>OY986438.1:14201920-14621920 GCA_963920525.1 Dichetophora obliterata | reverse complement strand
ATATTAAAAGTTTATTTAGAATTTCAGCTTATATGATCTCAAATAACTTGTTGTTATGCAATTTCAACCCAGTGGTAAATGGGCCAATGACGTAACCGATTATTTCTTTAAAACGCTGTAGCTTCAATGTTTCCATTGTATATATTCTTGAAATATATTAGTTTAGACATGATTATATTAACACATGTGTCATATACCTTACATAGTAAACTGGAGTAGGTTTGCTACATACGAGGTTCAAGACGAATGAAACAAATGAAATGAAATGATTTTTTTTTCTCAAAAAATACATTGAAAACAAAAAGTCATGAGGACTCATGGAATCAATACCAACGATCAACTGACGACACAAATTGTTAGTTGAATTATTCCCATTTTTGAGAATAGTACACTGAAAAAAAAGCATACTTTAAAATAAAATAAAAAATTTTAAAATAGAAATTTAACTCATTTCCGTTTCAACAAAACAAATTTTAAAACAAGCCTGTTTAATTTATAAGCTCATTTCTGTTTTTTGAAAAGCATATCTTATAATTTCCAACGCAAAAAATACGTCGCTATCAGAGATTGAATTAAAAAATTATGTACAATAGAATCATTGAAAATTATTGCCAGACAACTGAGACTCCCGTTTTACATTTAAATGTTTGAAAATATTTTTGAGTTAGTCTTACAAATATTGATCATAAGATGAGATACGAACTAATTTATTTTTTTGATATTGAAAATATTTCAAGCCGCAATGAACCGCAAACTTCATCAAATGAAGTCAAAAATTTCTTATTCGGGGGTCCCAGGGGTCGCTGATCACGAATCTGACTTCGAAAAAGTTAAAAAATGCCATCGAAAAAATGGCGGTTTAGTTTATTTGTTTTAAATTTAATAACAATATTTTAAAATAATGTTTTTAAACATTTGTTTTAAGTATTAAAGTTTTTTCATTAAATTTTTCGTTTAAATAAATGTGTTTAAACTTAAAATTTTTACAGTGAAAGTGTATTTAAAAACATTGTTTTGAAAACAAAAACTTTTGTTTTAAATAAAACTTTAAAAAATTTGTGTTTAGCTTAAATGAAATTGTTTCAGGGTCTATTTCAAAAACAAATTCGTTTAATATGAACACAGTTTCATTTAATGATAACACATATTTCCCTCAGTGTAGTGTTGTATTATTTCTTTTATATATCTTTGTCATCTGGAAAATACTTCTGGTCTCAAGACAATAGCATATCTCAGTTTTTGAAATTGTTAAGATAAGCATTTTAAAGATTTGATATATTAAAAAGAGTTAAGGGAAAATTTTAGTTGTTACTTTGACGTTAATATTTGAAAATGATTTTATTTGACTACATGTTAAGAAAATGAAATAAATTCTTATCGATTCTAAAGATTTGAATAGGTCCTTGCACTAAAAAGAAAAACTCTGTTATGTCAGCAATTTTGTATTGAATGCCAACAACTTTTATTGGTTATTTCGTTTACAGCAACGCAACAGCGCAAGAGGTTTTTATGTATCAAAAACTTTCGCTTTTGATTCAACACATATGTTATAGCGCCAATAGCGGTTTTAAATATCATCCTAAAGATACATTTTGTTTGCGAAGGTCTACGTATTTGATCTTAAATCTCACGAGTTTTATTTGTATCTTAAATAGTTTTGCATTACAATATTATCGATGACAATTTTTAACTAGCAGGAATCGATACTAAAGAAGAAAAAAATGCTATAAAAAAACTGCAAAATCACTTTCAGTGAAAATAAATGGCGAGTAATGAAAAAAAAAAAATTATGTAGGGTTGTGATTCCAACTCAATTTTTAGATATTTTAGAATAATTCTAAAATAGCATTGTTAAAAAACTTAAACTATTACAGTAAAACTAACGAAAATTGTGAAAAACTCATTTAGTATCAATTTCTTAACTCTCGCTGAGACTTGCTTAATATTTTTCCAATGATATTTGTGTTGTAAAACACTTTAATCGGGTGTGACTATGTTTAAGAATAAATATTTTTTTGGTTGTGCGGTTTTTTTTTGCTTGTCTCCGAATCAAATATAATAAATTGAGTTAAAAAAGATTCCTTGAAAAATTGTTGCCACGATAAGTTTTGTACTTATTTATTGCAGAGTAGACAGTAAATTGAAGGCTGCTCCTACGCCTCCTGCACACAAAAACAACCGACACACGTACACACAAATTGGCACAAAAACACATACACACAAATTAACACAGGCAGACATGTACAGAAGCAGCAGCAGCATTGTAGACAAATTCTTAAAATTGACAATCAACAGACAGTGTTGAAGCAAAAATATAAATAAAAATAAAAAAAGGAGACTGCAAGGACGATTGCCTGACATTGGAGGAGGAGCGTGCGACGAGACACGTAGGGACAGCTTGAAATTGGGTTTGATTTAAATTGAGTTTGAAGAAGATATGCATACATAAATTATCAGTGTATTTTAAAAGTGATCTAAGTCCATTTACAAAAAAAAAAAACAAAAATGAAGGTAGATACACGAAGAGAATTCGGTGCAGATATTATTCCCTATGCTCATAGCTTGTGCACTAATAGCGTACATTTATCGACTATGAGCAACTGATCATAAAGAAAGCATTTGTGCTCATAAATGCGAAGCAAGATAAAATTATTATATATGAGCAACTTGTGCAAGATGTATTACCAAAGTGTTTATACTGTATGAGCAACTGGCGTATGATGTGTTGACAGAGTGTTTATGGATCATGCGCAAATGAGGTAAATTGAAGATAACTTGCACTTAAATGATGATTAAATAATTCATTGATTATGCGCAATTGATATCGAATTGCATAAACCTTTTTAGAAAAAATTAAAGATATTTGTTATTTTATTACAAAAGCTATTTATTTGTATATATATATCGTAAATAATGCTTGGTCGTCAAGCTACTTAAAACTACAGGTTTAGAAATTAACTTGATTTCGTTGGTTGGCTCTGATTTTATTGTATTGCAATAATAAATTTGGATTCTTGAAAAGAGATTCTTGAAAAATAGTCGAAAGTAAAATTGAATTTAAATTTATAAAAATGGGAAATTGTGATTGAAGCAGGAAGTCAGTGATGAAAAACTATCACAACCCATAGAGTCGTCGACATATATTATAAATATTTCTTACAAACTATAAACTTAATATCTGTGGTCACAAGGAATAATGACTAAACTCAAAATAACGTAAAAAAGCAATATGGAATTCATTTCCATTTTTTGCCCAGGATTGGTCATAATTTTTGTCTGCAAAAATGTAGTTTGTTACAGATCGTATATTTCAAAAAAATGGGTCGTAGTTCGTGCAATTAAAATATCGTTAATTTTGGGTAATTTTGCAAAAATTTACCGAAAATGGTTAATACCCGTGGTGATCCCAAGGGGGTTCAAACCTATGACTGGCTCCTATTATTTTTTTACCTCCAACATTTCCTTTGAATATACTAACCCTCTATCTGCCACCCTTCCGGATCCACCCGCATAACAACCCCCTATCTATCTTCTTTCTGGGTCCCCCCATACAAAATACACTTTTTGGGAAAAATCGCTTTAACAGTCCCAGAAGAATGACAGATAGGGGGCTGGTATGTTCGAAGGAAATGTTGAAGGTAAAAAAAATAATAGGACCCGGCTATACATTTGACCTCTCGAGGAGGTCACTGAGTTTGAGCTATGAACTATTTTTCGAAATTTTCCTGAAGATTTAATGTTTTTTGTAGGGTGCTTATAAAGGGGTGTCAGGGGAGTCGATGCATTAAAAAAATTTTGCAATAAAAGTAATTTATGGTTGGTCATACATTTGACTCACCTAGGGGCCACCCCGGGACAGTTACAGCGATTTTCCAAAAAAGTGAATTTTTATGGGAGGACCCAAAAGTGTGAAAGATAGGAAAATGTTGGAGGTAAAAATAATAGAAACCAGTCCTAGCTTTGACCCTTTTCGGGGTCACCCCGGGGAAGGTATTAACTATTTAAGGAACATTTTTGCCGAATAACCAAAATTTGGGGCCGGAGCGGCAGGGTTTACCCCCCATCCGATCGGGACCAAATTTGGGCTCCACTTTTTTTTGCGTAACATAAAAAAATTGGCCTTGATAAGCTATCAATATCGGAAAATCACGCACTAAAGCCTGGCTAATGTTTATACAGAATTATAGAAAAAATTGTGAGCATAGTCCATAATACATGTATAAAAAGTTTATATGGTTAAAAGAACAGCTTGGTCATTTCTTTCTGCTACTTTCAAAGAAATTTTATTTTGAAAGTACATAAGTCCAAGTTATAAAATTTTAAATCCAAGTCAAGTTCAAGTTCAAGTTCAACTTCAAGTCCAGGTCCAGGTCCAGGTCCAGGTCCAGGTCCAGGTCCAGGTCCAGGTCCAGGTCCAGGTCCAGGTCCAGGTCCAGGTCCAGGTCCAGGTCCAGGTCCAGGTCCAGGTCCAGGTCCAGGTCCAGGTCCAGGTCCAGGTCCAGGTCCAGGTCCAGGTCCAGGTCCAGGTCCAGGTCCAGGTCCAGGTCCAGGTCCAGGTCCAGGTCCAGGTCCAGGTCCAGGTCCAGGTCCAGGTCCAGGTCCAGGTCCAGGTCCAGGTCCAGGTCCAGGTCCAGGTCCAGGTCCAGGTCCAGGTCCAGGTCCAGGTCCAGGTCCAGGTCCAGGTCCAGGTCCAGGTCCAGGTCCAGGTCCAGGTCCAGGTCCAGGTCCAGGTCCAGGTCCAGGTCCAGGTCCAGGTCCAGGTCCAGGTCCAGGTCCAGGTCCAGGTCCAGGTCCAGGTCCAGGTCCAGGTCCAGGTCCAGGTCCAGGTCCAGGTCCAGGTCCAGGTCCAGGTCCAGGTCCAGGTCCAGGTCCAGGTCCAGGTCCAGGTCCAGGTCCAGGTCCAGGTCCAGGTCCAGGTCCAGGTCCAGGTCCAGGTCCAGGTCCAGGTCCAGGTCCAGGTCCAGGTCCAGGTCCAGGTCCAGGTCCAGGTCCAGGTCCAGGTCCAGGTCCAGGTCCAGGTCCAGGTCCAGGTCCAGGTCCACGTCCAGGTCCAGGTCCAGGTCCAGGTCCAGGTCCAGGTCCAGGTCCAGGTCCAGGTCCAGGTCCAAGTCCAGGTCCAGGTCTAGGTCGAGATCCAGGTCCAGGTCCAGGTCCAGGTCCAAGTCCAGGTCTAGGTCTAGGTCCAAGTCAAGTTCAAGTCCAAGTCCAAGTCAAATCAAGTTAAATCAAGTTAAGTCCAAGTCAAATTAAGTTAGGTTTTTGTTAAGGGAGGTTTTAGGCAAAAGCCGTTAAAATTAAAAAATACTTTTGAATTTTTTTTCTAAAAAAGTTTGTTATATATACAAATGATATCATTTGCATATATTATTTCACTCTTGATGCAAATTCGTTACGGTTTGATACAAATTCAAACAATAACATAAACATCAAGCAAAAACAAACTTAAAAAAAAAAAATTTAAGGAACATTTATGGAACCAAAATCCCATAACCAAAATTTTGGGCCGGAGCGGCAAGGGTTACCCCCATCCGATCGGGACCAAATTTAGGCTCCACTATTTTTTGCGTAACATAACAAAATTGGCCTCCAAGTCCAGGTCCAGGTCCAGGTCCAGGTCCAGGTCCAGGTCCAGGTCCAGGTCCAGGTCCAGGTCCAGGTCCAGGTCCAGGTCCAGGTCCATGTCCAGGTCCAGGTCCAGGTGTAGGTCCAGGTCCAGGTCCAGGTCCAGGTCCAAGTCTAGGTCCAGGTCTAGGTCGAGATCCAGGTCCAGGTCCAGGTCCAGGTCCAGGTCCAGGTCCAGGTCCAGGTCCAGCTCCAGGTCCAGGTCCAGGTCTAGGTCCAAGTCAAGTTCAAGTCCAAGTCCAAGTCAAATCAAGTTAAATCAAGTTAAGTCCAAGTCAAATTAAGTTAGGTTTTTGTTAAGGGAGGTTTTAGGCAAAAGTCGTTAAAATTAAAAAATACTTTTGAATTTTTTTTCTAAAAAAGTTTGTTATATATACAAATGATTTCATTTGCATGTTAATTTTACATCATCAGTATAAGAAAAAAAAACCGGTTTTTTCTTAAGATATATTTTTTATATACAAAGATAGCGCTGAAAGTAAATGTGCTTAAGAAAGGTGAAAATCAGGCCTCATCAAAGTACGGCCTTAGATCATCTGAAAAAAATTATTTCGAATAAAGACTCTTACCAAAATGGAATGAAAATATGCAAAATTACGAAAATTAAGATGCGCGTAAAAAAATTCGAAAAATTTGCATTATCTTTGACCATATTTTTGCCTGTAAAAATAGACAAATTCTCCAAAGACACTCAGTTTGGTGAAAAATGTGTTGAATTAATAGACAAACAGATTAAAAAGAAAATATTTTAATTGGTCGAATATTTTGTTTGCCGTATTGTGGCCCGTTTTGGAAAAGTCTGTTTCGAGAAAAACTTTTACTCTGGCTAGTTATAGGTACTGTGACGCACCAGCCCAGCAAAAAAAGTGCTTCCAAAAGAAGGTAAAGTGGAAGGGAAAGTCTTGAATTCCATCCTTTCGATTTTCGTACCAGAAGGCATTCTTTTAACATATGCATGTCATTAGGAGGAAAGCTTTTCTTAGTCTTATCTAGAAGTGCTTTCAGAATTTTTTCAGTGGAAGATTTCTTTGAGCCCTTAACTGAAAGAATTCTAGTAGGTGTTTTTTAGGAGAACTTTAAGAAGCATTTCATGTAATGAAATGGTTTTTGTGGGATATGAAAATGGAATGAGAATAATCTTTTTCCCGATTTTCTTGCGATTTTAGTGTTGGAAATAAGAAGTGTTTGGGTTTTGTTGGGGTTTTAAAAAAAAATCCACGTAAAATATCACTTCCCGATTTTCACGGCATATTGGTGTTTGAAGTAGGCAGTGGTTGCGTTTTGTTGGAGTTTTGAAAAAGCCTACGGAAAATGAAAAAATACATCAATTTTTTAAATGATATTTTAATGTCTTTGAGAAATGGTTTATGAGAATGGTTCATGAAAGCACTTCTTGATAAAGCTTAGAGGATTGGATTCATAGAATGTCTTCTGGAAGCAGTGGCCCTAAGAATGCATGTCATATTTGTAACTAATATTTTGCTTGGCGGTTTTAAGAGCTGTAGAATCTGTATTATAAGTGGGATTGATTTGAATTTTTAAATATTCTTGAATATATGTACAACAATAATCAATTTAAAAAAAAAATTGATTTTCAAATAATTGCTTGCTTAAAACCTCCCTTAATACTTCCAAATGGGTAAAACGTTACGTTAAGTAACGTAAATTATGCTTGCTAGATTGATAAATTTTACAACCTTAGAAACCTTAAAGCATTATACTTATTTTTATGTTATCAGTTACCAAACGCACACCCTTTAATATTTCAATTTTAAAATAAATGAACTTAGGTCACTTTCGAAATAAGCGGCTCATATACACTGAACCTAAAAAGTACATATATATACATAAACATTTTTCATTAATATTCTGTAGCCCTAAGCCCTAAGGAAAATGTTCATAATATATGTGAATTTCTTCATAGGTTTTTTTATTAGGTGTTTCACTCCATGAAACCGTACATAAATGCTATCAAACACTTTTCATAGGATACATGAAAATTTTCATAAATAAATTGTAAGGACCCCTTTTGACGACGGTCAAAACCGGCCCTCACAATGAGGCTTTCACTATACGCGGCCCACGCAACCGGCCCTCACCATGAACGGCCCCACTGAAATCGGCCTTGCAACAAACGGCCCACCGCAACCGGCCCTTAACATAAGCGGCGGCAAGAGAACCGGCCGTTTAACAAGCAACAGTAGACAACAGCTATAACAACAACATTAATATCAACATCAACTACAGCGCCTACTACATAAGTCAACAGCTACGGCACGAGCTAGTAATAACGACAACAACAACAACAACATCAACATCAACCACAGCGTCTTCTACTCAAGACAACAGCTACGGCACGAGCCAGTAGCCACAACAACAACAAGTTACAGCACAAGTCGTCATAATCTACATGGCAACCGGCGATAACGAAGAGACGCCCCAATACAGGCAAACACACCAAACAACTACAACAAGCCCTGCCGCATCACGCCATGCACGGTATAGGATTTTATATATAAGAAAATATTCAAAGTTTAGCTGCTACGTAGGTACAGCTTAAACAAAACATACATCAAGTTATTTTTATTATTTCTAACACTAAGATGCTAAAAACTAACTTTTGTAAATCATCTTCTTTATCTTAAACTAAATATACATTATAATATACAGAAATTATCAACACATATTATAAGCTAAAATATAGCATTAAAGTATTTAACACTTAAGTAACGAATTAACATACTCACCCTGTATTACAAACTCCAAGTATATAAGCGAAACAGAAGGTTTCCCCTTAAAATAGCAACACACACACTAACATAGATAATAAGCGAAAACATGAATTATTATTTTTATTTAGTTGCTCGCTCGGGCAACGGAAACATGTATTGCTATCTCAATAAGAATACATATGTATTTGTAACACGACGCTGGTGCCGGCCACTAGTTAGTCATTTTTTAATTCTGAAATAAAAGATTCTTGTGAGAGACATCAAGCGGAGCAGACGTCTTTTTAATTAGCGCTGGACATAGTGAAGTATTAGTTTAACTATACAGGAAACAGGTCGGACGGACAACCAACACCAAGACGGTAAGGTATCCCATCATTCCCAATCCTAATCCTGACTATTGCGCTGACCAGAACATCGAATTTGAAGGTTGCGTCCTGCAAACCTCTGCGATTTCTGTCACGCACACATCCAGCTCTCTACGAAGCCACTCCGTAAGATATCCCAACTTGACCTTCGTGTTGTAGCAGAACTTCGAATTTGAAGGTTGCGTCCTGCAAACCTCTGCGAACTCTGTCACACACATAAACCCACCATATCCAAATCCTAGCCCGTGCGCTGAAACAAAGCTTCGAATTTGAAGGTTGCGTCCTGCAAACCTCTGCGAACTTTGTTTCACACACACACACACCTAAACCTAACCCTAGCCCGTGCGCTGGAACAAAGCTTCGATTTTGAAGGTTGCGTCCTGCAAATCTCTGCGAACTTTGTTTCACACACACCTCCTCAATCCTAATCCTACCCATTGCGCTGACCAGAACTTCGAACTTGAAGGTTGCGTCCTGCGAATCTCTGCGAATTCTGGCACGCACCATCCCATCTCTATACGAGAATACCTCACTCGAATCCCTGTGCAAACTGCACTCTCGCCAACCCCACCACCGAACTCCTCTCCTTTGACCAAATCGGACGAGGACAATTCAACGGGACCGGACCGACCACAAGCATCGTCGCCAGTCACCAAGGGAACCAGAGCCCACACCTACGATCCGCGCGCCGAATAGTGCTCCCTTAAAAAAGGAGTGCGAGCGGACCATCACCAAAACCTCCAACCCTAATTCTTGGAAAGAACCCCGGACAGCCGCTGAGCATTACCCTGGCTGGAAAGTGTTGTAGCGCCGGAGGTTCGTTACAAGTGGCGCCCGAGCAGGGACTCTGCAAGAAAACACTACGCAAGCAGAGTCCAAGAAGAAAACCCAGGACCACCAGTCTTCACACACAACGAAGGCCACAAACGTGATCCTCATCAACCGTCTCAAGACGGACACACAAAGACGCTTCTGAGGAAGACGCAGCGAACTCAACGCTCCAAAACTTCATCAGAAACATTTCGTCGAACTCGTGTGACACACCCGAGTATAACCAACTGCAACAAAGAAAAGTTATCATCGTACAACGTACATAATCAACTTTAACCAAAAATTAAAATAAAAGATAGCGGGATGCTACACATCATCACCAAAAAATTTTGAATCAACTGTAACTAAAATAAAAGATAGCGGGATGCTACAACTCATCAAAAGAATTTAAATCAACTTTAAACACTAAAACTAAAATAAAAGATAGCGGGATGCTACAAATCATCATATAAAGAATTTTAATCAACTTTAACCAAACAACAAACAAATAAAAGATAGCGGGATGCTACAAATCATCATTCAACATTCGTAAAATCATCTTTAACCAAACGAAACCTAAATAGAAAATCGGTACGCTACACTCATCATACTGGCACGCCGAACACGAGGTTCAAACAAAACAAGAACCATCTCAACACACCAAAGCAACTTCTTCTACAATACGCAAACGCATTCATCGAACTCATCGGGTAAACGAGCACAACCAACTCTAAGCCAACTCAAGGTCTACTCTCGGTCATCAACTCGCTTGATCGACCCCACGATTAGTCACACCAAAACCATCAAACTCGTTTGAGCCAACTAAGTACAATCGTCTTCACACAAATCAACTGTCTCATCGCCATAACATGATCCGTACTTCCTGGATCCACCATCTACGAAAGGACGATCTCAACGCGTACAATAAGGAGTTCAACCTGGATGACACCGGTACCGTCGAAGAGCAACGCAAGAAATTTGCGGCGTTCGTACATGAAGGCGCGTACCCAGACGGAGTTGTAAACCGGCTCCAAGAACTTGAAGCCAAGCATACGCGAGCCACATCTCCCGGAATCGGGATAGCCGTCGACACTCCAGCAGACACCAAACGATCGAGGACACCTGCATCTGAGCAACTTACCATCCATATGGCACCTCAGCCTGAAGGTCCGATCTACCGATCAGCCCAACCTGCTGTTATCGACCAGGTAAGGAAGTGGTCGCTCAAGTTCGATGGCAACCAAGACCCCATCGGATTTGTTGAGCAAATAGAAGAACTGGCCGAAGTGTATGGCATCCAGTTACACTTCATACCCCGCACTATGCCCGAACTGTTAAGAGGCAAAGCGGCAATTTGGTACCGTAACAACAAAAAGCCATGGGACGAATGGTCACAGTTCAAGACAGACTTTCTGCGATTTTTCCTGCCACCACGGTACGTAGAACAATTGGAGGACGATGTGCGACGACGATTTCAACGGCCACAGGAGAAATTTAAAGACTACCTCCTAGCCGTCCAAAACATGATGCGCCATCTTGACTATACGCCAGGTCAAGAGGTGGAACGAGTGTATCGAGGCATGCGTACTGAGTACCAACTCTACATACGCCGCAGAGATTTTTCGTCACTAGAACAACTCACCAGCCCAGCCGAAGAATACGAAGGCATCAGTAATAAGCGCACTCAACAACCGGCAAGCGCTCAATCGCCAGCAAACCAACGACAGCCATATTTGTACCCAGCCCAACCACGAGAAGAGCAGTACCAGCCACCGAGGCAACATCAGGACACCAGGGTTAGCGCACTCGCCTGTCGCCAGTGTGCACAAGAGGGTCATTCTTCTGACCGATGCACTAACCGCAGAGTCATGTTCTGTTGGGACTGCGGCAAGCGAAATATCCGCACCATCCAATGCTGTCGACGAAATTCGGGAAACGCTTACGGATCACGCCCACAGTAGGGGCAGGCGTGATCAACTCTTCCAACAGCCCCACTCATACAAATCGCAGTAATCAAAAACCGCCTACGAGCCCAACAACGTCACAACCAACCCAAGCTCCAGTCCTCTTCACGACCATAAGAACGTTGCCAACACCAAAACCACAACCGATGTCATACGGAAATTATTGTCCACCTCTGAAACGGCCATCGGAACCTACTCCGAAAGCAGCCCCAGCTGTCATTGACGTAGAAACCCCAAAACGAGTCGCAGGAAACCGCATAACCCCCCTACAGTTTCGAATGCAAATGTTCGAAGAATTACGGCAGCAGCTCCAACTAAAGTACCAGCAGGAAGCTAAAGAAGTAGCCCACAGCGAGCCACGAAAAGAGCCGGCACCACCAAAACAGCCGACCATTACAAAATCGACCGCTCGAAGAGCTAAGAAATCTGCTACACCGACCTCACGACAAAAACGAGCGCCGGAAAGTTGCGATTATCCACAACTTCTCCCATCTCTCACGAAGTGGCAGATGCCGCCCTGTACCTGCTGCCTACCTAAGCCACAACAATCCGAACCCACTTCGAAGCCACCGGCACCCCGAATCGAGCCTGAAGTTCCGCCACTCGACGCAAAAGCTCCCATGGACGCTTTCCACACACGAACGACGGATTCGGGAAAAGCTCGACAACAAGACATTTTGAAAAACCAACAGGAAAACGAACAGATGCTATACAGCAAACCGCAAACAATTCAAACAACTCTCGCTGCATCGGAACCAGCGGCCACGGTGATGCCTACCACGCCTAGCACCAACGAGCCGACAACTATTGTAGCACCATCGCAACAGCCAACAAGCAAAGTTGTAACAACGCCAGAAGGTAAGGAGCTAGATGAACCAAAGACGCAGCCAACGCCAACTCTTCAGCAACCAGAAGGGTCAGACAAGCAAAGCGTAGAAGATGATCCGCAAAACGAAGAGACGTCACTAAATACGGACGTAGCAGTTACTGAAGATACGCCACCAGTGTCAAACCAGCTGCCCAAAATTGAAGAAGCAGCAGCCGAACCGGCCATCGCCAAAACCATTGAATCTGCGACCACTTCAACTACTAGTGATCAGTCTACAGAGTCCAGCAGCGCAGAAAGCAAAACCTTCGATACAAATTCTACTGCAAGTCCCACACACGCGGTGCAAAAATCTATAGAAGCAGCTACCAAGGCTATAGATACAGCAGAGGCCACAGAATCAACGATCTCAACCACATCTTCAAAAGATAAACAGCAGAACGATGATGACATCATAGGCCGGCCGATACTTCAGACAGAGCTTCACACGCCACCCACTGGCCAACCATCGCAACACACACGCCCGCCAGAAATCCAAGCGTGCGTAATTCGAAGTGATGACGAATCACTTACACCAAGTATACAGGATAACCTTGAAGGTCCACTAGCACCAGACAAGCAGAAAACACTTGAACTATCAACGCCGTTCAAGCTATCGGACCAGGAAGAGCTGTCACCTAACCCACGCAATCGCGAAGGGCCACCAGCGCCTGACAAGCAGAGAAGTCACGAAGGGCCACCAGCTCCAGATAAGCAGGCCAAACACATACGGCCAACAGCACCATTTTTGCAACCACATCCTAAAAGGCGACCAGCGCCACGCAACAATAATATCAAAATACCTACACAACTACTTCCGATGTTCATGATCTTACTACTAGCGCTACCGCTCCCGCATGCAGTTTTCATACCAAACGTCTCATACGTCACAGGAAAGTCTTGGAAAACACAGCCACCTGACCCAGATGATGACTGGCCAGCTGCAACTACAGGATCCGTCACTTCCTCAACTAAAACAGTGAGTCAACAACGTCCTAAAGCAAAGACTTACGCACAACACGGGATATGGGACCCAGGAATCCCACCGCAGAGCAGTACACATCAGCGAAGTTTTCTCCGACAACGAATCCCGCTACATTTCCTCATAAGTCTACATGTTTTAAGCACCGCGGCCCTAATCCGCGTCAACAACTGGAAGCCACCGCGGCCCTAACCCGCGTCAACAACTGGAAGCCACCGCGGCCCTAATCCGCGTCAACAACTGGAAGTCACCGCGGCCCTAACCCGCGTCAACAACTGGAAACAACCGCGGCCCTAACCCGCGTCAACAACTGGAAACAATCGCGGCCCTAATCCGCGTCAACAACTGGAAGCCACCGCGGCCCTAATCCGCGTCAACAACTGGAAGCCACCGCGGCCCTAATCCGCGTCAACAACTTGAAGCCACCGCGGCCCTAATCCGCGTCAACAACTGGAAGTCACCGCGGCCCTAACCCGCGTCAACAACTGGAAGTCACCGCGGCCCTAATCCGCGTCAACAACTGGAAGCCACCGCGGCCCTAATCCGCGTCAACAACTGGAAGCTACCGCGGCCCTAATCCGCGTCAACAACTGGAAGTCACCGCGGCCCTAATCCGCGTCAACAACTGGAAGTCAACGCGGCCCTAACCGCGTCAAAACAACTGGGAGCCCGCAACCCAACTGCGTCATCAATTGGTTTACACAACAACGACTGCACCCAAGCTGCATCACTACACAGACCCTGCATCATCAAGTGCCACCGCAGCACCGCCTCCGACATCAAAAGGGACCCGCAGCACCATCTGCGATACCAACTAGGACCTGCAGCACGTATCTGCACTAAAAACTACCCCAACTACTCGTAATGACAGCTACGTGCATCTGCAACCAGGTCACCATAGAGCACCATTACTCGTAATGACAGCTACGTGCACCTGCAGCCAGGTCACCATAAAGCATCATACGAAAGGCAACGTAGTAACACCAAACACACAAGGCAATTTACTACAAATACGGAAAACCCCATCATCATGGCCACGCACAGTGCCATCAAGATGTCACAGCACAGCAGGAAGTGTGACGTCACGGTTCACCATACTAGGCCATCACACCACATTTCCCTGCCGTCAACAAGATATGGTTACAATCATGCCAACCGCATAGCCATCAAAAGAGAAAATCTTCAAGTGGCACAAGTCAAGAGTTTGCCACTCTTCAACTGGCCATCAAGTGCCCAGAAGCAACGCGACCACAGCCCAGCAGGAATTCTGGACGTCGCCACAGCTCCACTACACCTCGCCAGACGCCACGAATATGCCGTCACCCATGGACGACGACATAGCCGCCTTCGAGGTAGTACCCATGCAGCTCGCAGACACAGACTCTTCGCCAACAGACGTCAAGACAGCAGCCAGCCTCTGGCCATCTGATCAACTCGACGACAAACACATGGTATCATCATTCATGCCAAACCCAGACATCCAGCAAACGATCAGCATCCTGGAGCAACTATGCGTCAACCCGCGCGAACAGCCAGACGACGAAATGCACAGCCTACAGCCAACATACTACGCCGGCTGGGATTTAGAACCGGCTCCATACTTCGTCAAGCCAGCGGCCCAACTATTCAACGACGATACAGATCGCTACCATGACACGGACGACGAAAGCCGCCCTGGATCCTGCATTGGTTGGCTCATCCAGCCTGAAGAGCCCGCTCTCACAACAGGAGACCCATCGCAGGTCGAACACGCGACCGTGGCCACATTTAGCACCACAGAGCCCACCGACATACAAGATGTCGGAAAAGTACCAACACTCCAAATCGAGAGCCACCACGGAATCAACCCAGCTTGGCCAGCCAAACTGCAACAGCGAATTCGCAACGCTCAAGCACGGCATAAGCCTGGGACCAGGAAGGTCATCAGCACGCTCATCGAGAACGTCCGCTATCGGATCCGTTTAGGACGATCCGGTAGAGCAATAGCGCTTTCTCCCCGGGACTAACAGGGGGGTGTAAGGACCCCTTTTGACGACGGTCAAAACCGGCCCTCACAATGAGGCTTTCACTATACGC
Source organism: Dichetophora obliterata (assembly GCA_963920525.1). Classification (NCBI taxonomy): domain Eukaryota; kingdom Metazoa; phylum Arthropoda; class Insecta; order Diptera; family Sciomyzidae; genus Dichetophora; species Dichetophora obliterata. The sequence goes on along the minus strand of OY986438.1, from coordinate 14,606,504 downwards.
GGCCCACGCAACCGGCCCTCACCATGAACGGCCCCACTGAAATCGGCCTTGCAACAAACGGCCCACCGCAACCGGCCCTTAACATAAGCGGCGGCAAGAGAACCGGCCGTTTAACAAGCAACAGTAGACAACAGCTATAACAACAACATTAATATCAACATCAACTACAGCGCCTACTACATAAGTCAACAGCTACGGCACGAGCTAGTAATAACGACAACAACAACAACAACATCAACATCAACCACAGCGTCTTCTACTCAAGACAACAGCTACGGCACGAGCCAGTAGCCACAACAACAACAAGTTACAGCACAAGTCGTCATAATCTACATGGCAACCGGCGATAACGAAGAGACGCCCCAATACAGGCAAACACACCAAACAACTACAACAAGCCCTGCCGCATCACGCCATGCACGGTATAGGATTTTATATATAAGAAAATATTCAAAGTTTAGCTGCTACGTAGGTACAGCTTAAACAAAACATACATCAAGTTATTTTTATTATTTCTAACACTAAGATGCTAAAAACTAACTTTTGTAAATCATCTTCTTTATCTTAAACTAAATATACATTATAATATACAGAAATTATCAACACATATTATAAGCTAAAATATAGCATTAAAGTATTTAACACTTAAGTAACGAATTAACATACTCACCCTGTATTACAAACTCCAAGTATATAAGCGAAACAGAAGGTTTCCCCTTAAAATAGCAACACACACACTAACATAGATAATAAGCGAAAACATGAATTATTATTTTTATTTAGTTGCTCGCTCGGGCAACGGAAACATGTATTGCTATCTCAATAAGAATACATATGTATTTGTAACACGACGCTGGTGCCGGCCACTAGTTAGTCATTTTTTAATTCTGAAATAAAAGATTCTTGTGAGAGACATCAAGCGGAGCAGACGTCTTTTTAATTAGCGCTGGACATAGTGAAGTATTAGTTTAACTATACAGGAAACAGGTCGGACGGACAACCAACACCAAGACGGTAAGGTATCCCATCATTCCCAATCCTAATCCTGACTATTGCGCTGACCAGAACATCGAATTTGAAGGTTGCGTCCTGCAAACCTCTGCGATTTCTGTCACGCACACATCCAGCTCTCTACGAAGCCACTCCGTAAGATATCCCAACTTGACCTTCGTGTTGTAGCAGAACTTCGAATTTGAAGGTTGCGTCCTGCAAACCTCTGCGAACTCTGTCACACACATAAACCCACCATATCCAAATCCTAGCCCGTGCGCTGAAACAAAGCTTCGAATTTGAAGGTTGCGTCCTGCAAACCTCTGCGAACTTTGTTTCACACACACACACACCTAAACCTAACCCTAGCCCGTGCGCTGGAACAAAGCTTCGATTTTGAAGGTTGCGTCCTGCAAATCTCTGCGAACTTTGTTTCACACACACCTCCTCAATCCTAATCCTACCCATTGCGCTGACCAGAACTTCGAACTTGAAGGTTGCGTCCTGCGAATCTCTGCGAATTCTGGCACGCACCATCCCATCTCTATACGAGAATACCTCACTCGAATCCCTGTGCAAACTGCACTCTCGCCAACCCCACCACCGAACTCCTCTCCTTTGACCAAATCGGACGAGGACAATTCAACGGGACCGGACCGACCACAAGCATCGTCGCCAGTCACCAAGGGAACCAGAGCCCACACCTACGATCCGCGCGCCGAATAGTGCTCCCTTAAAAAAGGAGTGCGAGCGGACCATCACCAAAACCTCCAACCCTAATTCTTGGAAAGAACCCCGGACAGCCGCTGAGCATTACCCTGGCTGGAAAGTGTTGTAGCGCCGGAGGTTCGTTACAAAATCTTATGACATTTCATTTACTCTATGAAAATATCATAGAGTTAATGACTCTTTCGAAAAATTGTTTTATGTACAACAAAAGCATGGGCCAAAAGTGCCGCTACTTTTTTATTCGGCTTTTTCACATTTCGTTGTCAGTTGGTTTTTGTGCGACTCGCCAACAGTTGGTATATTATTCAAAACTTCATACATTCCACTGTAATCTTCATAAACATATCTACTTATGTAGTTGTTCTAACTTTTTATAAAAGCTTCATAAAACCAATGAAACGCTGCATGCAAATTTATATGAAAATTCATACATTTTCATAAATGTTTTGACGTTTACGAAGATAAGATTTTTTATGTTGAACGCTTCATAAATTATCATATTTCATATTATTTATGAATTTTTTCATTCATAATATGTATTTTTTTTGTTTCAGTGTATCTGGATATATTTATTTGTTTTTTTAACAAATTTACTAGATTGTAACTATTGCAGAGATTTGGTATGCGAGAGATTGCGAAACAATTTGTTGGCTGAACGTGCAACAAAATAAGATGGAATGGGTTGCATGAAGGTGGTGCATGAAGCTGACTGCGCTGTATTTGATGATTTTGACTCAAAATGTTGTTAGCAATAAAAAAGTTAAGAATAAGTTTTTACTGTTGCGTCGTCAATAACAAATAAGAGCAGACAACTGCATTTGGTAGAATTTTAACAACGCTTGATTAGTTGCATTCTAAGCAAAAATAAACACTAAAAAAGCAAGAATCAAAGAAAAAATTTTCAGTTAAAAAACCACCAATAAAAGTAAAACTTTTACTACATAAAAACATAGCTACTAAAAGCCGCTTAAGTGACCATCAAAAATAAATCCAGCCTACAGTTCATAAAACCGCAGCCAAATTGCATTTTATTGACTACATCAGAAGATTTTAATCATGACGGCAACACAGCTATAAAAGTTTGTTGGGTGTTTCTTTTTTATCTCGGCTGCTAAGCAGAGTGTTAAAATTCCCTTCTGCAACCACGCCCCCCCCCATACTATGCTCATGTTGCGGAAATGCCTGATCATAAACTAATGAAGCACAGCGCTTTATTTGTAACAGCTTTTAAACTTATTTTTAAGCCATCAACTTATTTTGTTTATCATAAACTTTTTTATTGCTGGTTTGCTGATCATGTTCTTTTCTTTAGATTTTTTTTTTACATTTTTCATTGCCTTCAAATTGGTTATAAAACGATCATTTCGCTTGAATAGCTTTTCTTTATTTGTCATTATCTTGAAATAGCTATATGTAAAAAAAAAATCATTGAAATACCTTTGTGCAGAGTAAAGGTTTTGGTGGGTTTAGCTTTATTTTGTATTGATAGAGCCACCATCTTGAGTGGAAACGACATCTTTCTGTGATGAGCTTGCTTATCGCTTGTGGCTCAATCAAGTTATTAATGAACAAAATGTATTTTGAGTCATAAGCACAGCTAAATGAAAGTGTTAATAAATGTGTTGCAAGCTCAAGCCAAGATTTTGAGGTTAATTCGTTCATTTCGAAAATGCTCACTACGATAATGAAATCGATAATTTTTAACTATTGCTTTGCTTAATTTAATCTGCTGGAAGATAAACTTTTAACCAAAAACTAATAAGTAAGGAAAGCTTTTTTTTAACATAATGACTAGAAAAAAGTTTTATGTCTTAACTGATAGCCTATGATTGCAATCATCACGTTTCTAAGAGAATGCCAGGCCAAGCTAAGCCAGGCTTTCTTCAAACAAATTATGCAGAACGTGGTAGCATCTGACAACAAAAACTTCAAACCAAAAAAACAAAAAATCAATTGAATTGTGCCTCATTAGCATTTTGACATGAAGCTTATAAAACAAAAATAAATTTGTTTTTTTTTTGCTTTTTCAGCGACCTCACTCAACTGTCTCCCCCTCGATTTGTCTGAATCAAACACAAATAAAGTCCAAGTACTGCACACATGCGCTGTAAAACAAGCAAAGTGAGGAGCATGAAGCTCGTAAAGAAGCTTTCTACAGCACGAAAATGAAGAAAGCAGGCTTAAAGTCAGTAGATATAACCACAACAAAATAATATGTCATAAAGAATAATGTGGTTGTGGGTTAAAAAGACAGGCCAAGCCTGAATGCCTAGTCTTTCATAGCACAAAAAACGCTGACACACTAGTATGTTATACGTTCAAATGCGGAAAATTGCTAAAGAAAAGTTTGAAGATAAGCAGCAAACAACTAACAAAAACACGATTATGAATAGTTAATTTTTAATTCTTGGCATACGTACGGTACGCGAAGACACACAGCTGCACGATCCAAGGAAAAGGAAAAAACAAGAAGAAGGTGAAGAGATATTAGAAACAACTAAAGTGTTGTAACTCTGAAAGGGGCTCAATAGAACTAGTAGCGGGGAGGCCAATAAAATATAAAAAAATCTAAAAGTAAGCCAGTGAGTCAGTAAACTAAACATCTAAAGGATATTTCGTCAATAAAAGCTGTTTTCATGTGGTGAATTTTGAAAGCCTACGCTATATACACCCATAAAAATTTAAATTAGTTAAAACTACTTTAGCAAGACAAGAAAAAAACATGATAAATAGGTTGAAAATAAGGTTTATCATTGAAGATCCTGCTTAAGGATAATCGATGTTTTTCCTTTTCAATAGCAGAACTTCAACTTTTAAATGGCTTCGCAAAAAACCTACGTATGGTTGCTTTCTTTTTAATACCGGCTGAAGAGCGGTCTAAAAAGGGCCAAACAGAAGCTATTTCGAAGTAATCTGTAAAGTTTAAACAACGCCCGTACAATAAGCCTTTCAGGCCAAACAGCGTCAATACCAGGGTAACTTTGATTTACTCTGACTAGTTACTTTTTTCTTATATGTACGAGTAAAGCGGCCGTTTTGAAAAAATATGTACTTAAAAATGCCGCTGGTTGAACCGCTGTTCAGCCTTAAGCTTAGTATGCTATAGAAGCGAAAAGAAATCTTCCGTAAGAAATGCATTGCGTTTTTGACAGCGAAAATGTAGCGAAATTTTTTTTCGTTGGTTAGTACGCTGTTGAACCGAAAAATTTGTTTAATACAGCCATGTTCACAACCATGATTGGAGAGTTAAAATGTCAAAATTTCGCTATCTTTTATATGTTCGTATATTTAATTGGCTTGGAAATTTGACATTTAAAAATAATGTTCAACTAACACATTCAACAAATGGTAAGTATGGTAAGTATGTGTTGGTGTTGAGTCTACACCAAAATTTCGAATGTAGAATTAAATGCCTAAAAAATGTCGTTCCTGCAGCATACTAAGCTTTAGTTAAAAAAATTTAGTTTGACTCAGGTTGAACAAGTTTCTTTGTGCAGCTTAGCAATTAGAATGTTTACAAAATTTCCACTAATATAAAAAATTTGGCATTCTATTTACTTTGCACAGTAGGACCAAATTTTAATTAAAAGCGTTATCTCTCAATTCTACATTGAAATAAACCTAAGCAATCGATTTTTTTAATCATAAGGCAAAACAAGTTTTTGCAATAAGGCCTTAATATTATTGATCAACATATCGTAAACCGGCGACTATTACGGTTTTTTAAACAAATTATGTACCTTTATATTTTTGCTTCAAAATATTTTATTAAGATAACCTTTTAACAATCCGTTTCCCAACATTGAATTGCGACTGTACACTATTTCTACTTGCAATTTAAAATAAAATTGTTTTGGTAATTGTCATTGTAATGGTAAAATGGTAATTGTTATTGTAATGGTTCAAATAATGTTAATAGTAATATTGTAATGCTAATGGTAATTGTTATGGTAGTGGTTATGGTTATGGTTATGGTAATGGTTATGACAATGGCAATGGTAATGGTAATGGTTATGGTAATGGTAATGGTTATGATAATAGTAATGGTAATAGTAATGGTTATGGTAATGGTAATGGTAATGGTAATGGTAATGGTAATGGTAATGGTAATGGTAATGGTAATGGTAATGGTAATGGTTATGGTAATGGTAATGGTAATGGTAATGGTAATGGTAATGGTAATGGTAATGGTAATGGTAATGGTAATGGTAATGGTAATGGTAATGGAAATGGTAATGGTAATGGTAATGGTATTGGTAATGGTAATGGTAATGATAATAGTAATGGTTATGGTTATGGTTATGGTTATGGTAATGGTAATGGTAATGGTAATGGTAATGGTAATGGTTTTGGCAATGGCAATGGTAATGGTAGTGGTAATGGTAATGGTAATGGTAATGGTAATGGTAATGGTAATGGTAATGTTAATGGTAATAGTAATGGTAATGGTAATTGCAATGGTAATGGTAATAGTAATGGTAATGGTAATGGTAATGGTAATGGTAATGGTAATGGTAATGGTAATGGTAATGGTAATGGTAATGGTAATGGTAATGGTAATGGTAATGGTAATGGTAATGGTAATGGTAATGGTAATGGTAATGGTAATGGTAATAGCAATGGTACTGGTAATGGTAATGGCAATGATAACGGTAATGGTAATGGTAATGGTAAAGGTAAAGGTAATGGTAATGGTAATGGTAATGGTAATGGTAATGGTAATGGTAATGGTAATGGTAATGGTAATGGTAATGGTAATGGTAATGGTAATGGTAATGGTAATGGTAATGGTAATGGGAATGGTAATCGTAATGGTAATGGTAATGGTTATGGTAATGGTAAAGGTAGAGGTAAAGGTTAAGGTAATATTAATGGTAATGGTAATGGTTATGGTTATGGTTATGGTAATGGTAAAGGTGAAGGTTAAGGTAATATTAATGGAAATGGTAATGACATTGTTAATGGTAATGGTTATGGTTATGGTAATGGTAAAGGTGAAGGTTAAGGTAATATTAATGGAAATGGTAATGACATTGTTAATGGTAATGGTTATGGTAATGGTAATGGTAATGGTAATGGTAATGGTAATGGTAATGGTAATGGTAATGGTAATGGTAATGGTAATGGTAATGGTAATGGTAATGGTAATGGTAATGGTATTGGTAATGGTAATGGTAATGATAATAGTAATGGTTATGGTTATGGTTATGGTTATGGTAATGGTAATGGTAATGGTAATGGTAATGGTAATGGTAATGGTAATGGTAATGGTAATGGTTTTGGCAATGGCAATGGTAATGGTAGTGGTAATGGTAATGGTAATGGCAATGTTAATGGTAATGGTTATGGTTATGGTAATGGTAATGGTAATGGTAATGGTAATGGTAATGGTAATGGTAATGGTAATGGTAATGGTAATGGTAATGGTAATGGTAATGGTAATGGTAATGGTAATGGTAATGGTAATGGTAATGTTAAAGGTTAAGGTAATATTAATGGTAATGGTAATGTTAAAGGTTAAGGTAATATTAATGATAATGGTAAAGACATTGGTAAAAGTAATGGTAATGCCATTGGTAATGGTAATGTTAATGGTAATGACATTAGTAATGGTTATAATAATATTAATAGTAATGGAAATATGTAGTAATGGTAATGTTAATTTTAATTTTAATGATTATAATAATAGTTATAGTAATGGTTATGATAATATTAATAGTAACGGGAACATGTAGTAATGGTAATACTGATTTCAATTTTAATGATTATAATAATAGTAATACTAATGGTTGTTATAATATTTATAGTAATGGAAATATGAAGTAATGGTAATGATAATTTTAATTTTAGTGATTTTAATAATAGTTATAGTAATGGTTATGATAATATTAATAGTAACGAAAACATGTAGTAATGGTTATGTTAATTTTAATGATTATAATTATAGTAGTAGTAATGGTTATAATAAGATTAATTGTAATGGAAATATGTAGTAATGGTAATGTTAATTTTAATGATTATAATAATAGTAATAGTAATGGAAATATTAATGGTAATAGTATCGGTAATGGAAATATGTTTTAATGGTAATGTTAATTTTAATTATTATAATAATAGTAGTAGTAATGGAAATAGTAATGGTAATAGTAGCGGTAATGGAATTATGTAGTAATGGAAATATTAATTTTAATGATTATAATAATAGCAATAGTAATGGAAATAGTAATGGTAATAGTAGCGGTAATGATAAGCATAATGGCTGTGGTAGTGATAATGGTAATGGTATATTATAATTTTAATACCAGTATTAAAATTTTTTGAATTTAAAATTATCTTTTCTGAATCTTAATTCAGCTATTCTGAATTCTAATAGAAATTTTTGAGTTAAGATAATTTTATTCTGAATTTTATATGACCTTTTCTAAATTTAAAATCGAATTCTAAATTTCAATGAATTTCAATTGTCAAATTCTGAATTGAAAGTACAATTCTCAAATTCATTTTACCTTTTTTAGTTTCAAATGTAATTTCTAAATTTCAATTGGTCTTTTCTAAAATGAAATTTATCTTTATGGACATCAACTGATAAATCCGTAATTCCCATTTATCTTTTCTGAACTTCAATCGACTATTTCTGAATTCCAATGATCTTTCCAGAATCAATTCATCTATTGTCAAATTCGATCGATTTTTTTGAATTTCATATATAACTCTGAATTTCAATTAGTCTATTGTGAATATCATTTGATCTTTTCTAAATCTCAAATTTTATTTATAATTTAAAACAAAATATCTGAGTATGAATTCAAAAATATTCTCCTTTATTCAGAATTTCAAATGGGACTTTTAATTTTCAAATGGAATATCAATTAAGATATTCTGAATTTAAATTTATCTATTCTGAATTTGAATTGATCGTTTTTGAGTTTCAATTGATATTTTCTGAAGTTCAATGGATCTTTTCTGAATTTCAATGGATTTTTTTTTTTTATTTAAAATGGAATTCTGACTATCAGTTGGTCACTTATGAATTTCAAATGCAGTTCCTGAATAAAAATTGTTCTAATATGAATTTCAATTTATCTTTTTTTTAATTTCAATTGATCGTTTCTAAATTTCAATTGATTTTTTCTGCATTTAAAATGGAATATCTGAATATTAATTGATCAATTCTGAAGTTTGAATGAGATTTATGAATTTCAATTTATCTTTCCTGAATTTTGATTGATTTCTTTTAAATTCAACATGTAATGTCTGAATTTTATTTAATATTTTCAGATTTTATGCAATTGATTTATTCAGAATTTTAAATAGAATTTTTGAATTTCAAATGCAATATCAATTGATCTATTCTAGTTAAGTTTATCTATTCTGAATTTCAATTGATTGTTTCTGAGTTTCATTTGATATTTTCTAAATGTTCGATGGATCTTTTCTGAATTTCAATGGATTTTTATTAATTTAAAATTGAATTCTGACTATCAATTGATCTCTTCTGAATTCAATGATTGAGTTTCTGAATATCAATTCAAACTGATTTTGAAATCTTCTGAACAAAAAACCTTTGAGGAAAAATTAAAATTTTGAAATAAATCTTGACATGTTGATCAAGATGATCGAAGATTATGATCGTTTTACACTATTATTCGTATTTAGGAACTCTGGTATTAGAAATTATGATGATAACTAGTTTAGAGGGTTTCTAAAAAATAAAATTATTTCGGATATTTATCAATAAATTCAAATAACCGTTTCAGTTATCAATCAATTTAATAATTTTCATAAAAAATACCGTAATTTTGGATATTTATTAATTAGTTCATTTCATTATAAGCAGAGCTGTAAAATCGGCATTCATATTCAGAATTTTAAGTACAACTGAATACCGACATAACTATGCATTCAATGAATGCAAAATTGATTAATAAATACAATTTTTAATTCATATTCAATTTCAAAACAATGATTAATTATTCGCTTCAATTGTTCATGTTCGTTATTCAGAATAATGAATAAGTTTTTATTCATTTGAGTGATATTCAGAATTTCAGAATTTTAAACTATTCTTTTTTTATTCATTATTCACTTTTTATTTTTTATTAATTTTTTTATGAATTATTCATTTGCTATTCATTATTAATTTTTTATTCAGTATTCAGTTTTTATTACTAATTAATTTTTTAATTATTACTCACTTGTTATTCATTATTAATTTTTATTCAGTATTCATTTTTTATTCATTATTCATTTTTTAATTATTATTCATTTGTTATTCATGTTTTATTAATTTTTCATTTGTTGTTCATTATTCATTTTTTATTCATTATTCATTTGTTACTAAATTTTTATTTATGGCTTAAGACGAAATGAATAAAAAATTAATAATGAATAACAAAAGAATAATGAATAAAAAAATAAAATTGAACAAAAAATGAATAATAAATGTGAAATGAATAATGAATAACAAGTGAGTAATGAATAAAAAATGAACAATGAATAAAAAATGATTAATAAATAACAAATTAATAATGAATAACAAATGTATGATGAATACAAAATGAATAATAAATAAAACATAAATAATGAATAGCACATTAAAAGTAAATAAAAAATTAACAACGAATAAAATATAAATAATGAAAAAAAAGAGTAATTGAAAATTTTGAAACTCTTTGTGAATTGCATTCTTTGTGAATAGCATTCAAATGCATAAAAAACTTTATTCATTATTTTGAATAACGAATGAAATTCAAATTTTGAATAAATAATGAATAATTTTTTTAAAATCAATGTGAAATAATTTTATCTATAAATTAATTGCATTATTTACTGGTTAACTTTTTTGTGAACAAAATCGAATTGAAGGCATTAGTTTACAGCTCTGACAATAAGAGATAAAATTGTAGAAGAATAACTTTTTTCTTTTAAAAAATTAAAATTGGATTATTTTAAAGTCTATTCTAATTGGATTATTTTAAAGCCGTTTATTTTCTAACTTTGATTTGATCATAATATTGATCGATTGACTTAATATTGAGATTAATCAAACTTTGAGTTCCTCGTGATATTGATAGTTTTTGTTAAAATTCTTTAGATCAGTTTTATTGTAAATTTTTTTCGTTTGAGTGTTATATGAAAAGCTGTTTCTTCGTTTTGTTTATTTTTTCTGAGTTCTTTTTTAAGCTACACGTCAAATTTTCATTGTAACCTCATGCATGTGTTTTCATATTTTTTTTTTATTTATTTTATGCCAAACCATTGGCTACTGTATTTGCTTTTGAAGTTTGGTTTAAAAGGTTCTTAAATATTTTTTTTTTTCTTTTTTAACTTTAGAGACATTATTTATTTTGCATTCATCGCTGGTATCGAATGCATTGTAATTTCCATAAAACGTGCTAACAAAATACGGTCACACGCATAAACGTGGTTGTAACAAACTTCAGTAGTAAGCTTAGTGAAATGGCTTTATTAGAGTCGCGTTAGGATTTGTGGTTTTTATTCGTTACTACAAAAACTATTAAAGAATATAAATCTTTTTGTGTGCAGGAATTTTGAAGAAAATTATGAATTTTTTAGAATTCAAGTAGACAATAAAACGTTTGAAGCTTAGACAAATTAAAATATATCAGCAGTATTCCATAAGAACTCTCGCATTTATTGGAATTTGAGGCGTACACAATATGACTTAAGTGTTGGAGTAAAAAAAAATGAATTATGGCCAGTTTTCTATCGGTTACTCGTATAACAAAGATATGTCAAAAAACAGTTTACTTACCCAGCAGTTATTTTGGAGTCAATTTTAAAAACCAACTAGTTTATTTCTACCGCAATTTGTACCAGCTATGAAATAGTACAAAAATCTTTCAACGTAGAACAATTAACTTCGATTTTATTTTGTTTTCTTGTCCAATTTTTTACTGACAAAAATAAACTAAATCTAAACTCCTGTTGTGGATTTTTTCCCTTTCATACTGTTCGATAAAAATCAACTTAAAGAATTCAACAAATGCAAGTTTTAACACTATATTAGAAAAATATCTATCTATTTTAACTATTATATTAAACTTAAGTGCAATTTTAAAGTAACCACTGTACACAAAAAGTACTGTGCCGATTTTTATCATAAAAGTTTTAAAATATCAAATTTGTACTACAGGATATTTTTTGGGGTTATTTTTTTTTTGAAAATTTTAGTAATAAGTTAATTTAATTAAGGTGTTAAGTTTTTTAAGATATCACCTTCCACGCATTGCTTAATCGTTTTCTCTTGAAGCGATTGTATTGCGAAAGTTTCAATAAACTTTATGTTGCTCTCTTTAAAAACAACACGCTCTGTAATAAATCAGATGACCCTCGATCAAGGCGAAAAATAAGATACAATACAAAAGAAAAGATGACATTTTTTTATTTCAAGGTCATAATCTAGAGCTTTAGGTCATGCTGGTATAAAATAAAAAAAATGCATCATCTTTTACTTGATGCACTTCTTTTCGTAAAACATACAAAAAATAAAAAATAAATACCTGTAACCACGAAAAGATCTACTTTAAGAGCTTAGCAAAAAGTACCAGTTTGGAAATGTTCATAATGGAACTAGTTCAAAGTTAGGGGAAAAATAATTTTTTGGGTACAAGTGTCTTTTTCTATGACATCGTAAAAAGCGTCAGGTCGATCAATGCAAGAGGGTATTGCATGATTTTAGTTGTCAGCTTTTAAGATCAAGTAAGGTGGAAGAAGGCAACAATAACTCTGTATAGAGTTAATCACACAGCAGACTAGACAGAACTGTTTCGGAGGCTCCTAAGCCTTGCACTTCAGTAGTTTTGAGTGATTTAACTGTGACCAACAAATTGTTTAATTCTTTTATTGTTTGACACTTGTTAAAAAGGGTATTGTAGGGCCACAAAATAATAATTTTCGACTTTATATATCCTTTTTAACACCTTCATCACGCTTTGCTCTAGTTTTCCTTCACAATTTCTTTTTCTTATTTATTTTTATTTTACTAAAGATTTCCTTAAATATTTCATTAGCTTCTCACATAAATTTATCCAGCTGCTTGCTTCTAATATATTTAAGGCTACCTCAGCTTGCATTACTTATTTATTTATGAAAATTCCAGAGCAAAAGAAGAACACTTTCCTTCGTTCGCATACTTTATTATTCATTGCATTCATTTCTGAAATTGAAATTGAAATCAATCAACGTTGCATTCTAATAAAACCGCAGCAGCCGAAATGTGGATTCACACATACTCATTTATAAATATATGCACACACACACACACACTGAACTAACACCCAACTAACTCCGCAACCACTTCTTCCAAGAGTCTTATAGACGCGGTTGTTTGTCCCAGCAGCGCACAGTGGGATCTTTTAGTAAAAGTAAGGTGAGAAAAATTATTTTAAACTTTTATGGTAGTTTTCAATTTTTTTGGTATGAAAAAATATCTGGAAAGTATCCAGAGATTTTGAGGAATTTTAAATAACTGGGCATGGCATCTCTTATATAAATAAAATATATTTTGTGGCATTTCTTGGCAATAGAAAAAGCTTTAAAAAGTATTTTAAAAATACGGCAAAAAAATTATTTCCAGAAATTATTTAAAATTTTGGAGTGGAATTATATAAATCCTATTCAAATAGTATACATTTTGCCCCTTTAGCTAGAAATTGTGTGAGCTACGATAAAAACTTCCTTTACAATGTGTAAAATTCGGACTTGATCCCTAGTTTCATGAAAGACTACTTAGATTTGCTTGAAACTTGGAATACAAAATCTTTATGAAAAAACATATCTAATGAATTTTTTGGAAAATGGACTCTTTAACAAGTAAAAACATAAAAAATATTTCCGATTTTCATGCACGAAAAAAAAATTAAAAGAGGAAAATAATATTCAAAATGCACAAAGTAATAACAATCTAACGAAAAATTACTATAAGGGTATTTACGATGTGTTGTATTTGTGATAAATTTTTATAAAATTCACAATATTTACAAATTATTGTAAACGAAACTTCAATAAAAAATTATGTTTTTTTAAATAAGCTGATTTTTTTATGCACTTTTGTTTGGAAATATAAATTGAAGTAATCATTTAACTGTAGGAAATCATAAAACATTTGAAACGAAACACTAAATTATTTTAATTTGCATTAAGAAAGCTCATAGCTCAGCCATTAGCATCCTTTATATTGAGTATAAATGCTTTTGCTGATAAAATACACAACGAAATTTACAAAGAATGCAACAGGGTTTCGTCGTTGTATTCTTGCTACAGGGTTGTATTATTAACACTGTGCATTTTGTTTTTGTAGTTTTACAAAATTTACTACAAATATCAAACTTATCAAAAATACACAATACCACAGCTTGAATGCCCTTTATGTGTTCGAGTAATAAAATTATTTTACTGGATTCCCATTAAAAAAAAAATGGCATCACAATCATACATGCAAACTTCGAAAACTACGGTGTTGAATCGTATTCGTTGAATTTTTTAATAGGAAGTTCTGGATCGAAAAGTACAAAGTTGACTTAAAAAAAAATAAGAAAATATTCTGTAATATTTCATAATGGATGCAATGAGGGCAATTTGACAAGTCAGTGAGTTTTGAAAAAAATTTAATTTTTTCGTCAAAAATGCGTTTAATTTCTGAACAAAGTCTCTTTTTTGATCGATACATTTAATTCAGCGTTGGTCCAATTAATTTTATTTCTTCCAACGTATGCGCTGATGCCTTGACATGGTGAACGATTACTTTTTTCTTCCGTTTTTGCTTGAAATCATTGTCACATCTGTTCAAAAGCTATGAATAATATTCGACGATGATTGTTTCAACTTTTTCGAGGTAATCAGTGTGAATGACTCCACATGCATTCCAAGAAACTCTCGCCATGACCTTGTTGGTCGACGGACCCACCTTGCCTTTTTTTGGTGCACGTTCACCCGGAGTAGTCTAATGCTTTGATTGTTCCTTGGTTTCAGGAGTGTATTGATGTATACATGTTTCATTTACGGCTATAAGACGGTGATAGAACTCCTTCATATTGCGGTTAAACATAGCTAAATACTCCTTTGTAGTGGCAATACGGCTGTGCTTAAGGTAAAGTGTAAACAATAGCGGCACCCATTGCGCAGATACCTTTTATTGTCCAAATATTCATGTATAATGTGATGCACTCGCTCACTTAAGATGCCCTTAGCATCAGTCACCTCAGGCACTTTCATTCTTTCACTGTCCTGTCGTCCAATATCATTCCATAGATTTTTACCGAAGATTTCTGGCGTGACTACCTATTTGGGCGACCTGAACGTTCAGTGTCACTTGAGCTGGTACGACAACTACTTTGTATTCATAAAACCACTTTTTAACCATTGAAATTAATGGTGCAGAGTCCTCATAGCATTTTTCAAGCATATCCCTAGGTTATATGATGGTTTTTTACGCAAAAAGATAATACTTGTTTATTAAATATTTATAACGAACCAGCTGAATATGCAAGTTAAGCTTCAAAAAGTATCCAATAACTGTAATGGCCAAAAATCTGACCATTTTCGAAAAATTTGTTAAAATCCTCGGATCTCGAAAAGAAAATCCCGTGATTAAAAGGGGCTTAAACTGTCCTGGATCCCGGGATTGTCTTCCCTAGCCTGTATGTATAGTATAGTCTTTCTTGGTCAAAATGAATACTGTGTCGCTTTGATATGAAGCAAAAAAACCATTTCACAACTCCTAGATACAGACTTAAGGTATCATTAAAAAAAAAAAAGTAATATATGTGGATGATGTAGATCTGGTAGGATATAAGATAACTGCAAACTTAGTTTTTTAATATACCATCAAAATCGGGATTTGTGGTAAAAAATTTATTTTGGGTAGGTGCATGTATAGTTAGTTATGCAACTTCGTTATATCTAGCCCACTCTAAAAAATTTAAACGTTCATAAAAACGAGGAAAATAGACCAAAAGAAGCTGATGTTTTTTCGGTTCTCAAATTCCAAGTTTAAGTGAGCTATCCTAGTGGCATGGTTTTTCGTAACCTCTTGTCATCAAGTGTTGTTTCCAAAAAGTAAGAGACTTTCGAAAAGGCCATTTATTATACGTTCTATTAATAAGTTGATCTTAACTTTTTGTTAACATTTGTTGACATTATTAACTTCATTTAAGTATCTAGTTGTATCGGTCAGAAATGCTAAAACGAAAGCCTACTCTGCTTGCAATGAAAGCATGTATTTTTTTGCTATTAATCGGCCACTATTTGCAACAGTTTAATGCATTGCCGTTAACAGAACGATACTCCATAATTACTTGGATTTTTTTCAATCTGTTATGTAATGAGTATGAGGGCCAAATAGTGGGATAGTTTTCTTAAATAATGCGAGATATTCAAAATAGCTAAAAATCGATGAACTTTTAAAAGCAATTTGAAATAGTTTAAATGTTTGCTTTTATATAAAATTATATGATACGAACGACTCATGATGTACTGTTATGATGAAATGTACAATAAAGTTTAAATTTATGTTCTCTTAACCTAGCTCTGCGAGCCGCAACATGATTCTCAGCGAGTCAAATGCGGTCCGCTGTTCTTAATATTTAGGCCAGTTCACATTGATGAAATCGCTCATAAAAAGATTTGACAAACGATTTGACCATTTCTGTTTGTGGATTTGATGGCGATTTGACGAGTCTGAATACTCATCAAACCGTTTGTCAAATCGTTTGATGAAAATCAAAATTTTTTGATTTTTCTGCTGATTTGACCAACGATTTGGCCAATGTGAACACTCGTCAAAACTTGTAGAACGATTTAGAAAGCTTAAAAAAAATTTCAACCTCAACACATCGCGGCAAAAGAAGGAGCGGATGAAAGTAATCACCCTTATACTTGAATCCGCGTCGAGTAAATGTCGTCGTCAAGAGCTCACTTTCACCAATGAATCGTCGTCGAAATGATCTTCGAAAAAAAAATTATACTATTTATTTGAAGACGTTTGCTCAATAAATGAGTGAAAAATTACTGCAGATCTCGACGTCGAAATGGAAAGGGTTAAAAATATAACAATTTTGTTTCGACGTCGATTTAAGAGCGAGCGCGGGTTCAAGAATAAGGGTGAATAATGCCCTGTTTAGGTAAAACAAACGATGAGTCTATTTCACGAACGCATCGTCCAACAAGCGGCAATCAGCTGTTTTAGGTCCATGTATGAAGAATTTCAGACATCTACGAACACAGCTGAAAAAAGTCCGAACGAAAAGTCACAATTTGACGAGAGCATAATTATTATCGTTCTGACAATGGAAGTTGCTGCTAACAGTTTTTGCAGCTAGTAGAGCAAAAGCAGATGAAAAATGGAACGCCATCTGCTAAAGTAAACTTCTAAGGTCCTCCACAAAGAAATGCACACACTCTATTTTAAAACAGAAACTATCACAATTAATTTAAAAACAGTTTAAATTCTACCAAAAGTCAACAATTCAATAACCGAAACAGCTGATGCAAAAAGTATTGCCACCTATTAAAAAATGCAAGTAATAAGTATACTATTTTCAAGATTTTTGTCAGTTTTACGCTAAATGCTGAACTTTTACAATCTGGTAAAAATGTTTTTGACAAGTACTGACGTTGAGAGTATTTCAAAAAAGTAAGCAACGTAATGTTGGACGACAACGCAAGAAAAAATTACAACGACCCAATTAAGGACGATCACGTCGGAAAACTAACAAAGCTTGCCACGAAGGCTTCGTTTTACCTAAACAAGGCATAAGTATAAATAATAATAAATAACTGGTAAAAAATGTATAAAATAATTTCTTCTACTTCCAAAACGATATTAATAACAAGTGCTACTACTAATTTTGTGTCATCACGATGTGCTTACTTCGGTGTTCAAGACAAGAATAAAGTTTGACGAAAAATTTTATGAGTGTGAACACTTTTGTGGTCAAACAATTTGATGAGCGATCTCGAATATGAACGGGGATTTTCAGATCATAGGCATATTATATCAATATCATATCTCAAATCAAATAACATATAAAAAAGGAATATTTAGAACACGGTGTTATTGTAAAGTTTGAAAGGAGTCGCAAAATTTATAAAGAAAAATTTCACTTTATTTTACGCTATTCGCTCCACTGTGCAAGGCCAAGCAACACTTGATGTTTGAAGTGGATTTTTATGCCGCCACAGAAAGATGAGGAGGAGTGCACCGCAGTTTGTATGAGTAAAGCGTTTGTGTTTATAACATTTTTGTTGCTGTTTATTCAGTGATTGTTGTTGTTGTTGTTGTTGTTTTTGTTGTTATTAATATACTTGTTGCAATGATGTTTTGGGCAAACTTGCGTGCTAGATACACTTCCCAGTTGGAAAAGGAGCCCTACTGTATGACTGCCCGCAACATGCCTCGGAAGGTCAGCAGACATGCTGACTTCATACCCGTTTATATTTGTTTTCTATAGGCATGTCCTAGGACGGCTTGTCTGCCAAATGAATTGCCCTAGTAGTAATGCTGCATGCATCTCAAGACATTAATGCTGTATTCATCTCACGGTATTAATTTTGCATTCATACCATAAGATGCATGCTTCCTACGGCAGTTCATTTGGCAGACATGCCGTCCTAGGACATGCCTGTAGAAATAAACCATTGCTAAGCGAATATGGAGGCGAGCATGTCTGCTGAAATTCCAACGCATGTTGCCGGCAGACATACAGCAGGGCTTTTTTGAAACTAGGTAGTATGATGGTATCTTCTACCTTGTATTGTATATATCAATATATATATATATATACTATATCTGGTAAATATACCATATGGGCATCTCCCAGTGGTACGGATGCGACATTCGCAAGCTTTTAATTACGCCAAAAAAAAGAAAGAAACATAAATAGCCGATATGTATTTTTAGTATTCTAACGTGCTGAAAGAGTGCTTAATTTTAGAAATATATTGGCAAGATTTAGTAAAAATTGGTACAAAGTTATAAGCAATTATACAATAAAACAGACGCGACAAAAATTATAAGTTTTTTAAAGCTCTTATAGAAATATAAAAAATTTAGCTATTTAAGGGAACTTTTTTTATATATATATACATGTAAATGAAGGTCAAAGAATGACTTCCCTTCGTAGACTTATAAAAATGAGAATTATTTCTCAGCTTTTCCAATTAGGTGAAGCACGAATACGGACGCGATATTATGGACGCGATAAACTTTTAAAAGGGGAATAAAATACAGTAATGATGTTTATTATAACACTTCAACTAAATAATAAAACATAATCAGTTAAATTCAAGTTGAATAACAGTAATAGTAATCAAAATAATAAAAAAAAATAAAGTTAAAAGCTTTTTGTGTGGTTTATTTTAGTTTATTGCTTTAATGAATAAGCGGTTCGAGCAACTTCAATAAATTGACTGTCGAAATATGACAATCAATGCAAACTTTTAACTCCTTTGATATTTGGAACATTTTGCCATAACTCTGATTTTATTCTCCAGAGATATATATAGAAGGTTGACTCCATAAATGTTGTTCTTAGCACATTCATAAAAACATGAAGCATCTCCGAGAGAAATATTTCTTGCTTTGACAATTTGCCAATTACTACGGCACCTACTCCGTCTAAAGCACCTTTGCCATGTGAAGTGGCGAAAAAGTTTCACTCTAATATTCCAAAATTAAATTCTGCTGTGAGTCTGGAAATACGAGAAATAATAAATTTATTTTTGAATTGGGAACTGCTTCCATCTGAGAAAATTATAAATGCTTGTAATTCGCCTCGCATTGCTTTTGTTATATGTTCACAAGTCTCGAAATAAAGCAATAAACATCGAATTTATTGTGAGTCAATTTATCACCAGGAACCCAAGCAATGCACATTAAAACTGTTACTTGGCTGTAACTCTCGACCTTTCTGGTCTAGTAGAGAGTGCGCTAGACTATCAACTCAGAGGTTCCTGGTTTGAATCCGGGCTCGGGCATGGTTCTTTTCACTTTCTTTATTCTTTCCTGCACATTTAAGAATTATGGAAAACAAAAAAATCCACAGCTAAATTGTGGAAAATGTGGAATTAATGGACAGGAACAACTAAGGGCTGGAAATGCTTACCGAGGTTAAGGCATAACACTAGCCTCGGTTAAAAGCAATTCAAATTGTCTTTCACGGTAGTTTCGCCTAATCAATAATTCACGTATGGTTCCAATCAATTCCTCGAAATAATCCATTCTTTCCTTTCAGGTCAAAGACCAAACATTGTTTGTATAAGGCGCATGCCTTGGTTCTTTGATCTTTTTTGAAAAAAAAAAAACTAAAGTGGACATCTAGAATTTCGTTTTGGCAGGTTAGGCGATAGTTCTCAGCAAAATCAACTTGCATTACTAGTTCATTAGCTGTTATACTTTTTTTTTAAAATACCAATGCATTTTTATTTAAAGCAGGTAGGTGAAGCTCTAGGTCACGAATTAAGGCGATTAATGGAGCAATAAAGTAGTTTTTAGAGTTATACGATTGTCCATTTTTCTCCATTGTTTCCATTTAATTTCTGTATTCATTTTCTTAAGGAACTTTATTAGAATTAGATCATCTTTAATATCGCATAAACAGTTCTTACATTAATTAGCCATGCACTTTTCATTCATCACATCGCAGCAAACTAATTTTAGAAATAAGTCATGTTTGGCCGGAATCAACGGTAAACTTTATCGTTACTTAGGTTACGGACGCGACGAACTTTAAACACCCATACATTTTTTTCGATTTTGCCAGGATCCAATTATTTTATTTTCTTAACTAGAACAATGCACTTGTTTAAAAACTGACAGCTACTTGCATTTGAAACGTTTGTCCACTAATGACAAAAATCAATAATGATTTTTGCACACGGACGCTACATAAGGATGTAGGAAGAAGCAAACTAAAAAACTTCCGTTACACGAAATCCACTTTCTCTCTCTTTTTCTAATGCATAAGATCATTGTTAGTAGAACACTTTTAAATTACAGCAACATTATAATATTACTTGAATAAGCTAAAGACACAAAGAAAAAAAGTAGGTATTGTATAATTCGTCAAAAGGCTTTGAAAAAAATTAGTTTCCTTTACATAAGTATATTTCTGCCAAAAACTTAAAGAATTTAAAATTATTTTACATTTATTAATTATAGATATTTAAGCTTTATTTTTGGATAATAAAAAGTTTTTCTGATCAGTTTGAATTTTTGACTCGTGGTGAAACTTTTTTGGGAGATGTTCATTGGACTGAATCTTTGTTCCATACATTTTTCAAAAGTATCTCAGATCCTCCCTCCACAGGCAGATTCTGAATACAGCATATTTGAAGATCAAGAAGGACGAAAAAATTTTTGAATTTGTAAAAACTGAGTGGGCGCCACCTAAAAAGAGTGATTTTTAAGTATAGATTTTTTTAAATTTCACTCATTGATTTTTTATCTCTATTTAAAGCCAAAAAAATAAAACATAAAAATGCAATGAAAAGAATTTAATTTTTTTTTGTGCTTTACAAGAAATGTAGTGAAATTTTCTTAAATGTGAATAAATTTTTTTCTGATAGTGTCACTTACCATGAAGTGGCAGCCGATTGAATTAAAAAAAATAAACAAATTTCAAGTTCGCGGGCTGAATTCACCCACAAATTAAACCGTTATCAAATAAATAAGTACACAGTTGGATTAAGCGTACAATTTTAGTCAGCGGACAGAGTAAACGCTGATGCGAGCAGGCAGGCAGGCAGGCGCAGGCAGGTACCCGCTCAGTAAATAAGCCGTGCAGAGTGAATGCGAGCAGGTCAGATCAGATCAGTGCGAGAAAAAGTTAGTTATTAATTTTGTTCCCCTATTGCTTTCTATTTTGCATCCTCCGCTAATGGCATTTATGAAAAATTTTTATTTTCTATACATAAATAGTACACTCTCTTCAAAAGAGCTACAACTCAAAAAATTTAATTTTCAGGAAGAGCAAAAACAATTTTTTTCTTCAGGGACTCCATTAAAAAAAGAGACAATACTATTTTTTTTAATTTAAGACTAAGAATATGTGTACAAAATCAAAATAGCGAACATATATGATCACTACAAATAGTCTTACACGAAAAAGTATATATGTAAACATTTTGAGTTGTGACTCTTTTGAAGAGGGTGTGCGATATGTTGTGCCACCAGGCCAGCCCAGAATTGCACTGAGAATTTTAAACTAAATTTATTTTAAACTAACTAAAACAAATAAGATAACTTTCCAGAAATTTTATCCAAATCGGTCACCGATAAAGTAAGGTTCATTACGATTTAATCTCATTATATTGGTATAAAGAGCGAAAATGAGGTGTATCGTTATTATAATGTGTATTAAAATTCTATAAACTGATAAAATAATTCTTAGCTTTTAATCAATATCAGATTCAAATACCTTTCCAACGTGTCATCGTTGAGGAAAATCGGATGAAAATTACCATAGTTGTGATATTTTACTTTTCGAAAAAATTATATTTTCTTTCTAGTTGCAATAAAAAAAAAAATCGTAAAAATCCAAAATTTAAAAAATTGCAATGAAATGTTTTTACACTATTTTCTGAAACAACACTTAATACAAATACAAAAAATTGTGTCATTAATTTGAATAACTTGGTCGTTATAAAATTTTTAACTATAAAAGTACCTTTTGAAAATGTCGAGTTTGAGTACTTTTACGAAAAAAATTCTCAAAAATCCAAAAATGCAAAATAATAACTAATAAAAACAATAATGCTTAAGGCATAGTCTTGAGCTATTTTGTGCACAAAATTGAAAAAACCAAAATCCTTAGAAAAAAGATATAGCTGGTGAAACTTGATTTTTTTTTTAAAAATCCGCAAAGTGCCTAATTCCGGCATTTCGAACACAAAAAAATATTAGAAAAATCATAAAAACGTTATATCTCATTTGAAATGACTTTAAAATTTATGCTTTTTAAATATTTTTGATTTTTGTATTACAAAAAATTTTGAAATTTAAGGGCAGCCAACATATTAGACCCTGGTTTTACTGTTCAAAATATTAAAAAAAAAAATGCAAAACCATGCAATTTAATTTATTATTGTTTTATTTGTTTTATATGTATTTCTTTTCTTTTGTTTCTTACACGCCCAATAATTGTCCATTCGATCAATCTATCATTTTCGCGTGCACAACTTATCACCAACAACAACACAATCTTAATCGACGTTAACCAAATTTGTCAATACCCACCAAAAACAACACTCACACTCACACTCACACAACCATGTGCGCGGTCGCTGCTGTTGATATTTGTTTCGCTCAACGCTATGTTGTCGTTGAATGTTTTTGTTGTAATTGGCTTTGCATTTTAAAAATAATAAAAAAATGCAGTTTCCTTGAAAAATTACAAAAAACAACACAAAAAGAACAAATTCAGTTGCGAGAAACCTGCGCCAGCCTGGTTTCTCGCAACAACCTGATCTGATCTGATCTGCCTGCTTCCACTCTGCACACTTTGAGCAGGTTTATATGAAATCGTATGAAGCGAGATTTCTCGCAATGGAACAAGTAAGCAAACCTGCCTGCCTGCCTGTCTGCTTCAGCGTTTACTCTGTCCGCAGACTTACTTCTGAATCGAAAAAATTTTTTTTGCCTTTAAATAGTGATTAAAAATCAATAAGTGAAATTTGAAAATATGTACCTCAAAAATTGATCTTTAAGGTGGCGTCCACTCAATTTTAACAAATTCGAAAACTATTCCGTCCTTCGTGACCTTCAAATGTGCTGTATTTAGAATCTGCCTGCGGAGGGAGGATCTGAGATTCTTTTGCAAATGACACAATCTAATGTTCATATACCAGTATAGTATAGAGTATTTCTCTTACTGTTCACAATTTTATACTTTGAACTTAACTTTCCAAATGAGAAACATCGATAGAAAACTTTTCGTTCGCAGCTCTAGAAATCAAATTTACCATTAGTTTTTTTGTCGACTTAAATTCAACCGAATTTTGCATTGCCACACATGCTATATACCAGAAATGCCTAGAAGAGTACAACAACGCAACAGCTACGATACGAAATTACCAACAAAGAAAAGAACTTGAAAACAGCAACAAGTATGCTTGCGAGAAATAAACTCACTAAGAAATAAAAAGAAAGTTTTTAAAATTTCAAAAAGTAGTCTTATAAACTTAGCATTAAAATTAAAACCTTCCACATTCCTTCCATCGGCAGGCCTGCTTTGGTTTTCATCTGGGTTGTAAATGCATACCAGCTGCATTCATTCATTCACTCACTCACTCAGACATTCATTCATCTCAGCATTCTTTAAGATTGCATCTATGCGCTACACCTTCTTTTACATGATCACTAGTTGTGCGCTAAGCTAATTGTTAAGACAAATCATTCGCTAATGGATCTCTCTAGATACTGCCATAGCGTACGTGCAGATACATAGATAAAATGAAAAGAAAGAAACAAACGGCAAAAACATAAAGAGAAAATAAGATAAAAATGCTAGTAATAAATATTAACAACAACAGCAACAACAACAAACAGCATATGCAGCAATGTGTGTCTGTCTGTATATAATGCCTGTTGCTGCAACAGTTGAGTTGCAAAGCACTTGCCTAGATAGCAGCAGCGCATCTATCTATCTAGATAGCGCAGGAGTGAGTATCTTATAGTTGCACTCTTGTAGCGCTATTAAAAATTAAATAAACAATTCATTTCTTTGAAATTGAATTGAAATGAAATGAAATGAAATGAAATCAAATCAAATAAAGTGAAATGAAATGCTTCCATGTTGCAAGTTGTTCTCTGTGTATCTATGCCTCCCCCAAGATAGTTTTTTGTTGTTTCTTTTTTCTGCATATTTTTATTTATATATGCTTTATGGTTGATGCAACAACTAACAGATACTTTATGCTATATCTGTTCTGGTTATAAAATTATTTTTATTTGCATTAATCAGACATACAACGATGACGTTCTTGCGAACGGATGTTTAAGGAGAAAAAAGGGAAAAGAAAAAAAAAACATTTTGTTTAAGAGCTCATTAAAATGCATCCGCATTTATATGTGTATGCTAATTAAATACTTCTTAATGACTTCTTTAAGTTTTTTATGGGTTACATTTTGGCAATATTCTTCAATTCTTTCATGGTAAAGTGTTTTTATTTTTTTTTGCCTTTTTTTTCAAACTATGCTTTGAATGCCAGCAGTTTAATTCAAAAAATCAAATGCAATTTTTTATTAATTTCTGAAATTCTTTTACATTCTCAAATTGTTCGTTCCCCCATTTTTATTTTATTCGTATTAAATTTTTCTTCATTTTATTATTTTTGTCATTGGCTTGTTGCAGAAAAATAATTATAAAAGCACAAAAATTCAATGCCTGTGCCCGCTTCGTCAACTCATGCTTTTTTTCTGCATCTCTTCCATATCATCTTTTATTGCGCGGTTAACTCTTTCGTGATTTATGCAAATCTTTTGTATCGCCTCTTGCATATTTGCTGCTAACAATTTTTATGGCCTTATGTGTTAATTTTGCTTAAGTTTATAATTTATGTTTGCTTTGATAAACATTCGTTCGAAGTAGTTCATAAATTATCTTTTGTCAGCTGTAAATTTACGAAAAACAATTCATTGGAATAAATTCCGCTTTTACATGATTTATAATTTAGTAAAAATTATTCTTAGTGCGAGTCATACTTGCGAACTTATACTACATACAAATTTAAAGTAAGAGAAAAAATACAAAGATGTTATTATTTTTAAAGGGAACAAACTTAAGATGATCTAAGGTAAATAAAGGTATAGTATAGGATGATCTTTAATGTGGCCATTTTAATGATTTTTCCATTGTGGAGATCAAATACTTTTTATTTATTTACTTTCAGCACGCCACAGTAAAATTTATAATCCCACTTAAACACTTTTTTGACATTGACTTGTAAAATTCCAACAAGTATTTTGTTGTTTACCACTTTTCGAAAATTATATAAAAAATAATCCTATGAAAGTACCAATATTTGTGAAGCATAGTCTACTGCTTACATTTACATAACATGCTTTTACATTATAACATTTATATGTATTTATAAATTAGAAGTTTAGATTCAAAGTTGACTTTTTACTATTTTGAGAAAAAGGTGAATAACCAATACACTAAAGCAAATGCATAGTATTTTATATAAGAAGCAAAGTGATATTTTCTTACATTATTGTTAACTGCCAAGAAAATCGTATCCAAATTAGCCAGCAAATGACGGAGTTATTGTGAAGAAATATTAACCTAGCCAGTTTTGAAATTCAATATAGTAATTTGACCATTTTTGAAACTAAACTATTCAAACTTGGATAATTTAATAATAAAAATAGAAATGACCAACTTTGAAATTGAACAACTTTTCATGATACTCTAAAGAACTTGTAATAACCACTTCAGCAATTTTAAAGAGCAACGAATATAATTACTTTTCTTGTTGCGCATGCGCTTCTGATGGATATTGACATTTTTGCTGTTTGTGACATTTTTGTGTGTACGGACTTTGTTCTGGCATAAGTTTGAAGACTAAATCCATAATAAAGTATTCACTTTTTCGCAACTGCCACAGTGCCGTCAAATTTTGATTCGCGTTCGCACGAGTAGCATTTTTTCATTGTTTTTAGATTATGTTTCATACTTTTTTGATTGCTATTCCACCAATTATATCTTAGCTCTTTAAGTTCGTATGTACATATATTGTTCTGGCGGAAGTCAAAATTGGCCACTGTTCGGCCAGTGTTCGGCCAGTGTTCGGTCCATGTTCGATCGCTTTTCGCCTGAATAGGCTTTAGTGATTGTTTTTAGATCATATTGAACACTTGCTTGGCAGCCACTATTCAGCCGCTGTTTTGCAGGTTATATTTTTACTCGAGAAGTTACTATTGCTATTATTTTTCGATGCTAGTTTTAGTTTTTCAGAAAGAGCATTTTGTGTGCTTTGCCATTAATATTATTAAAATATAGAAATATAAAATTAAGTAGATCTTTTTTAATTTATTAATAACTAGTATAAAAGTCTGACCTACGACAGGTATTCCGCACACTTCTTTTTTGAAGCCATTTTTTATTCACTAGAATTTTGCAAAATACAAATGTACCATATTAAATAACACTTTACGTATTGAAGCAGTGTTGAAAAATTAGTTCAAGTATAAAAGTGCAAACTTTGGTAACAATAGTCATACAAACTTTTCAACAGTTGTCGTTTCACGGCTGATACAATATTTTTTTGGTACAATCGACTCAAAAGAATTTCATTAAATGCGTCATAATTTTTTTATAAAAGGATGAAAAAAATGAGATAGTTAGATTGAAAACGTACTATTTTAAAAACCCAATATTAGCTGCGTTCAATTCGCTTCAAAATAATCCAGGTTATTTTTTTTTTACATGCAAAGCAAAAACAAAAGTAATACTCCTATAACAAATAGGATTATTTTTGCTATCCATATAAAATTGTGGTATAGCTTTTAAAAAATTTGAAACACAGGTGCCGCACCTGTTTATTTTTATAAGCTGTCATTTCATTTTTTTAATTATTTGTTTGTTTGATATAATGACTATTAGGTAGCCATGACAGCTACCTATTTTCTCACGAGATGCGACCACGAATGTTAAACAAAAGAAAATAAAACAAACCACGTGTGTCACACACATTGGACACATTCAGCGGAGCCAACAATTGCACTTAAATTATTTATATAATTTCATAATATTAATAATTAAATTAAAAAATTTACAATTTTTCTGACGTTTAGAGTAAAACACATTCAGAGAAAAACATCGTTCACTAAGGTATCGCTACGATAACAGTTCACAACAGTTTTGAACGACACAAGTTCTCATGACACTTAACAGTTATTGTATCATTATTTCTTGTTTGAATTTCATTTTGACTGCAATGGTAGTGCCCTCTACGAGTCATTTTTCTTG
Organism: Dichetophora obliterata; assembly: GCA_963920525.1. NCBI lineage: Eukaryota > Metazoa > Arthropoda > Insecta > Diptera > Sciomyzidae > Dichetophora > Dichetophora obliterata. The sequence goes on along the minus strand of OY986438.1, from coordinate 14,578,794 downwards.
CCGTTCCTTTCAGAAAATTTGTTATCGCGATTATATTAAGGCGAAAGGAACGCAGCTATTGTCACTGAAAGGTATCAAATATATTTTCTGTGCATACTTTCAGGCTGAACATTTTTGAGAACATTGTGCCTTGTAAAATTACTTTACTGTAAAAAAAAAACAATTTTAGAAATACTGTGTGCAGAGCAGCATGATTGCTTTTTATGTATTAAGATGTGCATACTTTCAGGCTGAATGAACAGTTTGAGAGATATGGGACAAGAAGCAGCGTGCTTGTCTTTTATATATTAAGATAAAACCAAACTTCCCGTTATTACAAAATGTGGATGCGAACAATTTAGAACAAGATATGAGTAGTCGTTTTAATTGTTTTTATATCATGTTCGACCTTTGTTTGGCCGCTATTCGGACGCTGTTTAACCAATAATATTCTTATGTGAGAAATCGCTTTTGCCGTTCCTTTTATGCAAATTTCAGTGGAAGGAGCATTTAGGGTACCTTGCCAATAATATTAACAAAACTGAGAAATAAATGATCCCACGCTTTTTTTAATTTATTAAAGATAAAATCAAACTTCGAGTTATTACAAAATGTAGATGTAAGTAACTAAGAAAAATATATTATTTCGAAACTTTCACTGTTCGGCCAGTGGTCGACTCATGTTCGACAACTGCTCGCACGAGTAATATTTTTTATTGTTTTGAAATTATGTTCAATCCTTGTTTGGTAGCTATTCGGCCTATTATATTTTAGCTATTGAATTTTGTGCGCACATGTTTTTTCTGGCATAAGTTGTAAGGTAAAATTAATGATAAAATATTGTTTTAAAACGGCTATTGTTCGACCAGTGTTCGGTCCGTATTCGATCACTGCTTGCATGAATAGGCTTTTGTGATTGATTTTAGATCATGTTGAACCCTTGCTTGCCACTATTCACCCGCGGTTTTGCCGGTTATATTTTTACTCGTGAAGTTACTTCTGCCTTTTTTTCGATGCAAGTTTCAGTGGAAAGAGCATTTGGTGTGCCTTGCCATTAATATTAAAAAAACATAGATTTAAACTATCACATACAACTCTTTAATTTTATTAATAATAAAATCATACTTCCCGTTATTACAAAATGTGGATGCAAACAATTTAGAACAAGATATGAGTAGTCGTTTTAATTGTTCTTATATCATGTTCGACCTTTGTTTGGTCGCTATTCGGACGCTGTTTAGCCAGTTAATTTGTATGTGAGAAGTCGCTCTTGCCGTTCCTTCGATGCAGATTTCAGTGGAAAGAGCATTTGGGGTACTTTGCCAATAATATTAACAAAACTGAGAAATAAATGATCAAATACTACGCTTTTTTTAATTTATTAAGAATAAAATCAAACTTCGAGTTATTACAAAATGTAGATGTAAGTAACTAAGAAAAATATATTATTGCGAAACGTCCACTGTTCGGCCAGTGGTCGACTCGTGTTCGACAACTGTTCACACGAGTAATATTTATTGTTTTTAGATTATGTTCAATCCTTGTTTAGTAGCTATTCGGCCGATTATATTTTAGCTATTGAAGTTTGTATGCACATGTTCTTTCTATCACAAGTTGTAAGGTAAAATTGATAATAAAATATTGTCGAACGGCCATTGTTCGACCAGTGTTCAATCCGTGTTCGATCACTGCTTGCACGAATAGGCTTTTGCGATTGTTTTTATGATATGTTGAACCCTTGTTTGGCCACTATTCGGCCGCTGTTTTTCCGGTTAGATTATAACTTGGGAAGTGGCACTTGCCGTTCCTGCGATGCAAGTTTCAGTTTAAAAAGCATTTGGTAAGCCTTGCCTTGCACACTTTCCGTTATTAGAAAATGTGGATGTCAATAACTATGAACAAGATATGAGTAGTCTTTTTTATTGTTGTTAGATCATGTTCGACCCTTGTTTGACCACTATTCGGATGCTGTTAAGGCAACTAAACAGCTCACAATAAAAATTATGTAAAAAGCAAACATTGTTACTATATTTATTTTGGAATTGGAGTAAGTCCATTCACAACACAGAAAAATATATGATATAGTTTTGTGTTAAACTTTAACAAAATTTATTTCAGTAACCAATTTACAAGTTTTTAAATTCAGTGAAACATTACCAAACTTAGAACAATTTCTTTTTACATATTTTAAGCAAATACTTTACTTTTTAAATAAAGTTTACCAATATCTTTTTAACTGACTAAAATAGCTACCTTTAAATAGCTCGAATGAAGAAAAAATTATAATTACAACACTTTCAAATTAAAAGACGCATATCACTATTTTTTTGTTTAAAAATAACAAAAATGAAATTTTTGAATTTTTCACCGAACTAACTTACTTTCTTCAGATATATTGATCTTTTATTTTAAGTTTACTGTCTCTTTTATATAAAAATTTAAGAAGCTTGTCTCTAGCAAATAAGTTAAAAAAAAAAATTAAAAAAATTATTTTCAGCTTTTGCAATGTATTTGAAAATGCTTTGAAAATGCTTGCATAAGCATTTCATGAGTACATATTAAATTGCACACGAACTGAAAACTGTACAATGCTGTCATGACGACGGTGGCGATTTTGCTGGACTTCAATGAAAAAAATTGCAGAGCCAAGCATAATTTTGCAATTTAAAATTGTATGCAAGACTTGTTGTGAACTAGCTTCGAAGTAGTTGCGTTGGCCATCAGGATGGTTTGCTGGCTGTCTCTACGTCTGCCTGTCTGTCCGTATATCCCTTATCAAAGCTTGTCTGAATCCTTGCTTGGCACACTAGTGCACGTCTCGAAATGCAACTCAACTCAACTCAACTAATACTCACATTTCATGCTCGGCATTTTAAGCTGCCCTACTAAAGCGCTGCGCACATGCATGTATGACGGCTCAAGTGTATTTGCAGTGTCGGATCTAGAAATTTCTAATGGGGAGCAAGGATGTATTAGTTAATTTTTTTTATATATAATATTTACTGATGTATATAGTACACTTATTTATAAAAATGTCATGTACGCTTTAAAGGACTTTAGTATCTAATTCAAAAGTATATCAAAAGTTTAAAACTAATTTAGTTTGAAGGAATCGGAAGCTTAGAACTAGCTGAGGATTATATTAAAATTAAAATTCCTATGCTTCTTTGACATCACAATTCGCCCTACTTAGACGTTGATTTTTTATTTTACAAAAAGGTTCCACGATTTCCTCTGGGTTTATTTCAATATCTTTGTGAATGTTTGAAAAGACTAATCCATTTTTTGCTTGTCTAACATAGTTGATCTTAAGAAGGTTTTCATTACTGTACTGTACTGAAAAACTTCTTTCAGTAGTAGTAACTTAAGTAATTGGAATAACTGCTATCGTTCTTAAAAGTATCAATATGTTAGGAAAAAATTTTCTTGATCTTCGGTAAGAATGAATTGTTATGTTTGGTTTTTATATTTTTAGAGCAGAAACCCTAATGTTTGACTTTTAAGTGAGCCACGCTAAAATTGAAGGTCTCAAGGCCGCTCTATTGAAGTTCTACAAAAATAAAACTATCGACTGATTGGTTTTAACTCCAAGTCGGAACTGCTTTTATTATTATAAAAGTCTCACTTACATAAAAAATTTACAAGATGTTCTTACATCTAAAACACACCCACTTCTTCAGTCATTTTCCAATGTATCTCTTGTAACCAATCACAATTCTTTGATTACAAAAGATATTTTGAAACTTGCACTTTCGTATGACATAGTTGAAAATGTCAGTGCTTCTTTCTTTACTCTGATTGATTTCATTTTGATATTTCAAGATTTAAGAAATACCTATTACGAAGACAACCATTTCATCAGTTGCTCTACTCTACTTGAACTATTCTTATGAAATTGCATTTCTACACATTTCATCACATACTGACCCACATGTGCACACTGCAATATGATCTTGTCTCTTTTATTATTTTTCATCATTCTCTTTATACGTTTTCTGTAAGTGTTTTTGTCGCTATTTAACCGAGTGCATATTGCACTAACATGTGCTCAGCATTTCAAGGTTATGACCTTGCTTGTCAAATGGTTTGTGTATTTTATTTTAATAGTTTTTTTGTTCTTATTTTGTTTATCGTTTTGGGTTGTACACAGAACACTATTTTATTGGTTCCATCACTAATATTACTACTTTCTGATCTTGCTTAGAACAATATCGTCACCACAATGCTATTTTGGCTTTCAACTCTGTTCTTGTTGGTACGTTCAAATTGCTATTATATATTAAGGATGCCTTTGTAAAATTAGCCTCGATTCTAAGGTTTAATCACTCCAAAGGTAGTAAATCTACAAACTTGCCCTTACATTTTAGATTCAAGGAGAAAATCATATGATCCAAGTATGGATAATAGAGAACAGCACTGTAAAATTTTAAAACGTCTTCATTTTTTCTGTAGTTTTTTCATTAATGATGTTCCCTTAAAGCTAAATTCTTTTAGCCGACCGTGTAAAAAATAGATATAGTAGTGAGTATGTTCAACAGGTTTCAAATTTCTGGCAATTCGCAAGACTTGACAAAGCATAAATTAAGTAAATGACTGAAAAAGTAAGTGTAGAAATCTAATGGCTGTTTTGCACATATTAATTATTAATTAATTATTAAACTCTATTAGGTTGTCCAGCCATATTTGAGTCTAAATTATATCCTTGGCCTCACAAGTTTTCAATAGAAAGGCGTAAGGTACTGAGGTTGATTTAATGTGAAAAAATTCTACAAAACCTTCACGAGTTTAAAAGTAGGTTATATCCACTTATCCAATCCAAAAAGTACTTTGTTCTTTTGTGCTAATATTCATTGTTTCATCTCATTTAATGGAATAAAATTTTGACTCATAGACTTTGTAATAATATTATATTGAATAATATTAGCGTTGATGTAAACTCTTCTGTCAAGTTTGCCTACATAAGAAAAGTTAAAAAATCGCTAGTAATTGATGCCCTTACTGGTAACACGTTTAAGAAATTTTCAACTTGTAACAAAAAAAGAGCAATTTTTTTGCTTTAAGTATAAGAATTTCAGATTTATAGAGAAATTGTTACACATCTTTAAAAATAATAAAAAAGTGTCTGGGGGGCTTAAGTCCTCATAGTTCCACCTGGATACGCGCCTGTGTATTTGTGTGTGTGTGTGTGTGTCAACAAAATGTTGTACATGTTTCGCATGTAAAGCTGGCTCTGAAGCTTGCTTCATCAATGATTTGCCAACCCAAAAAGAAATGTAAAAAAATACTTTATTCCGCAGTCATGATTTGTTAGCTTTTTTTATTTTTTTTTCTATTTTGCCTTGCCTACTTCCTGTCGTGGAAGCCAAGAAAGCTTCAAAGCTTGGAAGCTCTTGCTAACGATGACAACGACACCTTTAGCAACATTGAGCATGTTGCCAATAAGACGGCTACTGCTGCCGCTGTTGCTGTTGCTGTCAGCTGTCAATGTATAGAAAAAGGAATTATATATACATATATAAATGCATATCCTGTTTGTCTTGCCATGTCTCTGTCCATCACTGCTGCTGCTGAATGCTTAAAAGCTGCTGAAATAGGAAAGCCAAAAAAATAATATCCAACTTCGATTTGCAGCAGCAATAAGAAAGCTGTTGACAACACATTGACAAGCAGTGATTCAGACAGGATTTTTTTATCGCTACACCTTTTATTATATACGATTTTTTTCTGCACCCGAACATTCTTTCAGGACCTTCTATTTCTCGAGCAAACTTTTTATCTGTTTTTATTTTTTTTTTTTTAGTGTAAATTTTGTTGTATTTTGGCTCAACTGACTGCGAAAATTGTCGACAAAATGAAGCAGTATGACAAGTCCTGCAAAATCCTTATGCATATGTTTATGTAAATTATTGCTGCTAGAGGAAGTATTGGCTTTTTTTTTCTATCTATCTTTCAAGAACAACAACCATGACGCTCTTCTGGCTTCACACATACCCTGACTTGTTTATCTGTTAACTATTTTTTTTTTGTGTGTTGAATTTAGAGCTAAAGTGTTAAGAAAACCGGAAACCGGAAATGCTAATGCTGTTGTGCTGATGGTGGTGTTGGTGTTTGTTGCTGTTGAAGACATGCTTTTGATGCGTCAAAAGCTTCATAAATTTTTGCTTTTATTGCTTTGGGTTGTGGTGTTTGCTGTTGTTGTTGTTTTTCTTGTTGCTGCTGCTGCTGCTTCTGTTTTAATAGCCTCGCACATTATATGGTTTTATGGTCAGTTTTACTATAATTTATGTTGTTCGGAATTAAATTTATTTTAAGCCATTTACAACACTTGTTTATCTCAATTCTGCTATTAAATAATGCAGAAGCCTTTCTTTTTATTTATTGAAATTTTTAAATGTGATTTCAGTTAAGTTTTATGGAGTATAAAATGAAAATAAGAGGATTCTGAATATTTGCAATAATTTCCCAATTAACTTTATTTGTAGCTTTCGCAGGCTAAAAGTAAAAAATTTCGAACGATATAATGAGCGCTCGAAAAGAGTCTAAGTTAAGTAGATTTCATGAGCGCTCATAATTATGAGTTCGAAAAGAGTATTTCGGTATGCATATATTAGATTAGATTATATAGCACTTATGATTGTGAGTCAGAAAAGAGTGACATTTATGATGATTTAATAAACGCTCTTAAGGCTGTGTGCGAATTGATCTAAATGCGACCTAAACTAAACAGTGTCGATAATGCAGTGATTCCTAATTTAGGAAGCATTTAGGTAGCTCGAGAATTTCCTAAATTATTAAGGAAGCTCTGCCTTATCGACCCAATTTAGTTTAGGTCGCATTTAGATCAATTCGCACACAGCCTAAGTATAAATTCGAAAAGAGCCTTGAATAGCGTTGAAAATTATGAGTTCGGTAAGAGTCTTGTTTATGGGGATTTTGTGAGCACTCAACATAATGAGTGTGAAAGGAGTCTTATTAATCAAGTTTTATTATCATCACAACGACTACTGCAGCAGCTGTAAAGAGGAGGAGGAGAAAGAATCTACAGTACATTTCCTCTGCACTTGCCCAGCGCCGGCTCAAAAATGTTTCCTTCACTTAGGCAACTTTTTTTCAATGACCTTGACGAACTTTCGAAATCTTCGGTATACCGAATCCTATGCTTAGTAAACAGCTCAAAATGGGTTTAACAAGAGAAAGGAAAATACCCTTGGTATCAGACGTTAGAGGCATTCGAGGCAGCCACACTAACCTTACCTAACCTTGCCATTCCTACATGGGATTATATTTTAATTAAATCAGTGATTAAAATATTTTTGACAAAAATAAAAAAATTACGAAATCCGAATGATTTGAACCCACGACGCTTAACATAAAAGTTTATAACACTAACAACTGATCTATGAAGCCACACACGTGTAGAGAAATGATAAACATACGAAATCGAACTTTACATTTTTAAAGTATTTCATTATGCATTTCTACGTTTTATTATGAAAACTAGATAAAACCCTGCACGTTGCTGCCACGCTCCCTTGCATGTGTAAATTGAGGTCGAATACTGAATTTCGATGCTGTGCGACCTATAAATCCAAAGTTTCTAGATATGCCAAAATTGGGTTGTATGGGAGGTGCAACGCCCCCTTGACCAAATCCCATTATATGTGATCAATGAAACTGAATGTGTAAATTAAGGTCGAATACGGAATTCTACGCTGTGCGACCTATAACTCCAAAGCAATTCGATATCGCAAATTTGGGTCAAATAAGAGGTCTCTTGGCAAACGCCCATAAAATTTAATCAATGAAATGGCATGTGTACGTTTAGGTCGTATACTGAGTTCTGACGCTGTGCGACAAATAACTCAGAATCTATTCGATAGCACAAATCTGGGTTGTATGGGAGATGCATGTATGAATTGAGGTCGAATACTGAATTCTGACGCTGTGTTACCCATAACTTTAAAGCTTTTCGATTTTGCATGTGAAGGCAAATTTTCGTTTTATGGGAGGTGTCACTCTCCCTTGTCCAACGCCCAAAAAATGTTACCAATGAAAGTGCATGCGCAAATTCGGATCGAATACTGAATTCCGACGCTGTGCGACCTATAATTCCAAAACTATTCGATAGCACAAATCTGGGTTGGATGGGAGATGCATGTATGAATTGAGGTCGAATTCTGAATTCTGACGTTGTGTTACCCATAACTTTAAAGCTTTTCGATTTTGCATGTGAAGGCAAATTTGCGTTTTATGGGAGGTGTCACTCTCCCTTGTCCAACGACCAAAAAATGTTACCAATGAAATTCGGATCGAATACTGAATTCCGACGCTGTGCGACCTATAATTCTAAAGCTATTCGATAGCACAAATCTGGGTTGTATGGGAGATGCATGTATGAATTGAGGTCGAATACTGAGTTCTGACACTGTGCGACAAATAACTCAGAAGCTATTCGATAGCACAAATCTTGGTTGTATGGGAGATGCATCTATGAATTGAGGTCGAATACTGAATTCTGACACTGTGTTACCCATAACTTTAAAGCTTTTCGATTTTGCATGTAAAGGCAAATTTGGGTTTTATGAGAAGTGGCAATCTCCCTTGTCCAACGCCCAAAAAATGTTACCAATGAAAGTGCATGCGTAAATTCGGATCGAATACTGAATTCCAAAACTATTCGATAGCACAAATCTGGGTTGTATGGGAGATGCATCTATGAATTGAGGTCGAATGCTGAATTCTGACGCTGTGTTACCCATAACTTTAAAGCTTTTCGATTTTGCATGTGAAGGTTGTACTTGTCCAGCGCCATAAAATGTTTTCAGTAAAACTGCATGTGTAAATTTAGGTCGATTACTGTATTTCGATGCTATGCGACCTATTACTTCAAAGCTATTCGATAGCACAAATTTTGGTTGTATGGGGAGAGGTGAAACTCTTCTAACGCCCATAATATGTTATTAATGAAACTGCATGCATAAATTAATGTTGAATACTGAATGCCGACCCTGTGTGACCTGTAGCTCCAAAACTATTCGATATCGCAAGTTTTGGTTGTAACGGAGGTTCCACTCCCCCATGTTTAACTCCCATAAAATGTCATCAGTGGAACATGTGTAAAATGCGTTTTAATATCGAATTTCGAGGCTGTGCGACCCATAACTCCAAAGCAATTTGATATCGCGAACTTTTTATATATTTATGGGCGGTAAAAGGGGGTGTGGAAATTTTATCTTAAACCATCTCGTACTCAAAACAAATCCACTGCCAAAATTTTAGCTCGATCGGACCAGTAATTTCGAAGTCTCTTTATCTTTTCTTAAAAGTAGGTGTAGGACCACGCCCATTTTAAGCATAGTTATCGATATTTATCATACGAACTTAATTACCACAGTTTTGTTTAATACGACAAAAACTGCCTTAAATATAGCATTTTTATTGATTTGTGGGCAAAAGGGATGTGGCAAATTTTAAATATGCCTATATTGTTCGCGTAAGTGCAAGCAATAAGTTGACAAAATTTTATCGCAATCGAATGAACGGTATTGTAGCGCATAGCGAACGAACAAACATACAAACATTCATTTTTATATATTAGATTAACAATATTTTATAGAGTTAAAATTTGAATAAAAAGTTTAAAAAAAGCGTGATGAGCAAAGCAATTTTATTACCATAGGTAATGAATGTGCGATTGTTGCTCTCTTGTAAATTTATTCTTTCCTGAAAAGTTACGTTTAAGTAATGCCTATTTCACCTTCTCTGTGGCAAATGTCGAGAAATTTTATCCATTCCATTTGATCTATTTGATCCATCTGCATCCTTTCAGTTATAGAAGCAAGAAATTTTTATTTTTATATTTTATCTATAGGATACAAAGTTTGTGATTGTTTGGAGTCTTTGTTCTGTAATATGTAGATAATTATTTAATATTTTCATATACAGAAAAAATGTTTGTTTTTCTCTCATTGAATTTACCGTTTTATTGTTTTTATCATCTTATTTGCATGTTAAACTGTTTTAATGATCAATATTTTGTAGGAAGAGTTGAAAACATACCTGAAATAAGAAAAGAAATATATACGTAAATTAATTGCATTTGTTACAAACATATTACAACATTGATATACTATGATATAGTTTTAAAATATATAACAATACTAAAATCTATAACACTTTATTAAACCAGTTATTTAATAGAAGCAGCACCAAATGAGTTAAAATATGTATTACTTTACTATAAACTCGCACAGTATGAATGGAATGAGTGAGTAAGCAGAACTGATAATTATTGAGTTTGTTTATAATTTGCATCAGTAATCAAGTTCATACGATCGAGCGAGAGCTTTGCGCTTTTATGTCACCCTGTGCTGTACGACGCTTTTGAACAGTTTAAAAAGCACTGCAATGAGGCAGGGCTGGATTGACAACAATCCAGTTTTGCCTTGTGACCACACTAGCAATTTAATGGGTTCATTTTAAGAAGCGAAAGCAGACGTTACTAAATCAAAACATGTTTTTAATAATAAATTCGATAAAAAAGACCACGATTTCAAGACGAAGCTAGTTAAGAAACGATTAATGGACTTAATCCTATAGCTCTTTCTTTGACCAAAATCGTCTGTGACTTTAAAAATTTAAATTTTTTTCTTGCTTAAATAAAAAGTTCCTAGCATGTAGCGCAAAGAATTATCTATTTGTAACCTATCAATAGTAGAAGGAAGAAAAGAAAACAACATTTCGTTACAATAAACTGATAAACTCTACTTTTCCAAATGGGGAGGGGGTGCAAAGAAGGGGTAGCTCCTATATCGTAAGCAGGTTACGAAGTACAAAGATTTTGCAAAGCTTTGTTTAGCTTTCTTCATACAAACACAAAAAGTACCTAGATGCACATGTGTGTGACACATGTTTGTAAAAGTATTTATGTATGCTCGAGTGTATATATGTGTGCGCTCATCTATTGTTTGTGTGGATCTCTTTATTGCCATTGAAATTGAAATGGTTTTAGTTGTATTGAATGCGTTTATGTGTATGTAACGCTAACTCTAGGGCAAAAAAAAAAACCAGCACGCCTTAGTATGTGTTCTAGTAATATTGTGCAGGTATGTGTGTATGTGTTTGTGTATGTTTATGGGGATGTGTAGTTTTGAAAATTTGTCTATTTGTTTGTCAAGTCAAAACCTGTGCTGAGCTAAGCGAATGTAAAACTAACGAATCATGAAATGCGATAATTGAACCATATTCAGTTTTCTTTTGTTGCATAGCATACTAAAATTGTTGTAGCTGCTATTGTTGTTGTAGCTGCTATTGTTGTTGTTGTTACCATTGTTGTTAAGTTATCATTGTTACTGCAGCGATATCTTACGTAGTAGGTGCCAATGTTTTGTTGTAAGCCATTCTTCTTCTTCTTTTTTGTTTTTGTGCTTCGGAGATTTTTACAATGGCGATTTTTTACGCCATTTTAAATAATCGTTTAGTTATTGGCAATCCTTTGCTGTGTTACTAATTCGATGTGATTTTTTATGTACTTTAGTCTGTACAGATCTTTGTCGGTATGACAAATTTCGTTTGTGGACACATATGCACTTATTAACACACTATGGTTTTATATGTTTTTCTATGTTTTCTATGTTTTTCTATGTTTTATGTATTTTGCAACGTGTGACTGTGGACTAATTTTGTCATGTTTTGCTTGCAATTTTCATTAATAAAAACAATATTTTTTCTAGTCCAGTGTTTCAATTCGATGTTTGATTGCATAATTTATACCTTCCTGCCCAAAGCAAAGTTTTCAATTCATACCTTCTCGCAAAACTCTGTATGAAAAAACATTTAATGGTGTAAGTAAGGATATAACTGCCAGTTATTTTTAATTCTATGTTTTCTAAAAATAGAAAATAAATTTTTGCATACTTTGTAAAATATTTTTTAATATAATTAAAAAACTTAAATCAATGCTGTAACAAAATTCCCTGTTCTCAGTTCTATGTTTTTGGGAGAAAAAACTTTTTCTTAATATCTCTAGAAGTTATTTGCTTTTATTTTATGTTAAAAGTCGAATCTATGTATTTCAATATCAATGACAAAAACTTTTTTCTAAAAGTGAGTTTTCTAAAATATTTTTCTAAAAAGAAATTTAGCCATAATTTGAAGATGGATTTTGTCTTTTATTAAATATTTCTAATTTTATCGTACTATTCAATTTCTATATTACAGTTGCATGATTTTGACTTTAATACCGTCAACTGTGAGTTCTATGTTCTTTTTGCAATTTTTTTGTATATAATTCAAAAATACATTTTTTCCAAACTTTAGAGAAGATGTTGTTGCAATAAGCCCTTCAATTGTACTTTTATATTTTTTGTTTTTTTTTTTTTGTCTTATTGGCGTTTTTCTTAATTTTATTTTGTTATATTTTTGTAACTCTTTGCTTTATTTTTATTCTTATTTAATTTGTTATATAATTGTTATTCTATTTATAATTTTGTTTTTTTTCATTTTTGTTTTATTCGTATATTTTCTGTTTTATTTTATATGTTTTACTGATTTTTTTTATTTTAAAAAAAAACTGTAATTTTTTTGTTTTTAAATTTTAACCCTTTCAGTGGATTTGACCAATATATTGGCCACGTCAAATAGTATCTTTAATTTTTATATTCCAACACTTTTTTTTTAAATCAAATCGTTTGGTTTTATAAAAAAAGATGAACCAACATGATAATAATAATTTTAGAGAGATATTTGATATTAAAGTCAGTAGGATTTTCGATTTTGCACCGAAGAAAAAAAAGCCATTTAAAGGCTTAAGTTTCGACAAAAAGTTTCGAAACTTTTCTGTGTTTCTGTAATAAAACTTTATTTTTTTCTCGTTGTGTTTGTTTTCTATACTATTCATATAAGAGATTGAAATGAAAATAACTTTTCAAAATTTTTTTTTAAGTCCGTATTTTTTAAGTATTTAAAAATTACTTTTAACTTTTTTCATAAAAATACAAGTTAAGAGCTCGCTTTTACTTTAACTTTTAAAAATAAAGGTTTTCCCTCACTTCTAATACTTAAACTTACAAGAAACAAGAGTTTCTAAAGACTTTTAATTTCTACAAAAATTTTCATAAGTCTTTAAAGATTTTCATTTTTAGAAGTTATTTTTAAGAGTCCTTCGAGACTCTTATAAAATAAAAGTCTGAATAAAAGTCTTACAACAAAAAAGCTGCAAAAAAATTTAAAATATGTTTATTTATGAATTAGATCCAGCAACCAATTTATTCCACCACCAAGATTTTGATAATCTTGTCGACTATTGGAAAGATTCATATTTAACAAATAAATAACAAACAATCCCTTTTTTTAAAAAAAGGCTTTAACAAAAACTTTGATAAAAAAATGTCTCAAAAGACTCTTGAAATTAATTTTTTTAAACAAAAGTCTTCAAAAAATTTTAAATTATTTTTATAATTTAAAAGTCTTCAAAGACTCGTAGGTGTGATTTTAAAATAAAATAAGAGTTATTAGATGAGAGTTAAAAATAAAAGAACCAAAAAACTCTTTTTTGATAACTCTTTCTTTCGACAATCAGCAATAATTTTTTTGTAATAAAAGTTTCAAAATTATTTACTATAAAAGTTTATAAATTATTTCAAAGACTTTTTTGAAAAAAGTCATAAAAGTCTTAAAATCTGATTTATGTATATTAATTGTTTTTCTATGTTTAATTTTTAATGTGTAACTTTGTTATATTTGTTATCTTTTTGTTACTTTTCTCTAAATTATTTGCTGTTGTTGTTGTTATATTTACTATGTTTTTTATATTTTCTATGTTATAGTTTGTTATATTTTCGGTTTTATATCCTTAAGCTTTCTTTGATATATTTGGAAATACTTTCTGTATACATTGTTTTTGTATTTTCTAAGTTTTACTTATTTTTTTTACTGCTTAAATTTTTAAATTTTTAATGGTTACTTTTCTATTTTCTTTTTATATAATAGGAAGTAATTTTTTATAGTAATATAATAGTAAGATTTATGTGTTTTATTTCTATATTCTGTGTATTATTTTTCTCCTTTATTCATCAAATATATAATTTTATATTTTCTTTCTTATATCATATTATATTTAAGTGTCTTATTATATAATTTATATACATATATATACCATTTATATAGAAAATATGTGTGTTTATATTATTATTTGTAGTTATATATAATTCTTATTTTGTTATATTTTCTATGTATTATGATGATTTTCTATGATTTAAATATAAATTATGTATTTTTACTATTATCGGTGTTAACTTATTTTTTCTATACCTTAGCTTGTTAGATTTGCTTTGTTTTTTTTAATATATTCTATGATTCTTTGTTTCATTTTGATATATTTTCGTTGCTTTGTTTTTATGTTTTAAATGTTTAATATATTTTCAATGAAACATAATATTTTATTTTGCTAAATTCGCTGACTTATTTCATTTTATTTTGTGTTGTTTATTTTTTATATCTCCTCTTTTTTTATTTTGTTATATATTTTTTTGCGTAATCTTATGTGATTTTTTTTGTTTTCTCTCTTATTGTGTTATATGTTGTTAAAATATTTTGTTTAATATTTTCTATGATAAGTTTTGTTTTATTTACTATGTTTTATATGACATATTTTCTGTTTTATTTTGTTACACTATTTTTAGATCTTCTATGTGTTTGTCATGTTTTTATTGTTTTACTTTGGTATTTGTGTAATGTTTAATTTTTTTATATACATAGGTTCTATTTTTTAAGTTTTTTTTAAACTTTTTTATATAATTTTATTAATATTTTCTATGCTTTATTTTGATATACTGTCTTGTTTTGTTTTGTTGTTATCTTGGATATGATTTATGTAAAAAATTTTCTTTGTTTTATATTTATATATTTTCTTTGTTATATTTTGTTATATTTTCTATGTTTTATAATGGTATGTTTTGTGGGCTTCATTTTGTTGTTTTTTTTGTTTTTATTAATTTTTATATTTGTTGTTTTTTATGTGTTTATATTTTTCCTATATTTCTTTTGCTTGCTTTTTTAGCTATATTTTATTTCGATATATTTTCAATGTTTTATGCTTAGTGAGGTATTTTGAAATTTTTATGTTTTGATGTTTTATTTTAAATTTGTGTTTTTATATTTTCTATGCCTTATTTTGCTAAATTAATTTTAATTTGTTTTGTCATAATTTCTAATTTTAATTTTGTTATATATCTTGTTTTTATTTTTATAAGTTTTCTACAATTTCAATTTTCATATATAGAGCCATAACCGCAACACAAGTTTAACCAACAAAAACAAAATTTTACATAAGCAGTACATGTAAACTCGATTTTTGTGATTAATATAACTTTAAACTGGTTTAACTTAGAGATCTAAATTTTAGGGAGTTGATGTGTTTGTTATAGTACTATAGTTTGTCATTTAAGGGTTAATTTTGGATTTCGTGTTGGTTACACTTTTTTGCGGTAATGGCTCGATATTGTATTATTATCTAATATTTTTTTCTAAATAAAAACAGGTATCATTTTTATTTTTAACTTTTACTTTACATTTTTAATGTTTGTTCTGGTTATATTATATTTTCATTGTCTTGTGTTATTTTGTCCATGTTTTTGTAGAATTGTCAATGTTAAATTTGCTATATATTGGGGGTTGGAATTAATTTTAAAGGTTTTTTTCGGTTTTTGAGCATTTATTTAGAAACAACGGTACAATGTATATTATTCAAAGTATTGTCCATCGTTAGCTACAACATTTTCCCATCTTTCTGGCAGCATATGGATTCCGCGCCGAAAGAACGATTCGTCTTTTGAGGCAATCCACGAATCGACCCATTTTTTGGTATCCTCGTAAGAAGTGAAGCGCTGCTCAGCCAAGCCATGCGTCATCGATCTGAATAGGTGGTAGTCGGAAGGGGCTATGTCTGGGCTATAAGGCGGGTGGGGAAGCACATCCCAATTCAGCGCCTCCAACGTTTCCTTGACGGTTCTTGCAACATGCAACATGTGGCCGTGCGTTGTCATGTTGAAAAACCACTTTGTCGTGTCTTTTGGCATATTCCGGCCGTTTAACCTTTAATGCTCGGCTCAATTGCATCAATTGTTGTTGGTAGCGTTCCCCAGTGATGGTATCGTTAGGTTTTAGCAGCTCATAGTACACGACACCCTTCTGATCCCACCAAATACACAGCATAAGCTTGGCGCCATGAATATTCGGCTTGGCCCTCGATGTTGATGCATGGCCGGGTGGTCCCCACGATTTTTTTCGCTTAGGATTATCGTAATGGATCCACTTTTCATCGCCAGTGACAATACGATGCAAAAACCTCTTCCTTTTATGCCGTTGAAGCAGTTGTTCGCACATGCAAAATCACCGTTCAACGTCTCTCGGCTTCAACTGGTACGGCACCCAATTTCCTTGCTTTTGAATCATTCTCATGGCCTTCAAGCGTTTGCCGACCGTTGATAAGTCGACTCCCAATGATTCTGACAATTCTTGAAGGGTTTGACACGGGTCTTCATCGAGCAAAGCCTCCAATTCCTCATCTTCAAACTTTTCCGGCTGGCCCGGACGCTCTTTGTCCTCCGTATCAAAATCACCACTTTTAAACCGACGGAACCAGTACTCACAAGTCGAAATCGATGGTGCATAGTCCCCGTAAGCCTCAGTAAGCGTGCGTTGTGCTTCAACCGTTTTTTTCTTCAAATGGAAGCACAAAAGTAAACCTTCCCGCAAATTGCGTTTTGTTGGAACGAAAGTCGACATGTTCACAGAGAAAAAAATATATGTTGTTTACACTTCAGTGGAATGACACTTACTGAAAAATGAAGCTTAGACAATGTGCTTTGAAATGAATATAGTCACAGGTGTGCCCGATGCGATCTATTGATAGTTACGCCATCTCTTAGAAAACCTTTAAAACTAATTCCAACCCCCAATATATAAAAATATTTTGTAATTTGAGTTTTGTTTTTGTGATAATTTGTTATTTTTTTATGTTTTATATTTTTTATGTATTTGATATTCAGTCTTATTTTTTGTTTTGTTATATTATTGTTCATTTATGTTTCTTTAGTTTTAATTCGGATTATACTATATTTCTATTTCTATGTGTTACTCGATGTTTTTGTTGCTCTATATTTTGCATTATTTTCTTCTTTGGTTTCTTAGAAAATTCTATAAATAGAAAAATAAAACACTTTTATATGAAGTCTTGGAAAAACCCAACAAAAGCATTAAATGAATAAATTTTAGCCTTAGATTGCTTGTAAATTCTACTATAAAACTTCAAGTAATATAATAATGGCAAAATTTAAAATCTAATTTTATATCAAAAATCACAAAAATCATCCGTTTTTCTTGACTACATCAAGAACCAAAAAAAAAACAAAAACATCAATATTGCCTAGCTTTCTCACATACTTACCCCGAAAGACCCTCATTAAATAGAAAAAAAAAACAGAATATCATCTAACGAGATTTTTGTGCGAATTGCGTTATAAATATTCCCATTAATCCTGCTTGAACAAATGAGCAATATTGAAGCAGCAACAACAGCTAAAATAGCAACAAGCCTACTACCAACAGCAACAACAGCAGCAAGAACAACAAAAGCAACAGTAATACTGAATCATAGCTGCATGCAAAGCTCTTTGATGGTTGTTTAAAGTCACTGCTGTTGTTGCTGATACCAAAATGTAGATGATGATGTGGATAATTTTGCCAAAGTGCAAGAATTTTACTGATTTTTATCAGTCTACCCAGTTTTCTGCCAAAATTCCTGTCGATATAATCCTTACGTACCTTTGTTAGCTTTGACATACAAGCAAAGCTCTCTGCACGCTGCATTAAATTTTGGGTCAAACGTTACTCTTTCTACGGCTAAGCACTTCAAATAAGCTGTATTGATATTATAGCTGCTTTTAGATAGAGTGGGAGGGGAGGGAGGGATAAGAACAATTGGAGGGAAGTTCAAAACCAAGTTGGATTTGAGTAAAAAAAACTGAACTCGATGATCATATGTGTCTCAAACAATGCTGCCCTAATGATGGGGTAAAGGCAGTTTTTTTTGTGAATCAAGCTCTTTGTGACAGTTTTCTATGGCCATTCGTTCCTGCTTGGTTCCAGAAATCCAAAAATAGTCGTAGTGAAAAAGCTTCAAATGCTGAATACAATTGATCTTTATACTTGAAGAATTTTGAGCACTCGTTTGAATAAGCAAAACTTTTAAAAGTTCTACGTCTTCCAACTCAAGTAGATCTTGTGAGTGATAAAAAGGTTCAAGCAAATGCTTATAAAAAGTAATATAAAAATTAAACAATAAATGCTTTTGCTTCGGATATTGTCGAAGTGAAGAGAAGTGAGTTAAACTATGTCTCAAAGGATAAGCAATTGCTAGACATTTATAAACATTTCAAGCAAAAGCAATGGATTATTTTTTATTCATCTGACTTAAAAATTTTTATTGAAAATTTTGAAACGCTGATAATTTTTTAACTGTGATTTTGCTCGTTATCTTCAAAGAGAAGCGTCATTCAATGATTTTACTGAGTTGTGATTTTATTTTGAGTTTTGATATATGTCTTGGATGTCTTGGACCAGAGTTTTTTGCAAAATATTTGAATCGTTAATCTATTTAAGGTTTAAAATAATCTAGAGTAAACAAAATTTTAAAATATCTTATTAAAATGTTTTTAATTTTTTATAATATAATAAATTATTTTTTATAATAAATTCTATGAATTTCGATGTAATCAATATTCATTTCACTTTAAATTCTTTAAACTATTTTGTCAACTGTTCACTCAAATTGATTTGAAAACTATTTTAATTTCTGTTGTCTGTGGCAGAATGTATGTAAACCGTTAAATGACTACGAATCGGGTTCAGAGTATAAATATTAGCTGAAAAAGAAAATATTTACAATAGAAAAAACACTTTCGTTAGCAAAATCCATGCAATAAATAAACTCATGAGAGCCTGACAACCTGATGACATCTTCCTTACATAGTAAGTGATGATAAGAGTAGGTGTGCTGCTTACAACAAGATAGAAGAGACCACAAAAAATTTAACAAAACTCCTCTCTACTCCAAAAATACAACGAAACCGACAGAGAACATACCGATAAAAACAACCCGCTTGCAAAAATTTGTCGGTGATGACACTGTAATGCAGAGCTGTGTGACAGGGTGTGCAGGGGTGTGACAAAATCTTGTTTGTGTTGTTGAAATCATATTTTTTTTTTCATTGTTCAAACAACAGTTTGACTTTATTCGTCTGTGTAGCAACAAGAGATGGGCGCGAGGAACATTTTTGAGGTACGGGCACTCACGAACACGAAATTGATTTTTCGTACTTGCATGAAAAAGCACCAACATGCAAGATAAATCACAAAAATGCACGAATACGCATGAAAAAGCACGATTTAGAACCTTGCAAATTAGCTATGAAAAAGTTACACATATTTCTTTCAATTCATATTTCAACTTAAAAATATTAGAATTATTATAACATTAGAATGGGTTTTTAATTTTTTTATTAGTTTTATTCAAATAACATGAATTATGATGAAATAACAATATAGCTGTTAAAGTGAAAGTAGTAAAATTTTAGTGCACGAACACGAAAAAGCACGCACGGCTTTGCCTTTCACGCACGTGCACGCTCTAGTAGCAACATCATACTTTCTAACAGGAAGTTTTGCAGTGAAGTATGTTTGTATAAAAGCAAAAATCTTTTTGTTTAAGCCAGAAGAAAGATTTATGTTTATAAAAAATAACTAAGTGTTATTGCATGTTAATTCTGAAATGCTTGACAAAAGGTAATCAATTCATTAATTAACTGCATGTTTATGTAAAACAAAATGAACGCTGAACGTGGTGCTAGACACGGTAAGCAATACATTTTTCCATATCAAAAAATATTGTTGCTCGTTTCTTTTACGACGTTTCGTTTTGAATAAACATGCAGTAAGTTGCAAAAATTGTTGTGAAAACAATTTGTGGCGTCATTTGCTTTTAATTGCTTCATTTTGGCGTGTTTTCTTTCGTTTTCATTGTGTTTTTGAAGTAGAGAGGATTTTCGTTTAATATTGTTTTCTCCAATTTTATTCGTATTATATTTTCTATCTTGTGCATACCTACTCCCATCGTTGCTTACTGTGTAAGGTAGATGTCATCAATATTTTAGGAAATTAATCAAAATAGTGCAAAAAATTATTAATACAAAAATTTCTACAATAATTAACAAATTTTTCGCCATCTTTGCTATCATTTCAGAATAAATATTTCTAAAATTTATTTTATTTTAATTTAAAAAAAAATTAAATTTTTGTATAATTATAATAAAAACATTACATAAAACTAGCAACAAATGCTTTAGGCTTTATTTAATAAAATTTTAACTATTTTATGTATCAAATTTTTATTTCAGTTCAAAAATAAACAATATTTATTTTTATCCTAACTTTACTTTACACATTCTGTTCAAAAACACGACCTAGCTATACAGAAGAATGAAGTCAAATTGTTGTCTTAACGATAAAAAGAAGATATGTATTACTCTTAGCTAGGGTATGCAAAACCGGTTCAAATATTTCGGCGTTTCGGTTATTTTATGCCGACCCGGTTTGTAAATATCGCAAATTTCGAATAATTAGAAAACCGGTTTTTTGACTCGAATTATTCGACTGCTCGAATAGTCAAGAAATGTATAAATCTGAAATATAAAATTGTCTTTAATTCACTTTTTTTATTGTATTGTATTGACCCTGATTATTTTCAACTTGCTTTTATTTCATTTTGTTCAAATAGCATTTACAAGCGTACGCAAGCCGCAATGTAAGTTAAACATGATTTTTATTTAATAATGCGTCTTTTTTCAAAAAATATACACTTCAAGCTCCCAAGAAATTTTTGAAAGGAAATAACCCGAATTCCTCTACTGAAGACTTTAAGCTTTTCGAAAAATAAGAAATAGGACTGAAAAATTAAATAATTTGTTTAACGCATTGTTGACAATATGTCCCACATCTACTATAAGTGAACGTGTTTTCTTAGTCTCTCATTTTATAAAAAATAAAACCAAAAACTGCCTTAAAGCTAAACACATAAATTTTATTTTATTTTTAAGATATTATTTGAAAAAAATTAGGTTTAAATTATTTACAAATCTTAAATAACATAAGTACCTTTATTTATTTTTTAAAAATTAATTGTTTTATTTTTTAAAAAAAGAATCGGTTTTTTTCTGATCGAATAATTTGAAAACCGGTTTTGTACAAATTGCACTATTCCATACCGGTTTTTTTATAATGTCGAATAGTTGCATACCCTACTCTTAACAACACAAATTGAATTTCTGTATATCCCGCTTACAGTTCTGCATTACAATGTCATCCCCGACAAACTTTTACAAGCAGAAAACACCGCCACTAATTAGTTTTACAATAATTTCTACGATACAATATATTAGATTTTCAGAAGTAATAGTTGATAAAATTTTTATAATTTGATGTAGCAAATTTGTATTTAAGTTTAAATATAAATAGTGAAAATTTTTACATATTATGTTTAAATTTACAAATGCAAGACTTTCTGTAAAAAAGCTCCTCAGACGAATTGATTCTAACTGCTGTCTTGACAATGAAAATAAACAATTGATTCCTGGGATCACACATCAGATTTTGTCACATCCTGCTTATAGCTCTGCATAACAATGTCATCAACGACAAATTTTTACTAGTAGCATTTAACTCTCTTCAGATAAGCGAAAGCTAGATATATTTAACAATCACACGTTCAGCTCCTTTAAAGTATAATTTAATAATTAACAAATTATAATTTAATAATAAAACAATAATTTGCTCTTCAGATAAAATGTTTTAAGCTATTAACTTTAATTACTTTACTAACACAAATTCACTCATCTCTTAACAAACTCTTATAGTTTTTTATTTATTACAATAAAAAAATTAAAATCTTTTAAAAGTATTTATTTAATAACGCGTATAATTAAAGATGCTTTGATATATTAATAAGAATTAATGGGTTCTGTGTAAATATGTAAAAAAAAAAACAATGAAAATATTTTTGAAAGTTTTTTTATTTAATAACGCTTATAACGAAAGATGCTTTGATACATTTTTGATTGTGTGTATGAGCTTAATTTTTAAGATTTTATTCAACAAATATTTTAGTTAGTAAGTACAATAATTACAATTAGCAGCTAAAGTAAATCGAGATATATTAAAGATATATTTTGAAAAATCTAAAATTTAATTTTTATAATTAATCAAAAAATTCGATGGCTTATTTTAAGTTTTCTTAGCATACAAAAGAAATAATGCTTTAGAAATAAATTTTATATAACTCTTATTTTATTAAACTATTTAATATTTATTATTATTAAAAATATTCTTAAAGTTAATGTTTCAAAATGTGTGCCGAATGTCATGAAACATTCAAAATTTAATCGCTGTTTAGAAGAGGTCACCGAGCTCAATCACATTATGGACAATATTTTTAAATTTATGAATAAATTTTTACTTTTTTTATATATAACTAAGTCAATGGAAACACTTATGTTATTTCGTACAAAATTGTGATAATAAGGCAGCAATTTGACGGATAATTAACGGCTAATTAACGGCTTTTATAACTGAAATGAAAAACATAGAGAATAGCGTTTATAATTCGTTAATTACATATTAACACGGTTCGTGTGAATATGAATATTTTTTTTTTCGTTGGCGTGTTTGTTAAATGTTTTTTTTCTCAAGTTCTATGCTTGTTATGTCACAATTTACAGTTTTGAATGTGCATGAATTAATTTGTATTATGTATAGTTTGTATATTTATTGATGTATATTTGTATAATTTGTATTATTTCCACGCACAAGTTTCGTTAAGAAAACATCGCAAAGTTTAAATTAAAACTCTTTAACTGTATATTTATATTGTAGACAATTTAAAAGAATTTACGAGTATATTTATTTAAGGCTTAAAGACTTTTTAAATAGGATCAACTTGCAAGTTTGCAAGTATAAGTTTTAGCAACAAAATAAATAAAAAATAATTAAAATGTTCTTAATATCATATTTCGGAATCTTAAACCATTAGTGCCAATTATAAACTTAAATTTCCAGCTATAGCATTACACTTTCCTAGCATTAAAAGGACACATGAACTTATCTATCTTTTTTTTTTAAATACAATTAAATTCTGTTTACACTTCTCTATTACATTTGTTCGAACATGGCAGCTAAGACACTGATGACATCTACCTTACACAGTAAGCGGCGATAGGAGTAGGTAAGCTGCTTATGACGATGAAGATAAGAGAGAACAAAAAATGTTTAAGAAAAATACTTTCTAAAAACAATGCCACAAATAATTTCCACAATTTAATGAATGAACCGATTCGTTAAAACTTCAGATTTAATGATTAATGTAACCTTGGTTTTTTATTTATAAAAATTTGTTTCTTTTTCAAACATTAGGTTTAATAATTTTCCAAATACACTTAACTGCAAAACTTTCTGTTAAAAATGCGATGTTGCAAGACAGACAAATAAAATCAAACTGTTGTCATAACAATAACAATAAACTATCGACCCTTAAGAACTCAAATCAGATTTTGTCTCAATCCGCTTACACTTCTGCATTACAATGACATCACTGTGAAATTTTTAAAAGCTGGTTTTTATACTTTCACCTCTTCGGGCAAAATTGTCACTATGAGGACAAAAGTTTTTGTATTGAAATATTTTCTGATTTGTCGTTATTTCTTTCAAATATTGGCGCAATGGATAGATAAAATGCTTTCCCTCATAAGCTTTCCTTTAATTTCTCAAATGTGTCGCGTAAGAATTCTCCTCTGTATGGTAAGTAAAAAAGTGTTGATAAATAATGAATTTATTGTAAAAAAAGTGCAATATATCCACGTATCTGCACATTTAAAATCTATTACTTCCAAAAAAATTTTTTAATGCAAAATGAAAATATGTCGTGTTAGAACGCTCCTATGTCTGGAAAATAAAGAAGTGTTAATAAATAAAGAATTTATTGTAAAAAAGTACAATATATCCATAAATATTGGCGCATTTAAAAATTATTACGTTAAAAATTTTAAAATCTTTTTTTGCAGAAATGTCTTAACTAGGCCCTATTTAGTAAGAATAATACCTTAAAAAATATTTTTTCATTGTATTTCTTGGTGCGGGATTGAAGAGGTTAACTAAATAATTTTGCAATAAATTCTAAGATACAGTGAGCAAATTATTTGTCTTCATTGTCTGAACTTCAGAACTAATGTCTGATACAACTTTAATTATTTTTAGTAAAAAAATTTTATTCAAGCTCATATATAAACAACAGTAATTTTCACAAAAAAACTACACTGTAAAACGTTCTGTTAAAAACACGATCTAGTCTCAGAAAAAAATTTCTTGGAATATTACAAAAAAGGCATCATATATAGAGAAAAATGGTATGGACTTTGGTCCAAAGAATGTTTTTCTCTAAATGTGATCCCAAAAGTACTCTAATGGTAAAAAGCTTCTATGAAAAAGAGCAATATTTTCTCATCAATAAAGGCACCTTCTCTTTAACAGAAAATATTTCTTATTAACAGGTTCAACTGTTTTCTTTATTTTGCCACTTTTTTCCGAAAACAGAGAAATATTTATTCAATATTAATAAATATTTTCTTTAAATTGCGTTTATAGTTTCTTACAAAAAAAGAACACTTTGTTCAAAAGAGAGATATCTTTTCTTAAAATTGGAACAACATATTTCTTTATTGTGTACATTTTTCTCTAAAACAGAGTAGTATATTTGCAATTCCGATTAAAAATGTCTTTTTGTGAAACATTTGTTTTTACTCAGTTCTACGCAAAGTAATAGTATTGATATCGTGATTCGGCTGTAAAATTATTAGTTAAAAATGCGTTAAGAGGTAGAGGTAAAATTGTTGTTGTGGCATTGTTTTCGGGACCCTTTATAATTATTCCAGAACTTTCTTCTGAAAAACGCTTTTATGAATGCATCCAAAGAACCAGTGATAATAAGCAATATCGCTTTGTGTTAAAAAAAAGTCCTTTTGAAGGAACAATCGTCATAATACGCTTTATATCTAACACTTGATTTTACCATTATCATTCACTCGCTCTCACGCTATCTATTTTTCCCACGTAATTCAATAAAAGATAAATACACCGTTTTAAAAGAAGAAGACTTTTGTATTTTTGGGAAAGAATTTCTCTTAATTGAAGAAAATATTTCACATAGTGAATTGCTTAAAAGCAATAGAGAAAATTTTACATTATCTATAAATTTTTCTCTAAAAATGAGAATTTTTTAGTGCGAGAAAAATACTTATTATTAGAGACCATAGTAAAATCAGAGAAGGTAGAAGCATTTCGGAGAGACAGACTGCCGAAATTGTCAAAACGAAGTTGACAGCTTATAGAAAATCTGAAGCCGATGAGAAAGCGAAAATTGGCCGCATTCAGCAAAGTCAACTGTTGAAAACTGTTATAGTAGCGATACCGTTAAAAAGTTGAAATTATTTAATTTAATTATTATAATTATTTAATTATGTAAAAAATTAAATTGCAAAGGTTTCTCACTCAAATTTGCAGCGTTCTTTCACTATTTTAGCGAATTTAAACACAACAGCCAGTTACCAACGGTTGACTCCGCTGAATGCGGCCATTGATTTCCTTTTGTTCTCATTCGTAAAAAGCTGACTTTGACAATTTTGGATATGAGAAAAAGCACGCAGTCTGAAATACATCTACCTTCTCTAGTTATGCGATGTCAGAGACATGAAATATTTTCATTTCTCACAAATGAAAAAAATATTTCTTCGAATATGTGAAAATTTATTATAATTGAAGAAAATTTTATTCAAAATAGAGAAAATTGTTATTATCGAAAAGAGAGAAATTTTTTATCAAAAAATATAGGTGTTTTTTTCTGAGTGTAGCTACACAGACCAATAAAGTGTAACAATGAAAACAAACTATCAATTCTTAAGATCTTTTTAAGAAATCAGATTTTGTAACATACCACTTACACTTTTGTGTTACAATGTAATCACCGACTAATTTTTACAATCGTGTTTATATATATTAACTCTTTTTTATACTCTTAACTCTCTTTCATGAACATTCTAAATTCCGAAAAGACAAAAGTGAGCACTAATGGTATAATACTGTCCTTTTTATGCTTATAAATAGCAATTATATTTATTTTTATGCTCTCTTAATACTTAAATTAATTCTATGTTTTAAATAATTTATATAGAAATTCGTATACAACTAACAAAGCTTATATTTAATATCTTCTACTAATTAATGAAGTTACAAAAAATATATATATAACTTCTATGTTACATTTTTAGATTTTTATTTTTATATTTATGCTTTGCATTTTAATTATCTAATTAGCATGAAGCTTATTTATGAAAGTGTAATGAACTATGCATCTCTCTGTATCTCTCTCTGTCAAATGAGTCAACAGTCATTAACTCTAGCAGTTGGAGAAAGCCCCAAGCAATAAAATATTTACGTTGTTATTCGATGACGCAATCGAGTGAAAAACAAATAGGGGGCGTTCCCAAAAACATTTTATAACAGGCCAAAAATAATTTGTTCATGTTGCCAACACTGTCTGTAGCTTCCAGTCACTGGCACTCTGTACCAGCTGCTGTTGTTGCTGCTGCCTCTTACGACTTTGCCGCTTTTCCGCCTGCTGCCTACGTGTAGAGCTTAGCATATCGCCCACATACACCGCTGCAAGCACTGCAAATGCCACGCCTAATAAAGCTCCAGCCAACACGTCTGACCAGTGATGCCAATAGTCAGTGACGCGACTCAATGAAATCGACCAGGCCAACAGCAACATTATAAATTGCAATAAATGTCGCAAATAACGACAGCCAACATGACCACTTTGCCAGGCGGCATGCAGATAAAAACATAGAAATATCATAGAGAAGAATGAGAGCGCGGAATGCGCCGAGGGAAATGACATTTGCAGCTCCCGCTGTTGCGACAGCGATAAGTTGCGATTAGCGCACACATAACGCTCAACATAGCGTCCGTGATTGCCAGCGTCCTCACACGAGCCGCCGTTAGTCAAGCGCGGCTCGCATGCCGCATAGAAGTGGGGACGCAAACGACCAATCAAGCGTTTGGCTAACTCAGCACACAAATAAGTCGCAATGAAGCCAAAACTAAAGGCGGCCGCATTGTGCCAGAGATTCCACAGATAGCGACGCAACCGAAAATCGTTGCAAATGCGAATGATTTCAATGACGCTGATAAAGAGCAGCGGCATGAGTAGCATGCAGATTAAGAGTATTGGCACACTGATGGTGCAGTCGCTGTAGGGGTAGCGTAGCGACTGATCGTCGCAGAAGAAACCGCGCTGAAAAGGAATCATTGCAAAGAAGGCAGAGCTTGTTTTTACGGGATTTTTCTCAACGATATTTTTCGATAAGCGGAGCGTGAGAGCTTACACAAGCTGATGTTGATGATAGTTTTTTTATGCAAATAAAGGGTAGTGTATTGAGTATTAAATAGAGCAGAGCTTTTGTCATGAAAAAAAAAGCTTAAATCTAGAAATAAACCTAATTTATTCTAAGACAACTATTTCTTAGTCTAAATTGGTGTGCGCCATTTTTTCTGGAAGACTGATGATGAATGATAGCATTTATGATAGTTTTGAATTAAATCGGTGAAGATGTTGTCAGTCAGATGTTTTTGAGAGATTTTCGAAAAAGCGGGATTTTTTTTACAAAAGTTCGATTGTGAGTTCTCGTAGATTCTGCATGTAGAAATAACAGCTCCAAACAAGCGTGCCCAACACACTGAATTCTCGAACACTGGTGTAACAAACTAGATAGTAGTTTTTCGAAGTGCTGAAATTACGGGATTTACTTGGTAGGTTCCCAGTTTTCTGCAGATTATTAGCGGATTTTCGAGCAGCGCAAATAATTTTGAGCGGCGCAATGAGTTGTTACTTGTCCAAAGACGACTAATTTATATCTGCTTTTCTATATGTTTTCGAATTTTTATGTTCGAAAATATTAACGTGATTTGTTCATGATTTTAGCGGTGTCTTAAATTTCTCTCAAAGACATTGATTTCTGAGCTGCTGTTTTAATGAGTTGTTATTTGTATATAAACGATAAATTTGTAGATGCTTTATATATCTTTTTGAATTTTTATGTTCGAATGCATTTACGTGATTTATGTTTTTATTATTTTAGCGATCTATTAAGAGTTTTCTAGTAAATTGATTGCTATTAAATGTACTTTGCTGATGGACGATACAGTTTTAGTTCCTTTGATAATTTTTTTATTCTGCTTCTGAAAATGTCAGCTTAAAAAAAGCGGGATCAATACCATGAATCTGAATGCTTCTGCAGCAAACAAGATAGATTTTTAATTTTTTTAAGTATCGGAATTGCGGGATTTTTTTGGTTGTTAGTTTTCTGCAAATTTGCTGATTTCTAAACTGCGCTATGAGTTTTGAGCGGCGCAATTAGTTGATATTTATATATGGACGAACTGAATTTTATATTTCTTTTCGAATATTAATATCCGGAGAGTTTTATGTAATTTATGATTTCATTAGTTGCAATTTTTCTTTAGAGTTTGTTAGTTGCCTCAAAAAAATTGATTTATGAGCTGCTGTTTTGAGCGGCGCAATGAGTTGTTATATGTATATAAACTATAAATTTATAGCTGCTTTATATATCTTTTTGAATTTTCATGTTCGAATGCATTTACGTGATTTATTTTTTCATTATTTTGGCGATCTCTTAAGAGTTTTCTAGTAAATTGATTGCTATTATATGTAATTTGCTGATGGACGATACAGTTTTAGTTTCTTTGATATATTTTTTTATTCTGCTCCTGAAAATGTTTGCTTAAAAAAAGCGGGATCAATACCATGAATCTGAATGCTTCTGCAGCAAACAAGATAGATTTTTCAAATTTTTTAAACGACGCTATGAGTTTTGAGCGGCGCAAAGAACTGTAACTTGTATGTGGACGAATTGTATTTTATATTTCTCTTCGAATGTTAATGTCCAGAGAGCTTTTCTTAATTTATGATTTCATTAATTACAATTTTTTGTTTGTTAGTTTAGTTGTCTCAAAGAAATTGATTTATGAGCTGCTATTTTGAGCGGCGCAATGAGTTGTTATTTGTATATAAACGATAAATTTAACGTTGTTTTATATATCTTTTTGAATTTTTATGTTCGAATGCATTTATGTGATTTATGTTTTCATTATTTTGGCGATCTGTTTAGAGTTTTCTAGTAAATTGATTGCTATTATTTGTAATTTGCTGATGGACGATATAGTTTCATTCCTTTGATAATTTTTTTTTATTCTGCTCCTGAAAATGTCAGCTTAAAAAAAAACGGGATCAATACCATGAATTTAAATACTTCTGCAGCAAACAGGATAGATTTTTCAATTTTTTTAAGTGTCGGTATAGCGGGATTTATTTGGTTGTTTGTTTTCCGCAGATTTGCTGTTTTCTAAACTGCGCTATGAGTTTTGAGCGGCGCAATGAGTTGTTACTTGTATATGGACGAATTGTATTTTATATTTCTTTTTGAATATTAATGTCCGGAGAGTTTTACGTAATTTATGTTTTCATTTGTTACCATTTTTCTTTAGAGCTTGTTAGTTATAAGTTTTCTGCAGATTATCAAATTTTTGAGCTGATTCTGGCGCAATGAGTTGATATAGTTTTAGTTACTTTATTAGTTTTGTTTCGAATATTTCTATTTCAAATATTCTTCTAAGTTTACAAAATTGATTTCTTCATGGTTTTAGCTATTTCCTTAGAGTTTTTGCAGCTTCTTTAAAGAGATCAATTGCTATGAGCTGTTGTTTGATGTTTGGAAATACATATCTAGTTCCTTTGATAGCACAGTTTAATAATCAAAATAATGCTAGACATCGATGAACGGATTCTGGTAAAGGAGATAAAAATATTGCATGTGTATCAGCGTTTAAAAAGTTTACATGTGTCTAAGTTATTTTAAATTTACAGAAACTTGCTGTATGAAGTATACTCTGCATTTTTTGATTTATAAAAAAATATATACAAATGTGCTATATGCTATAAGCCCCTGCTGCTATCATGTGCTGCATTGAATTAACAAAGTTCATTCTAAAAATATGATTTTTATAAGATGGTGCTTTTGATTAGTAAAAGCCAGCACTACATTGATTTTTTTAGAGTTTCGAAGATTGTGCCGTAGTGTGCTCGAGTTGTGCTGCTATATTAAAAAAAAAATTCAAATTTTTTTTAGATATTCTTAGTGAGTTCCCGCTTTTAATTTTTTCTGAAATTCAATAATTGTGCTGTCATGTGCACAAGCTGTGCTGCAGTATAGCGTTAAGATTTTTAAGAAATTTTAAGCAAATGCTGATGTGAGACGCACTTTTATTTTTTTTTTGGAAAAGTTCTACTGCAATAAAAACGTCAAAAAACGCAAAAAGTATTAAAAAACTTCACGCTTTGAAATGCTAGGTAGGTCACATTTTAGTTTTTTTTCAAAAATTTTTGGTTGTGCTGTCATGTGCCTAAGTTGTACTGCAACGTGACGTTAAATGTCTTAAAAGAAGTTTGCGATTTTGCAGAGAAGGTCATGTACTACATTTTTTAAGAGATATGATAATTGTGCTTAAGTTTAAAGATTTATTACTTAAAAAAATAAACCTTGTGCTGTCATGTGCACAAGCTGTGCTGCAGTGTAGCGTACAAATATTTAAGAAATGTTAAGCAAATGCTTAGTGAGATGCACTTTTAAATTTTTTAAAAGTTTTACTGCAATAAAAACGTTTAAAAACGTATATTGCATAAAAAAACTTCATGTAAATGCTATACATATACATTTTAATTTTTTCAAAAAATTTTTGGTTGTGCTGTCATGTGCGCAAGTTGTACTGCAACATGGCGTTAAATGTTTGTTAAATGTTTAAAAGATGTTTGCAATTTTCAGATGATGTTTTGTCATGCACTAAATTTTTTAAGAGATACGATAATTGTGCTTAGGTTGAAATAGTTATTACTTTAAAATATAAAATATTGTGCTGTCATGTGCAGAAGTTGTGCTGCAGTGTAGCGTAAAGATTTTTAAAAAAATTTAAGCAAATGCTTAGTGAGGCGCACTTTTAAATATTCTTTGGAAAAGTTCTTCTGCAATAAAGCATTAAAAAATGTAAAAAGTCCTAAAAATTTTACGCTATGAAATGCTAGGTAGATCACATGCCAGCTGCTAGTGCTTAAGAATTTATTGTAGATTAAGTTTATAGTAAATATTTAATAAAAAACTTAAAAAACTAAATTATTAAAAATAAATTGTAATAATTTTTTTTTTCCTAAAATTTTTGGTTGTGCTGTCATGTGCTCAAGTTGGACTGCAACGTGGCGTTGTTTTAAAAGATATTTGCGATTTCGCAGAGAAGGTCGTGCACTAAATTTTTTAAGAGACACGATAATTGTGCTTAAGTGAAAGATTCATTACTTCAAAATATACCTTTTTGCGGATTATTAAGTAAAAGAATATTTTTTAGCCCTATATTAATTTTTTCTGAAATTCTTTAGCTGTGCTGTAATATGCTCAAGCTGTACGGTTGAAAGTTTAGCAAAAAAATTGCAATTTTTTCAAAGTAAGTTACGAGTTTAATGTTTACGAGATGCGATATATGTGCTTTAATGTGCTCAAGTTGTGCTGCAACGCTTTGTTTTCTTGCTGAATTTAGGTAAAATAATATTTTTTTTTTAGACTTATTTTAATTTGTTTGCAAAATTTTGTAGTTGTGCTGTAATGTGCTCAAGTTATACTGCAGCATGCCGTTAAAAGTTTTCCAAAAAATTTGTGATGTAACGTTCAAATTTTTTACGAGATTCGATAATCGTGCTGTTATTTGCTTAAGTTTTGCTGCAATATAATATTGCTTACTTTGTACGTAAATTTATCTTTGTGCGCATTTTTAAGTAAAAGGATATTTTTTATAGCTTTACTCTCATTTTGTTCCATCTAATCCAACATTTCTGCTAACAAAATTAGTGCAGTTCTACCTTCAACTTTAAAAAGCACCTCGTTATAAAGAATCATACCCGTAAAATTTTTATTGTTTTCAAATTTGACACATGATAGCACAAATTGGACATATTTCGTTCTTAATTTTACTCAAGTTTTTCTCATATTTGTCACTTTTGTCACATTTAAGCTATTGTGCTAAGTTTTACGATATATATATGGTTTATAATTGTAACAATTTAATTGACGTTTCCGTTTAACCTCATTTTGTTCTACTTCTGTTAGTTGAGTTTTTATAGAAAGCACTCTAAAAGCGTTTTTTTTTCATCACATCTGCTTAGAATGTCTTTGAGTTTTGCTTTAAATAATGTTTTAAAATGTTGTTTTCAATTTTACATGCAATTAGTTAATAACAACAATATTTTTACGTTTTTAACGTATTTTTCGTACTGTCGCTAGAGCAAAGTATTTTCACACGCGTGTTTCTGCTTATCAAAAGGCGCACAATAAAAGCTTCATTTGCTCTTATCGTTCATACGCGTCTGTCATGCACTATGTTTACTTTTTTTTTTTTTTTTTTTTTTTTTTGCATAGATTTAAGCGTTTTATTTACTGAGTTTTCTGATTACTGTTTTGCTCAAGCAATTTTCCACAATCACTTCTTTGCTGGCGCTAGACCCACAACAGACTGATCTATGATCCATCCACTCTACCGCAGTTTGTCTTTTATTTTGGACTAGAATGAAATTCAAACATTTCGATACAAACGAACATTTTGCATTGATATTAAATGGCCGCATAGAATTTCCTTATCAATATAATGGCAAAAAAAGACAACATTTTAAAAAAAATTATAGTATTTTCTATACTTTTTTTCTGTGCTTAACTTATTTTTCAAACAAAAGTGTACGCTGCCACAACGGATTTAATGGCAGCAACAACAACCACAATAACAGCAATAACAACGACAGCAACAACAACATGCGGCATATTGAATGCTATTGGCATTTGTTGGGTTTCTGGTTTTGATCAAGGCGAGATCATCTGACAAGCGAGTATACCACTTTAAAGAGACGTAATATTGTTACGTTGTTTGGAGTATGCTTTTTTGCAATTTTTGTTTACTTTTTGGAATTCTATTGTTATTTCATAACAAAAGTTTGACATAATTTTATAGCATTTTTTAACGAGCCTCTCTTATCAGCGTTGCAATCAATTTACGGTGAATTATTTTTTCAATACTACGAGTATGGAATGTTTTTACACACGTTTTTTTATCAGCAATTTACTGGCAAATTATTGTCTGATTTGTCAACTGTTTTTCACACCGTTACCGTCAGAGACACACGCGTACTCGCGCTCAGAGTTAATTGTTATCTACACGTTTAACGTGATAAAACATAGAACATCGCCTATTCCCGTAGTATTTGTACAATATTTGATAAGCTGTGTAAATATTAGCTTGACGCTTTAAAAATTTATTTCTACTGCATGCCATAGAGATTATTGTACAAGTGTTTTTTTCACTTTTCATATTTATATTGATTGATGAATTGACAAATATTTTAATGCATTGATAGGTGATTGGGTTGACAGGGTAACTGGTAGGTGCAAGTTTGTTTACTTTTATGGTTGTTTTTATTTTTTTTTTTCTGTGTTGAAATGCACCCAGTGAAACAAATCAATCAGTTTTCAAATTCATTTGTGAAAATTTTCGGATAGAAAAATATGTTTTTTGTGACTCAGGGATTAACAATTTTTGAATCATTCGTCGGACTAAAATGCCTCTAATAAGTGAACCTTTATTTTTTGTTCTTGAATGCGCTAATGAAAGTTTTTAAAAACGTATAGTGTACACACTTTTGTGATGTGTTATGTGATATCGTAAAATAGTTAACTCGTATATGAAAATAAATACTCATACTAATATAAACCTGTGATGCTAGTATATACATTAGGGCGGGTTGATTTTTTTATCTGTAAATCGTATAGCAAAAACATAAACTACATAAAATTCTAAGAAAATTCTCCGAAGAAACCATGTATCTAAAATAAAATACTAATCCGCGCCTCTTGACTTGAAAATTTATATGCCCCCTTTTCTACACTCAAAATTTTTTTACATTAAAAAAATATTCACCAAAATAAAAAGTTTGTATATAATCTTATATTTAATATTTTTATAAGGAACATAGATAAACAAGTCTTAGTTTATAATGCAAATAAAAACAAACAAAATGAGTGTTTTCACTCAAACAATATTTCAGTAATTTTTCAGCAAATTTTTTACCGTAAACAAATTTTGTGACATTAAAAGAAATAAGGTCTTTAATACATACAAAGAAGCAATTATAGAATACAAAGAAAACTTTACTTATTGGTTATATGTTAATTTTGTTAAGTCTTTTTTACTCTCCATTCTAGGTACTTTGGCACGACTTTCTATAGTTCCTACTATTTGATCTATATTTCTATAAATCAAATAAACTGGATTAGAGGTCATGTTTTTTTTCCTGTTTTAAGAAGTATGTTTTGCATATTTTATTCCAAAAAAAAATTTTTTTTTAATTATTCTTTGTTTTTTGCAGAACGCAGTTTAGGTTAAACGTGTTCTAACTATTTTCATATAGAACGCAAATGAGAGGAGATGCAAATTGGGGTTCAACTGCTTTTTTGATAATTGAATATTTTGATTAGTCTCAAAACAAAACCTGTGTTGCATAAACTATAATATAATAAAACATAATAGCTATATTTAAAAAAAAAATTTTTTTTAACGGGGAGAGGAAAAAAATTTCAAGTCGAGAGGCGCGGATTAGGGTTTGATTTTAGACCTATGGTTTCTTCGGAGAATTTTCTTAGAATTCTATGTAGATTGCTATACGATTTTTCATTTTTTTTTCATCCATACAAATCAACCAGCCCTAATATACATATTTAGAAAAGATACAAATTATTCGATGTGGGGAATTAAACTTGCGTTCTCTTTGATACTAGTTCTCTCTGATACTAGTTAAATATTAATACCGATCAATCATATCAATTGTTAGAATTAATGAGCGCAACGCCTTTATTTGCTTATGCTAGGTTCACACTGAGAGCTAAATGCGCATTTCGAGAATTTACTCTAAATATTGGTCGCTGTTACTCCTACAACGAGCAAAGGGCAGTTCGTAAATGAGGATTTCGTAAATGCGCATTTATTGTAGCTCTCAGTGTGAACATAGCATTTAATCGAAAAAGTACGATAAAAAGTATAATTTTGGATTTATTTTCGAATTTATTTGAGAAAAATATTATTTTTTTTTTAATACATTTTTAAACACATATTTTTACCGAAAGAGAATTCCTACGAAGGCAATTTAATAAGTCATGTTACATAAGTTACTATGTTCACAAGACCGGCTCATTTTGCAAAACTGTTAAAATACTTTGGTGCGCGTCAACTTTCTAAAAGTTTAACTCTAAATGAACGCAGAAATACCTTCAGACCAAAAAAAATTTGACCCCCTGACCTTTGCAGAAATCGCTTAAAGGTAATTTTGACGATATACAGGACCTGAACCACCCCTGCAGTGTAAGACTAATCAGGAGTAAAAATGATTAGTCTTTATACTAGTTAAAACAAACTAGTTAATATTTTGTCACGATTTACTAGTTGCAAAAATAGTTTAAATTTAACTAGTTTATGTCATGTCACAATAAGCCAGTTGTAAAACTAGCCAAAATCAAACTATATTACACTATTATTAAACTTTATTACATATTGTTAAAATCAACTGTGCTTTATTAACTTTAAAAAAATTTATTTTTATATGAAATAATAAAACACTATTATTTCATGCAATTTGTTTAAAAGTCGCTTCAGAAGAAGCTCCAAATTCAGAAGATAAATTGCCGAATAAAGAACTGGTTGATTCATTGGTTTGTTATAAGTAGTTGTAAACTAATTAAAACATGACTATTTGCCAACCACTCAGGAAAGGTTAAACTAGAAACTAGTTAAAATTTGGCAATATATTATTTGTTGATAACTATTTACAACAAACTAGAATAAAACTAATTATAATAATATACACTATAAACTAGTTTTCATCTGTTGAGAATAAGACATTTGATATTTCCTATGACATCGCCATGTTAAAAATACTAGTTGGGTATATGAAAAAAAAGACGTTCTTGAACTAGTACTGCTCAGTTTTCAACTAGTATGCAGACTGGTTTTAAACTAGTTGTTTCCAATGCAGGGACCTTATAAAATATGATGTCGAAACCAAAACATATATTAAATTTATTTTAATGGCATATTTTAAGGCATAAAACTAAAATAAGTCCAAAATATTCCTTAAAATATGCCATTAAAATAAATTTTATTATTTTTTTTTTTTTTTTTGGTTTCGATACCATATTTTATAAGTTCGTTCAGGTCCTGTATATTGTCAAAATTACATTTAAGCACTTTCTGCAGAGGGCAGGGGCTCAAATTTTTTTGGTCTGAAGGTATTTCTGTGTTCATTTAGGGTTGAACTTTCAGAAAGTTGACGTGCACCAAAGTATTTTAACAGTTTTCCAAAATGAATCGGAAAAGTTGACGTGCACCGAAGAAAATAAGACGTTTAATTTTTATACATAGTTTTGAACCGGTCTAATGCTCACACACAGACCGAAAAGTCGCTTTTTAGCTAAAAAACCTCTTTTCAAAATAAGGTATTCACACTGAAAAAGTCGCTTTATATTTAACAGTCAATTTGTAAATATAAAATGACCGCATTCAGCGGAGTCAAATGTTATAGTAGCGATACCTTAGTGAGCGATGTTTTTCTCTGCACATAGAAAAATCGCCACATAAGAACCTTATAACGTAGAAAACATTTAAGAAGTTTTCGCTATGTTTTTTACCCAAAAATATTTTTTTTCGTAAAGTTATTGGCTATGTCTTCTTAAATAAATTTAAAAAGGAAGTCTTATAGAGAAACTAGGTTTTCTTCTCAATTTTATATAAGAAGAAATCGCATGCAGGTACTAGCTTTTTTATAAGAAATGAATAAGAAATCTTTTAAAATAAATTTAAAAAGGTTTTAGATTAAAATTTAAGAAGTTTTCTTATTAAAAAATACCTCTGTTTCTGCGTCTTTCATATCTCTTGTTCCAAATACATTTTAAGAAGAAATCTTATTGAAAATAAGTGGCACTGTTTTTCTGTGTGTGAATGTGTTGTTACTCTAAACACCAAAAAAGTTGTAAAGTATTTCATTTAGTTATTATAATTACTGAATTATGTAAATAATTTAATTGCAAAAGTCATTCTAATTTGCTGCAATCTTTCTGTGCTTAAAAATTTAACAGCGTCAGTAGCAGCATCTAACAGTTGAACAGTAAAATTTTTTTTCCTGTAGCATATAATTGTTTCGCTCGATTAAATGGCACCCGCTTCACACAAATGGCTAACTGTTGACTTCGCTGAATGCGGCTAATACACAGAGCCAAAGCAAACTAATAAAATAGAAAAAAACCAATAAGATTTCTCTATGGTTTTCATCCAAGAAGATTGTCTTATTAAAACCATAGAGAAAATCTTATTAAAACTATGAGCTTTTTTTATTAGGCAAACCACATAATTTTAAGAAGAATCTTATTGTTGAATTAAGATTGTGAGCTTTAGATCAAGTAAGTTTTCAAGAAGGCAACAACAACAACAACAACTCTGTATAGAGTCAAGCACTTAGCTGACTAGACAGTCTGTTTCGGAAATCGCTACATTTTCCTCTTCAGTAGTCTTTGAGTGATTAAGCTGTGATGAGTGTACAGATTTTGGAATTCATTCTTATGAATTGTATGGCTGCTAATCATATGACATTTCAAAGCAGTAGGCCATTTATAGATCACTGCCATCAACTCTATCAAGAGTTGCCATCTGTTCTAGTTGCTTCTTTATTTATTTCAATATTCATTGGTGTTCGATAGTTTGTCAAAATGCACCATAGAAATGAAATGAATCTTATTGTTTTTTATAAGAACACTTTTAAAAACAATAAAAAAATCTTATCAAAACTTCTTGGTTCTTACGAAGAAATCTTATAGATTTAATAAGATTTATTTTTGAAATTTAATAAGGACATCTTATTGATTTAATAGGATTTTTTTTAAATTTTAATAAAGAAATATTTTTAAATCAAAACGGAATCTTATTAACCTTTTACCGAGAAATGTACTTTTAATTGCCTGTAATATTAAATAAAAAGACATTTTGATTGTTTGTTACAATTTATTACTCGAAATTGAGTCACTCAAGCCCCACGGCTGTAATATGGCTTGAGTTTCCAGAATTTCAGCCTCGTCGAAAACAAGTTCGGGAACATAAGTATCATTATCCATTATCACATATTTTTATTTTACTCTAAATAAATTAAATCCATAAAATGCACATAAACTTCATGAATTCACTGCACAATTACGACTGAAAGCTAAAGCAAAGAATAAGTAGCATTTTCACCGTTATTCCCTTATAAAAAGGGTGTTTAATAAGAAAATCTTAAAAAGCAGATCAAAAAGATTTTCTTATTAATTTAAGGCGGTCTCTTCTTAAGCTTTGAAGAATGAAAAAAGATTTTATTATTAAAGTAAAGTATTAATAAGATTACCACATTATTTCATGCATTTAATAAGAAATTTTATTAAAAAATGTTTGATAGTAGTTGTAAATTTTTAATAAGATTTTCTCTATGGAATTTAAAAGATTTTTCTATGGTAAATTCTTATAGTTCGGTAGTATTAATAAGAAAACCTAATAAAAAAGCTCAATTAGGTGATCTTATTGGTTTTATGTGGTTTTTTTTTGGCTCTGTGTACGTCTGTTTCCGTACTTGATTAAAGAAACTTGAAATTGCTTGAAAGCGTTATTTTACAAATTTTTGAAGCTCGAGAGTGAAGAATAACATGCAAAATGTTACTCTCTATTCTATTACAATTACTTGAAGTTAGTACAGAAACAGACCTCATATCAACAGACAGATGAAAGGTCAAGTGCCAGTGATATGTTGGATCATGCAGCTTTTCAGCTCAAAAGCCATTAATGTCTGAAAAGCGGCTTTTCGGCATTAGTGTCAACATTGTAAAAGTGATTTTTTGAATAAATGGTATTTTTTCCGCTAAAAACCGTTTTATTTCTTAACATAGTTTCCATTCAGATCGAAACATTTAGTCCAATTTTTCATTTTTTTTCCCAAATAAAAGGTTTTATTAAGGTCCTCAAAAGAGGCATTTTGATCAGTGAGTTCATTAGACCCAAACCTCATACCGCTGAGTCATTTTTTTCAGGTTTGGAAATAGTAAATAGTCGCAAGGATCTACATTTGGAGAATATGGTGGATGGGGTAACAGTTCGTAGACCAATTTGAAGATTTTTGTCATGGCGGCTACAGACGTGTGCTCCGGTGCGTTGTCATAGTAGAAGAGCACCCATTACGTGGAAATTTTTTTTCCAGCCCCAGTCACCTAACGCATTTTCATTCTCCGATCGTCCAAAAGCATTCCATGGATTTTATTGAAGATTTCTGGCGTGACCATCTCTTTTGGGCGATCAGCGTCACTTCTGTTGGTATGATCACAACGGAATTCAGTAAACCACTTTTAAACCATCGAAGTTAATGGTGCAGAGTCTCGATATATATCAAACCTTTCATTGGTTTTGGTAATTGTTTTTTTAAGTAAAAATAATGCTTGATGAGTACAATGAGTCCCGGGGAGTCGTGGGTTCTGCTTTAAAAAAAAAGTTAGGCTGAACATTTCTGAACACAATGCAAAAAGAATTGGCCGCATATACTTGCATACCTGCCTTCTATAACGATTTGTATCAGGAAACCCATGATATTTTTAAAAA
This sequence comes from Dichetophora obliterata, assembly GCA_963920525.1. Taxonomy (NCBI): domain Eukaryota; kingdom Metazoa; phylum Arthropoda; class Insecta; order Diptera; family Sciomyzidae; genus Dichetophora; species Dichetophora obliterata. Next base: position 14,538,834 of record OY986438.1, on the reverse strand, counting down.
TTTTAACGGCCAATAAGGCAATATATTCTAATAACATATTATGAGTATCCTATTATGAGTATTATGAGGTATAGGCATGCCAACTATCGTACGATCAAATTATGTACAAATATATAAAAATTCAACTCAAAAATCTGGACAATTCTGTACACTATTTGGTATTTATTATGATTATGAAGAAAAAGATTAATATAAGAAAGTTTGCATTTTCAACGAAAGATAATAAAAAGCAACAAACATAATAAAAACATACACTCTAAAAATTTTTTGTTGAAATTTACTACAATACTTTTGCTGCTGTTTCTGTATTAAATTTACACACCTACTAAAATTCAACATTTGTTTAACTTTTAACATTGTAGTAAAATTCAACACTGAATTTACTATTGATGTTATAGTAAAATTAAACATGACTGCATTATTTTATTTCAGCAAGTATAGTTACGTTTTTAGCATTGAAATCATGCTTAAAAATGTGGCGATATTTGTATATCGGTATGGTTTGATCCAATATACATTGCACTGGCTTAGCGAACAATTGAAAAAGGCATTTTTGTTATTTGAAAAATTTATATTTAATACATGATGACGCGAGTGCACTAAATAAAAGTTCTAAGTAAAGAACATGCTACTGCATTTTGGAAATAAGGGCTAAACTCATTAAATTTATCTTCTTTATGCACTAATACATACATTTTTTTACATATTTTTACTAATACACATTGCTTGACTTGACATATTTTTATTGAAGCAAAATAAAACAACATGTGTTTAATTTTACTTTTATTTACGTTTTAGTTGAAAAAATTAAAGATTACTTTTAAAGTTGTGGGAAAATTACAATTCTATTGAATTTTCAACAAATTATTATTACTATAATAGTCGTAAATTTACACTTATTTTTTAGAGTGTAGTTTTATGTTGTTTAATCAGACGCAAGGTAGAATAATTACAAGGTAAAAAATGTAAAAATGTAAATGTAAACAATGTAAAAAATAGTACAAAATAGAGAACGAAAGAAAATGACAAAGTAAATATGCAAGCAAAGACAACCTACGGTTGCCTCTTATGTGAAAATAGCCATCTGCCACGGCTACTTTTTAATTATTCTACCATAATCAGGCACATTTATATATATAGAATGCATTTTCGGTTTGTGCGCCAACGACTGACTTATTGCTAGAGTCATCAGCTTTATCATCATTTCCAGAAGCAATACTGCTTAGGACGCTCGTCTGCTTAAAATTATATATCTCTTGGCTTGAGATTTGTCTCAATAGTTGCAGCTGTTTCCTTAAAAATGTATGGAAGTAAATGCACGAGTAATCTAAGTTACATTTCACGAATAGAATTGATTTTAGTGTGTCGATGCTAAGATTGCCTGACTCGGCTATCCAAATGTTTTTATTAAAGAAAAAATACGTTCCACTGGAGCACTTGACCCAGGTAAATAGAGAATGAATTTGATGATGCGTGCAAAATTCAAATACGGCAATTGCGCGGTATGCATGTGATTGAAAATTTCAATCCATCATTTCTCCATTCGCAAGTTTTATGCGTTCCATTCTGCTACTTTTTCCGCAGTGCAAGACAATTTTATGTGGCCGTATTGAGCGTGCACTTTATTCGAATGCTCATTTAAATTGAATTGAGGAATTTCTTCTATCGTTTTTTCAATTTGTTTCCAAGTAGACATAACTCGCAATGACACCCACCAACGTCATTGGGGAGTTCAGACGATACAACATGTTGTCAGCCTGCTATTTAAAGTGTGTGAAAGTTTTTTCATATGTGTTATAGTTCTTTTTTTCATTTGCAACTAAGCTTAAATCGGACATCGAAATTACTGTACAAATTCTGTACAATTTTTTTTTTCCACACATCTGGTATAAAAAATTTTTCAGCGTCATATAATTCAGATGAGTTTATTCAAACTTGCTTCAAATTATATGAAAGGTAAAATAGTGGGTTGATCACAGCTGAATCACTCAAGACTACTGAATAGGTTATGTAGCTAATTAAAATTAATTTACCACATTTTTGCTCTACTATAAGTGGTCTTTTTCAGTTATCATCATGGAAAATGCAAATGGCTAATTTATTTGAGAACAAAAGAATCTACCATTTTAAACACATTTTTTAACCGACAGAGAATTCATACCAGTGGCGTAACTCCTTAGGTGCTAGTGCGTGCAGTGCACAAGTGCCCTTGGTCGATAGGGGCCCTTCGCTGACTCCAAGTCGATTTTCTGCCCATGAACGGCAAAATTTGTCGTACGATTTGACAAATCTGACGAACATGTTAGATCGTCTGGGGGCCCAATCTATTTTGAACGCATTCAATGTAAAATGGAGAAGAAAACACTGAACACAGCTGAGAAAATGGGAAAACGTCAAAGCACAAAATATTGGCAAACGAGTAAATGAAACAGCGATTGATCTGTCAAACTACGAACACACGTGTGAATGAAACAGAGAACAGAGAAACACGTACAGACAAAGTAAAACAGAAGATAAAACAACGGTTAATTCAAAACAAACAGCAGTTCGAATAAGCTTTTAAGCAGTTCTAATTTGTTGAGTTTTTTGTTGGTGTTGACAAATTTCTATTGGTAATTAGAAACTATTTCTTAAAAATGGATAAAAAAAAAAAAAAGTGGGGCATGTAAGCGCAAACTACAAAAAGAAAAGGCCGAAAAACAGGAAAAATTACAAAAAATAGAAAAGTTTTTTGTTACTTCTGGTCCAAGGAATAATGAAGAGCAATTTACAGATACCGATAAATGCAATCAGTATCCGAGCAGTAAGGCTAGTGAAGGGCCTGTTAAAGATGCTTCTAGTTCAGAAACGCAGAATATCCAGCTTTATCCAACAGAAAGAGGAGAGAAAGAACCACCAACCGTAATAGAATGTTTCACCTTTGAAAATTTGGAAAAAAAAGAATTGAGCATTGAAGAGAAAAAAGTAATTGTTGATATGGGCCCTGTTCAGCCCTTAGGACCTTTTCCGAAAGATCCTTTACAGGACAACAGATGCTTTTCTAAATTATTTTATATGTCAAGCACAAAATATGGCGCAGTAAGGCGCTTTTGGTTATGTTATTCAACAGTTATGGATGCGGTGTATTGTCAACCATGCTGGCTATTTGCACTAGAAAAAAATTCAATGTGTACAGGTTATAGGTCTTGGCAACACCTGTCACAAAAAATTAAACAGCATAGTTTGACAAATGCTCATACAAATGCATGTGCTGCTTACGAGGCTTGGAAAAAAAGAAATACAATTGACAAGGATCTAGAGAGTAACATTCTAAAAGAGTCCTCTTTTTGGAAAACTGTTTTGCAACGACTTTTCGACATTATAATAACTTTGGCAAAGAGCTCACTTGCATTAAGAGGACACCGAGAAGACTTAAGTCAGGAGAATAATGCAGGAAATTTTCTGTCAATTGTCCAGCTCATTTCTAGATATGATCATGTTCTGCGTCAAGTTTTAGATATGCCTAAAGGTATTTGCGGTTTTATGTTTTTTTTTGCATTTTACTTATACTTTTCAAATGAATATCTTAGGGTCAACAAAATACTTAAGCCCAAAAATTCAAAACGAGATGATTCAATGCATAGGCAGCGAACTAGAACATTGTTTACTTGAACAAATAAGATCATCACCGTTTTTTGCCGTAATTTTGGACACAACTCAAGATATTTCAAAGGTGGATCAATTAAGCTTGGTTGTCAGATATGCATCAATAAATCGATCCGAGAACGGACATCCAATCAACGTTCAAGTAGAAGAAATATTTTTAGGTTTCTATGAAGTAACTGAACACTCTGCAGCAGACTTAGTTGACCAAGTTACAAAACTTTTCCATGAAAAAAAACTTGATTTAAAAAACTGCGTTGGTCAGGGGTATGATGGAGCCAATGTGATGAGTGGTATATATAACGGAGTCCAAAAGAAAATTAAAGATATACAGCCAAATGCCGAATACGTACATTGCGCTAGCCACAATTTAAATTTGGTGATTAACGATGCCGTTCGCGGTTGTGTGGAAGCACAAAATTTTTTTGCTATTTTGCAAGAATTGTTTTGCTTTTTTGGAAATAGCATTAAGCGCTGGGATCTATTATCATAATTTACTGGCGAATCTGAAGTGACCTTAAAAAAGTTAAATCCTACTAGATGGTCCAGTAGAATTTGCACAATATCTGCAATTAAAGTTAGATTTTTTGATATATATAGATCACTATCCGAAATAGTGTTAGAAAGTACTAACAAAGATGAACGTAATGAGGCCAAAATATTACAAAAAAAAGTATTTAATTTTGAATTTGTTCTGCTGCTTGAATTTTTTTACACTATATTGAACGACATTAATTTAGTTTCAAAAACTTTACAACAATGCGATATAGATTTGGACAAAGCTTCTAGAGCATTAAAAGCCGCTAATGAAAAGTTAAATATATATAGAACGGACTTCGATTTTTTTAAAGAGAAGGCCATAGAAATGTCTAACAAATACGGTATCGATCCCCACTTTTTTGTGAAACGTCAAAGAAAAGTAAAAAAATTTATTGATGAATTAGCTTCAGACTACAGATTTAATAACAAAGAAGAATATTTTAAAGTACATGTTTTTAATAATGTACTTGATATACTAACTACTCAACTGAGTGCACGTTTTGTTGGTATGAGTTCCATTTGTAACATATTTGATATTTTTAATTCAGAAGTTTTACTCAAGATTAACGAATCAGATTTGATAAAAAAATGCGACAAATTTAAAAAAAAATACTGTGAAGTAATTGGCCAACATTTTACTCATCAATTCATCAGTATTTATAAACTAATTTTACCGGAATTAACAATTGAATGTTCTGTTAAACAGGTGTGTCAAAAAATAATAACAAATTTTGGAGCAATTGAATGTGACATAACAGAAATTTTCACAGCTGTGCTGCTGTTCTTTACAATCCCAGTGACTTCCGCAAGTGCAGAACGGTCATTTAGTAAATTGAAAATTATTAAAACATATTTAAGAAATAAGACAAGCCAACCCAGATTATCAAATTTAGCATTGATTGCAATTGAAAACAAACAGGCGTCTGAATTAGATTTAGGAAAATTAATAGAAAATTTTGCTTATGTCAAAGCTCGACAAAAAATTTAATAAAATAAAATAAAAAATGTCACTGTACTTTCCTTTTGCAGATATTTTTTTATAAATTTTTTTTGTTTTTTGTGGGGGCCCTTTTTGAAGTTTTGCACAAGGCCCTTTGATCACCTTGTTACGCCACTGATTCATACTATAATAATTTAAAATTTTTTTTAAAAATAATCAATAAGAAAGCATAAAAAAGTGCAAGAGATTTAAAATACATACAAAAAATTTCTCATTAAATTTGACTGTAGGTCTGTAAACACAATAACTGTGTGAAAGTCATAACGAAAGTCACACTTTGAAATTAGTTTGTATCTTCATCTGGTGGAAATAATATTGTTATATTGTGGGGTACCGTTGGAAAGAAGATGAGCAAAGGAATCTTTTTGCCGCAGACAGTTTATCGATTGGAATAAAAAAAAAAAATTATCGCAAAATTTCCGACCACATGATTTTTCGGAAATTTTTTTGTGTCCTTAGACGAACCACTTGGAAAAACTTGAAAATATGAGTGAAAATGAAGAAATAACATCAGATTTTGGATATTTATTGAATGTTTATTCATTGTTCCTTCATTTAATCGACTTTAGGATACATTAGGTGTCAAAATTAATGACTAATGATGTTTATTCATCCATTGGTTCATCCTCGGCTTCGCTGGAAAATTCATCCAAGTTTATATCGCAGTGTTCACATACGAAACGGCGGCTACCTTGGGCTTTGGCACATTTGGGGTGAACAACTATGCCACATTTCCTGTTGCATTTGACCGTATTCAAACCGTTTCGTGGCAAAAATTGCAAGCACACAATGCAAAAATCTTGATCTTTATCAGATGAATAACGTTGACGGGATGTTGATGCTCTTGCCTTTTTTGCTGCTGTTTGTGCTGGTGGCTTTGTCTTTTTTACTGGTGACTTGGCCTTAGCCTTTGCCTTCTTTGCTCTATCCCCCTTCTTTTTTTTTCCGGCCTGTGCTTTATTAGCTTCGCGTTTAGCTCGTTTATCTTTCAAAAGAGCAATATTTTAGGACGACGTAAGCACAGTGCTCTTCGATGGTGGTGGCCCACGTCTCTTCTTTCCTGATGGTGGTGTTGTTTTTGGATGTAATGGTCCAACTTCGTCCAAAATTGAAGCCAAACTAGCAGAACGGGACACTGTTGAACCACTAACTGATGGTGGTTCGGAAGTTGTTACTTCACTCTCAGCACCTACGTCAGGTGCATTACCAATGAATGAAGTCGGATTCAGTAAAAACAGTTGAATCGTAGGGCCAAATGCCACTTTCGCGAAATCCCGCCTTTATATGTGCCGGTGTTAGAGCAAAATCGAACATTTTCGGCCGGCCATTCCTTCCGTTCAGGATAGTCAGATCCAAGTTTCACAGCATATTGATATGCTAATTCACAAAGTTCGGTTGTTCTAAGACCACAATAAAGAAAAAATTTTTCACGCAATATCGATGGATTTCTGTACGTATATCGAAAGTAAACTAAATTTACTTACTTTTGAGTGTATTCAACTTCAAAAAAAGTTGACAAATTTTGAAAATATGAGCTTACACAAAATGTTTAAAAATGTTTTACAAAACCCAAAATTTCACGAAAATTTATTTCAGCACGATGATATGCGTCTATATTCGTCAGAATACTACCAAAAGTGTGCTCTCAGTGTGCTCTCAGTGTGCTAATCATTTGGTATAAGTGACGTTTCGCATTGACAGTCAGATGTCAAAAATTTATGAGTGGTCTTTCTAAGGAGCCGGTCCGTCTAAGGGAACATTACCTTATGAATATTTATAAAATTTCTTACTTTTTGTATTATTAAAAAGTTAAATTTGGAGAAAATTTACTGCTTATGTATTTTCCAAATTACTTAGAAGTAAACTTTTGAATAGCTGATACACGTATTATTTTTTTGTATCTCTTCTAACAAAATCCGTTGATCGTCTGTCTATTGTTATTTTAGTAGTTGTGTAATTGTTTTGAAAAAATTTTTTAAAGAAAAATAATCAACCCGAACACGCACGCAAAACTCTCACTTTTCACCGAACTTTCGCTTGTAATTGGTTCAGTGGGTAGTATTTATCAAGTAATCTGTTATTTATTTCAAATCTGAAAATATTTTCTTATCGACTTCAATGATATATGTGAATTCTTTGAAATATTCACCTATATATGAGACTTTTTTATTATTTAATCTATGAATTGTTTATTATTATTGTACTATTGTTAATACATAATAAGAATAAAAAAAAAAAATAAAAAAAGCTTACGCAAATCTAACGTTAGATTAAAACTGATTTTTTATTTCACTAAGGCTCGTGTCGAACCCAAGCTATTTTGTTGTATCTGTTGCTTAACTTAAATTGTTTCGGCAAAAAAAATGTTCGTGACACTTTACAATGGTGTTAACACAATAATCGCTGTAAGATTAGTGTACAAACAGGTTTGATTTTTCTAACAGTTAAGAGCAGGCGTATGTCGCAGTAACACTCCGCAAAGTAGATAATCGACAGTTATCTCGTTTTAACCCAAAATTCAGCTTAATGTGTTTAAGAGCACTGTCTTAAGCAATTTCTCATTTAACTGAGACGGCATTCTTTCAAATTAAAAAAATTGATTACAGTTGCTGCATTTACATTCATTTATTTTGTAAAGTAAACCTGATAATGTCGTGAAGCTCAAAAATAATACTCAAAAATTTGTACGAATTTATTGAGAAATAAAATTTTATCATTATTAACAATAATCATTTTTTGTTTGTTTATTTGTTTAATTGTTTGACCGGAACACAAATCCAAACGACTAAATAGTTTTCAATCAAATTTAGCACGTAAGGTACTTGCATCCTAGATTAGGTTAAAGTGTACTCAGCTTTGACCACTCCTATTCCGCCCTTTTTTGAACTCAAGCTTAACTACTTATTTAAATGCTCTGTTGTATGTTAAAGTTTTTCTTCAACTTAATTAAAAAACTTTTCGTTATTTCATTAACAAAAACATATACATATCATTAAAATTTAAGAAATTTTAAGTATTACAAATTATCCAAAAAGCATCGTTAACAAAGAATGAGAAAAAAACCCATTCGAAAATATCAGACTTGATTTTCGATGCTTATAACTTTGTTGTTTTTGAGTTAACAAATACAGGGTTAGGCCGCGATCATAGTGGACGCTTTGGCTGAAGCTGATGCATAAAGCTGCTTTGTCAAGCTTTTTTTGATCATAGTAAACGCTTATTCAACGCTGCATAAAGTAGCTTATTGAGCTTATTGGTGTTCATAGTGCGCGCTTTATGCTTTGTGGCTGATATGCTTTGTTTTCATTTGTCTCTTTGGAAAATAATGCCTTCAATTGCGTTTTGCAAAGTACATTTTTTTGTTTAATGAGTATGTAGATTCGCGATGATCACCAATGAATGATCAAACCAATAACAAACAAAAGTTCAAAGTAACTTGATAACACAAAACATAGCAACGTTGGAAAGTTCAGCACAAAAAGTACCCAAGAAGTAAGCAAGAACAACGAAAACTATGTAAACAAACGAGATAGAATACACAAGTGCATACAACTGAAAAGCACCACAAAAGGACCAAAACGCAACAACAACAACACAACAACGGTTAAAACTTCAGCACAAAAAAAATCAACGAAAATATTGTTAACAGGCAAAATAGATAAACATGTGCCGAATAGCATTTTAAAAATGCTCTACAACAAAGTATAAAAAACAAAATTTTTTTTTCTGTATGAGCAAGCGAGATGTAAATATAAGCGCTGAAAAGCATTTGAAATTAAGCTTTATGCTAGCTTTATGCTGGTACTATGAACACTTTGAGCTTTTTCCATATGATTATACACAAAGCGTTTTTCAGCTAAACCTCTCGGCTAAGCTAAAAGCGTTTACTATGAACGCGGCCATATACATTTTTTCCTTCGGAAAGTAAAGTTGAAAAAAACACACTCAAAATTCAGATTTTGATAAAATTTTTATTTCGTTAGAATGTTTTGATTTTGCCATTATATGTGAAAAACAATATCATTCAAATGTCCTTCATGGAAATTTTTACAGAACTTAGTTCTTTAAAACGCTTCTGCCTGACATAAAAACATTAGGCATGCAACTTGTGTCTTGCAAGCTGGCTCTAAGGCAACATGCCACAGAAAGGGCTAATTTCTAACACAGCTAGACAGATGTGGCCTAGTTTTACTGAAAAACAAACGATGAAGCTCACTCAATTAGGGAGGAAAGATCTCTCACTTCTGAAAGGCGTTATAACAGGACACTATCTTATAGGTAGGCATGCCCTTAGAATGGGAGCTCTTGCGAATGACTTCTGCAGGAGTTACAGGAATGAGACGGGCGAAGAGTCGGGGGAAGAGTCGGATGAAGAGTCGGTATCGCATCTCCTCTGTTCATGCCCCGCTTTAGTCTGCAGAAGACATGAGCGGTTTAAAATTCAAACCTTGCAAATGCATACTTTCTTATATTTAAAACTTTTCTGTGCTAAAATGTACACCAAAGAAATATTACACCTTTTCTTTTAGCTTATTGGTTTAAATGTTAGTATAAATCGTTCTTTTTAGCGTTTTGGTTTAACTTTAAGAACTATTCTGTATTACAATTTTAATACAATTTAGACTAAATTCTATTATAGTTTGATACTTACAGCCTAATGTTGTAAATCAAAAACGCCAACCAAGGACAAGTAAGACACGAGAACCAATACTTTTTCTATACGAAATTCTATTGCTTCTCGTGTCATGTTTGTCGTTGGTTTGCGTTTTCGATTTAAAACATTAAGCATTTAATTTTGATTTTGACCCTTAAAAAGTTAGCCTGGCAATGCTAAGACTCAATAAAAGGCGATTCAATTCATAAGTTTGCTTATCGCTTCTGTTTCTTATAGCGCTACAGCCCAGTGGTTAGACTAGTGAATTTACAAACTGGATGTCGTGGGTTCGAATCTCACGGTGTTTATTACTATTTTTTTTTTTTAATATTTTAACCTAAGTCAGTACTAAATTAAAACCCAAAGCTGTATTAAAACCATATTTTAATATTTTGCAAATACTAGATTTGAAACCAAAGTTGGTGTGGCCTTATATGTAGTAGAGAAAAGTTTCAATCTTAGTACAAAATTTCTAAACGTGTACCTGTAAAACACTAAAGAAAAAAAATAGCTTTAATATTAGTAAAATTAATAACTTTGCAGAGTACCATCATTAGTTATTGCACATCATAATTAAAAACCTTAATTTAACACATTCCAATATCAGCCATTTTTACTTTGCGAGGTGTATGTTGACGAAACGAACCTCCTCTGACTTATGTTTAGCTTACCGTCTTGAAAAGATATGAACTAATTTTTCGCAAACTTCTTCGTATTAACATAAAACTTTTCGGAATTTCAAATTATACGTTCCGAAATCCTTCAGATTAATCAATTTAAAATTTTAACTGTTATTAACAGATTTTAATTAATTCTTTATATTTTTTAATATAAAAAAAATTAGGCATTTAAATTCATACTATAAATTTAGGGTCTTCTTCTTTAAAAACTATACCAAAACAAAGCTTTTATTGTGTTTATAAGCAAGATTTATTATGCATATTTCTGCCTATGTTTTTGCTTTACAAAAGCTGAATTTAAATGATAACGCTATTTTGTTATTGTTTTTTTTTTATTATTAACCATCAGAACTGTAACTGTTTCACAAAAGAAATTCATTAGCTTCTCATCGAGTTAGATATTTTAAACACTTTGAAGCGATAACTTGTTTATAGCTATTGTAATGATCAAAAGCTATTGGGCTAAAGAAGAAACCAATCGAGACTCGCTGTGCATTTCTATGAAAAAAAAAACAATATGATATGTAAGACAATAACAAAATTCACCACGATTCAAAAACTACTGTTTAACGTCACTTATTGGAGAATCATGAGACCTAAAGATATTATACAACTGATCAATAACAAACACAACAAAACCATCAGACTCCAAAAATGCTCATAAACTGCAGAAGAACTGGATATTACGACGTGTTTAACATTAAGGTACCTATTACATAATATGTTATAAAAAGCTGGTATTTATACTTGTATAATCATATTCGCTATCATTTAAAACTTGGCTTTCTCAAAATGACATTGACTCAAATGCAAATTATGTTTTGGAATGCAATTATCAGAGAAATATTGTTAACAAAACTTAACTCTAAAGTCAGTTAGTTCAATAATATTGATGGGCTTTTGTATGGCATGCTTTGAAAATATCCAAACTCTGTGTCTTCCAAAACAATGAAAGCATATGATCTTTGTGCAAAGATTAAACATCAATTTTATCGTAGAAATGTTGAACAAGCCTAAAAATAAATCTCTATTAATTTTGTTTGGACTTTCCTCAAATGATTGCAATGATTCTTAAGAATTTTTAAAAGTGGTAAACATTTACAACTGTAGTAAAAATCTGTAATATTGAGTTTTTCAAGAGCTTTACAAAAACTATCCCGGTAGGTATCTATTAAAAATTCATAAATTTGGCGCTCAACAACACACAATTTCATTAAAAAATCAGCATTCTAAGTTTAGTCATCTAATTTAATTGGTTTTAGAATTTTCATTAAAATTTTTACATCTTATAAAAAAAAAAAATTAGAAAAACAACAATCATAAGCCAACCTACAGATTTTGATTTTGCCCATGATTTAATTATTAAACGTTGTCCATTCCTTTGACAACACCCGTAAATTGTAAGCAAAAATATATTCTCTCTCAAATATAAATGACAACCAGGGTTTTGTGGTCATATCTGAAAACAGTTATGTTTCAGTGTTTCGTTGTGCATTTTTTTTTTAAAAACGTAGTTATTCCATATATTGCTGTAATTAGAAAACAAAATAACCTCAACTAGTTATCGAATTATCGATTTTTAAAATTTCTTTGCTTGGTATAATATCTGTTCAATAAAATATCTATATGTTTGCCATTATCTAATAGATATAAAATATTGACATGCAGGGAACGTAACAGTTATGATTTTTTTCCAAAAAGTCAACAAATAATCGTTATTTTTTGATCGGTTTTATTTCGATCAAAAATAAAACTAAAAATTTTACTTTTATTTTTTCGGTCCAAAATAGAAGTTAAGATTTGACTTTTATTTTTTCGATCAAAAATAAAAGTTAAAATTTGACTTTTATTTTTTCGATCAAATATAACTGTTTAAACTTGACTTTTATTTTTTCGATCAAAAATAACAGTTAAATTTGACTTGTATTTTTTCGATCAATAATAAAAGCTAAAATTTTACTTAGTCAAAAAACAAATTTTAACTTTTATATTTGATCAAAAAAATAAAAGTCAAATTTCAACTTATATTTTTTTGATAGCAATAAAATTGGCCAAAAATAACGATTATTTATTGACTTTTTTAAAAAAAATCAGAAAAATTAAGATCATTAAAGATTATTATTCCTTAGCTAACAAGCATCATACTCTATATTCAAATATCGAATAGACTTACTCTTTCCATTAGACTTTTTGAATAGAAATTTCGGAAATAACTGTTATTTTGTTGACATGTCATTTTAAAGAAAATTAGATTATCTATTAGAAAAACTACAAATTAAATAAATTTATGCCGAAATTTGAATTTTGTTAACAGTTTTATATTACTTTTGCTTTTAATTAGTTATAAAAAAGTTATTTTTTTTTAAACTTAAGGTGTCAACAATATATTTTATATATCAAGCCAACAGTTTTATCTTTCATTTTATATAAAGAAATCCATATTCGTTTTTTGAATTGACTCTAAGTTTAATATATTTGTTGCAATGCTCAAATATTTAATTTAATAAATTTAAAGCTGTTGACTTTGGTCAAAGTTTCAAATTTTTTTCCAACTGTGTAAATTGAAGCATCAAGTCTAAAAGGGAATATGCAAAATTTGACTGTCAAGTCTTGACGAGTGTAAGCAAATATAAAGTTGTCATTTTTGTAACCAACTGTGTATTCAGTTAGTGATAGACTAAACGAAAATTTAGTATAACACATAAAAACGTTCAGATAAGTGTTTCAGCTATCTCTGATACTTGCGATCTCCAAATAAAGACGATTTTGTCATTCCTGACATTTTATGTCATTCCTGTAACCACTCACAAAATACAAAATGCCTACAAATGTGCTGCATAGATTTCTTTTATTATTTTAATACTGATTTGCACAACAGAACATTTTCAAAACCATTTCAAAAACTCAATAAAATTTTCAATCAAAACAAACAAGTTGTGGAAAACATAGTAGAAAAATCAGTATCTTTAGGTATTTAGTACAACGAAAAAGTATGATATTTAGGCAACTGAGCTATATTTTGTCATTACAAAATTACTCTTGCTCTCATCATCAATTTTACGGCTGTATATCTTTATTCTTGTGAAAAACGTCAAACGAATGGACAACCTATAGTCATTAAATCATGGATTTAGCCTACCTACAGACTTTTGTTGTCCCAAACTATTCTTCAAAGTACTTAATTGCAATTTAGGGTGCTCGCAATTATCAAAAGTACTCCATTTACCCATACCCAACTACCCAAGTCAGTGTGAATACCCCTTTAGTGTTTTAATTAATTTGGTAAAGGTTTTATCATGTACATATTACATTATTTATTTTATTTCTTAAATTAATAAAATCTAATTCAATCCATTAACTAAATTATTATGTACCTTTTACTAAAAGTCAGAAAATTCTTTTAATGAATTGGTTTAAATGCTCGATTCACTTTAATTTGAACTTCTTTGATACATTCTTGAATCTAGCAAATCAATATATCTATTCAAAAAAATTACTTCTCTTCCTAACGCGTTAATTTTTCCGTACATAATTGACAAAATTAAAGACATTTTTGAAAGACCACCTTTCATTAATATTGTAAACAAAAATTAATATCAATCGCGGAAGTTTTAAAGGACTCTTTAAAACGAGACTTAAAATGAATGATAGAAATTTCTCAAAAGACTTTTACTTTCGATTGCATGTTAAGTTGTAATGAGCTTGATGCTTCATATAAAACTTCATTTATTATTTTTTAAATCAACCAAAGTTATGTACCGTAGAAAAAAAAAACCGATAAAACAAGCAAAAGCAACAAGTAGCGGCCGCAACTACTTAAATAACTTATTGTGTATAAAATCAGGCTACCTAGAAACCGAATTCCCGCTATTGTTTAAGCTAAAAATTCGCATGCAATTAAGTTGAACCAAACAAGTAAAATCGCATGCAATTTGCTACAGCACAATCAAGCATAAAGTTAAGAAGAAAAAAAAAACAAACAGCTAGAAGGCAAACACCAAGACGACCAACTTCATGTCCAACAACACGTTGCTAATGAAACGCCAAACAAACAAGACGCTAACTATACATAAAACACAATAAATTCAGGCGAAACCCAACAACGGGAAATCGAATCATGAGCGCCTCATAAGCATCAGCGCCTAGTACTGCGGTTGACGCTTTGTTGTATTTGGCGTTGAATGAAGAGGCTGATGGTGAGTTGGGAGTTGGTGAATAATGTAAAGGAAAACCCGTTTCTGTGCTTAATCAAGACTCGTTTGTGGTGCGCTGTGTAAAAAAATCCCCCTACCCAAAACAGCTGAGCTTCGTAAACCGCTTTCTTACCTAAACTTAACACTGATGTTTTCTCAACAGAACTAAAGTCAGTCAGTCTTGAAAGTAACGCGGCAGCTATTGCATCAGTACGCGCGCAAAAGTGGTGCTTCAACAATCTCCGAACCAAAATCAAATCGAGTTAAAGAAAAACAAGAAACAGAAACGACACGGCCAACATGTCAAAGCTGAAACAAATCGCTCGCGTCTGCCTGGATCTGAGTCTGTTCGCACTCGTCTGCTTTGCGGAATTTGCCCTACATCGCTGGTTTGAACCGTCGCGGCGCGGTTTCTTTTGTGACGATGAGTCACTCGCGTATCCGTTTCGTGTAGCTTCCATAACCGCCACAACGCTCGTCATCATAGTGCTGACGGTGCCCACGTTGGTCATATTGGCCGTGGAACTGTTCAAGCGACTCAAGGATAGCGACGAAGGGTCGTTCGTCAAGAAGCAGCATGGCAAGAAACATAGACGCCTGACAGCGTGCTATAAGCAGATAGGCTGCTACTTGTTTGGACTGGCGCTCACGCTGGTCGCCACAGAGGTGGTCAAATACTCAACTGGACGCCTGCGGCCGCATTTCTTTGACGTCTGTCAGCCGCAGCTGCTAGATGGCAGCACCTGCGAAGATGACAAAAATCACAACATCTACATCGAGCACTACAAATGTCGTGGCATCAATTCGACGGCTGCCATGCTGCGCGATTTAGGTCAATCCTTTCCCAGCGGCCATGCCAGCATTTTCTTCTATTCTATGCTCTATGTTTCCATCTATCTGCAAGCTTCTTTGACCACACGTGCCTCCAAGCTACTCAAGCATTTGCTCCAGTTCGTGTTCGTTATGTTCGCCTGGTTTGTGGCGCTATCGCGAATCGCCGAATACTGGCATCATTGGTCCGATGTTTTTGCAGGTGCCATCTTGGGTGCCTTTATGGCCATCGTAGTGTCCGTCTTTATTGCCAATTTGTTTGCTAAGTCAGAGCAGAGTAGCGGCAGCAGCAGTAGCAGCGAGTTTAAGACAACGCTCAAGTTGGCGAAACCTACGACGGCAACAACGCTGCCAGCCTATACGTTTGGCAGCATGCCGTATCTGAATGCTCAATATGGACAACCGTATCACAACTACGGCTACGTGTCGTGAGTGCGAGGACTGCGGCAGGCGGGAGAAAGTGCAGCAAACACACATACAATAGATATATAGTACGATTTTAGTTAATAAATTATTATAATGCATATTTTTACGTAAAGATACATACATGCATACATATTTTAATGTAGCCAATATCAAACGACTGTAATAAATTTAAACTCACGATGATTTTATTTAAATCAAAATTCGAACATATTTTATTTATTGGAATTGAAATTTTTCACTAAGGAATTTGCTTTGTACTAAAGTGCGTCATTACACGTGGAGAAAACATTTTCTAATACCGATAAAGTATTTTGATTGATTCAAGAATATTCCAAAATGGTCCTGAATTTTTTGAATCGAGCACTCAAAACTATTCATTAGAAATAATTGCTTGCTAAAAGTATGTATTTCTAAATTTCATTATTATTTATACTTAGAACACGCACATGGTATTGATACTATAGTATTGAAACCATGAACAACTTTATACTATCCCACATAGCATTTTTTGAAATTTTTGAACATAAAAGAGTCGTTTTTGACTCTTCTCCGCGATGGTGACAGTCGAAAGTGCGCTCATTTTCTGATCAGAAAAGATTCTTCGTTAGGAAGAAAATGGTACCTATGCGCGACTCTTCTTGACGAGTCGTTTTTTGATCCTGAAAATACCAAAAAAATTTAAAAAACGTCTCAATTTCGAGTCATACAAGCAGCTAGTTTTTGATCAACTGTGAGGAGCAAAATATGCTTCCGCACACGGCATGTATTTTGTTTTTGTAGATCACTAAGCGGACTCGAAAAAGACTCGCTTAGGTGGTTCTCTGCATAACAATCTTCCAAATGCTGGGTGGGATGTGGTATCAAAGTAGTGACACACATATCGAAAAAGTTTTTTTTGACAATTGCTTCAAAAAATTATTTACATTTAAACAAAATTTTTATTTCAAGAAAAGAAAACATTTGAATAAAAATGAATTCAAGCGAACTGTTTTCCTTGTACTTGAATAATTTTATAAACATAAGCACTCTTGAAAGATCAAATGAGCAAGTTTAAAGTATGGATCTTCAAGAGAAGAAGGCGAACTTTTATGTATAGGCAGTTAAATACTTTAAGTTAAATTTGTTTTGAAATTAAAAATTTTAAATTTTATGACTTCTATGTAGTTAGAATTTTTGTCGCTTTCAAAAAAAAAGGCACTGATTTCAATTGAACTATAGTAATATTAGGGTGGCAAGTCAATTAAGGTATGTTAGTATGGCGAAACCATGAAAAATTGTTGTGTTTCGTAAGCCATGAATGAGGTGCGATACAAGCTTCGTGAGCTGGTTTATAGCAAGTATACATTGACATACATATGGTATGCTCATAATGGTTTCAATACTATGGTATCGATACCATATGTATGTCCTTACTATAACGATTTATTGAATACAGAAAAAATTTTTGGCGCTAAACCTTGAATTTGTAAAGTTAAGACTTTATATTTCAGGGTAATTTTTTTCGATAAAAGTAAAACTGCATATCTTTTTGAAAGAATGTGTTAATAATAGCCTTTGTGAATGCTGTATCAAAGACACCCGTAGCCAAGATTTTCCATGAAGAGAGAATGGACGCTTTGCATTTGGATTAATTGATTGGTGTTATTTTTTAAAATAACTCAAAAGATCAGAAGTGATTTCACTGTGCGGCACGCAAATCTGTTACGAATAATTTCAACGTTTTCCACTTAATTTTAATATAAGAAATGTCGTGGGGACATCCGTTTTGCCACTTTACCGAAGACTTTAGAGCAACATTTTTTCTTAAATTACTCAAGATTTCATGACGTATTAAATTACTCAAGATCATGTTGATAATGCGTGAACCATTAAGAATCTTATTTTTGTTTCTTCAGCAAAGTTATTCCTTTTATTCTGGTCAACAACTTTGCTGAATAAACATATATGAAAAAATCGTTTTAAACTGTCTTTAAACCTTTGACAAGCCACATATGTTGCATGATTTCAATGCTTCAAAGTAATTAATGTTACTCATACGCTATGTTGATCTTTTTCGTTGCAAACTTTGATGACTTTAAGCTAGACTTTTTGTAAGACTCACTTGATAAGACCCAATGGAAGCGATTTTTTTTTATATTTATTTGCTCAGCAAAGTTTTTGGTCAGAATAATAGGAAGAAGTTTGCTGAAGAAACCAAAATGAAAATCATAATGGTTCAAGACTTATCAACATGAAAATGAGTGCATATCTTGAGTAGTTTTTGGTTCTAAGCTGTATATCTTTTAAAAAAAAAATTTGTTTTAAAATGTTCGGTAAAGTTGTAAAACAAATATCACTACCAGATTCCTCATATCAAATTAAGTGAAAAACGTTTAAATTATCAAATACAGAAAAAAAGGTCACAAAAAAGCGCACAGTCTTGTTATATTTTTTCTATGGAAAAAATTAGTTCAATTGGTGAACGTAAAATTTTAAACACAAATGTGTGCTCTATGAAAGTCAATGATGAAATACAACTTTTGAAGAAATAAAAAAATTGAGGTGCTGTTTTAATTTTAAGAAAGAAACAATGAAAGTTGTTGAATTAGAGTCACTTGAATTAGAGTTGCATATGTAAATAGGTATACAATCGCCATATAAAAATCGTGTTCTGATACGACTTACTTCCTAGCAAAAATGTAGTTGACGAAACAGGGGTTATAAAATGAACGAATAGGGGCCGAACATGGTCTAAAATTTATCTAAAAAGTTTATAATGTTGACCAGCCACCAAACAAGTGTCGATAAATGGCCGAATAAGGCTCGAACTTAGTTTTTTAATTTTTTTTTCTCAAATATAACCTAGAAAAAGAAAAGATATGAGTTCATATAAGGCCTGTTCCTGTACTTTTGCAGCAGAAAATAGCCAGTTACAAAATTTGAGAGAGTAAACTTTTTGCAATTTTTCCGCTAAGAGAGCATTTTTCTGCTTACTCTCTCAAATTTTGTAGTTTGCTAATTTCTGCTACAAGTGTACAGGAACAGGCCTATTATTATAAGCTTTTTAGAAAATATTTAGACCATGTTCGGTCCATATATAACATAAGTGTTTATTTCTTTCGTAAAAATTGGGCAAATATCGGATCAAAAGAATAAATTAGCTTTCCTGTTGTTTTTTGTGTTGTCTTAATGGCTGGAGCTCTAATTTGACATTAGCCGTCAAAACATAACAGCTTGCGAATTGCTGCGAATTTTTGCTTTGCCAAATTTGTGTATTTAATTAGACATTAATTTTTTGCCACTTTTACCTTATTAGTATTTTTCCTATTTTACGTGTCCGTAGCTTTAATATGAATCATTAAAATCTTATTAACTTATTATTTTATTTTATTAAAATGATATCTCTATTCATTCTTGAGATATAACAATTCAAAATGAAAACTCGCATGCAACTGACGTTAGTCACTTAAAACTGCGAGTGCTTTATCAACACGTCCAAATTGTTTTGCTTCTCTTACGGCAACTGCTTTCAGAAGTGTCAGTGATGTGACAATTGTAAATTTTCAAAATTTTGAAATTCCTTAAATTCTTTCAAGTTTTTTAAGTTTAAGGGTTTACATTTTTTCCCAGTAAGAGGATTCCAATATTTAAAAAAAACTAAACAGTCTCATTGTGCTGTAAAACTTTACATATTTCCACCTGTTTCTAATTTCTATATTTCCGCCGTATTTATGTTCTTAAATACTTTTATAAGAGCAAATTGATAGAACAGCAACCAAATAGGGTCCGAACATGGGTCAGGCATGGTCCAAAAAATATCCAAAAAGCTTTGTTTGCCAAACAGTCACCAAACAAGGGCTAATCAGTGGTCGAATAAGGGTCGAATTTTATATTTACAACTTATATTTAAAAAATGACCTAAAACAAGAAAAATATGACTTGCCAGACATTCCTTTTTTTCCACTGAACGTTTTCGTATAACCTTACTTGATTTTTAACAATCAAATTTATTCCTAAACTTCGTCCAACCCCCCGGTATCTAAAAAAAAATAGAGGAGCTCTTAAAAACAAATTATGCTTTATTAATATTATAATCTTATTTAAGTCATCGCCCAATTGAATTGAACATCATTTAAAACATTATACTGATCGTTTAAAAGAGCTCCAATAATTTTTTTCATACATTCTCTCCTTTGCTGCATTATTGATTAAAGATAATAGATTAAAACTAATCTAGGCCTAGTAAAACTCGTCAAATAAAATAAAAATAACAAAATAATTAAAACAACAATGAAATATAAAATTTATTTATTTGCATTAAGCAAATTGTCTCCTCTTCAGAAAATTATTGTTTGTTATAGTTGATATTATGAAAATAACCCACATGGTTCAAGACAGATATTCTCATTGTAAGAAAATAATACAGTAAAATCAAGAAAAAACTTGTTGTAACTAAAATGTTTTTTAACTCATATTCGCAGGCTAGACTCATGTGATCACTGGACCAAAATTGATGAAACTTCACTCAGAGGCTTTATACATAAGTGAAAAAAAAGTTTTATGTTGAAAATTGTTTGTTGCCAGTACAAGTGTGGTCAGGGGACCCATTTTAACAAAATGTTATAAAGGATAATAGCTGGATCAGTTCTATAAATATTTTTTTTAAGATTCAGATGTGATTTTATCAGATATGCTCCGACTAATGAAAATAATTTAAAAATTCCAGGAAATTGTTTTTCCTTATACCTTATCATGGCAGCTACAAGATCCGATAAATGACTGAATCTAAACAAACCAAAATAAATGTACGCTAGCAAAGGTCCAAACTATATTTACTGTGCGTCTATGTGGTATAATTTTCCGGCTCTCTATAATAAACATGCAAAGTCACTGGCCATAAAACCGACTACTAGTCAAAAAAAGGTTTATAACTTACTTACTTACTTAGTTGGCGCTACAACCGTATGTCGGTCTTGGCCTCATCTAAGAATTTGCGCCAGCCATTTCTGTCTTTCGCTTGCTGGCGCCAGTTGGAAATTCCAAGCTTCGTCAGGTTGTCCTCTACTTGGTCTTTCCAACGAAGATGCGGTCGTCCTCTTCTGCGTTGACCGCCGCTGGGTACCGAATCGAATGTTTTCTTCACTGGAGCATCGTCTTTCATGCGCTGAACATGACCAAGCCAGCGAAGCCGCTCGATTTTAATGCGCTTGACTATGTCGATGTCAGCGTACAGCTCATACAGTTCATCATTCCACCGTATTCGGTACTCGCCATTGACGCAGATTGGTCCGTAGGACTTACGAAGGATCTTTCTCTCGAATGCTTTTAAAGTCTTTTCATCTGAACTGCTCAGCGTCCAGTTTTGTGATGCATAAAGTAGGACGGGCATGATGAGCGATTTATAGAGCGTGATTTTCGTTCGTCGAGAGAGGGCTCTGCTTCTCAATTGCGTACTGAGCCCAAAGTAACACCTGTTTGCAAGAGTTATTCTTCGTTTGATCTCAATGCTGATATCGTTGGTTGAGTTTATGCTGGATCCCAGATATACGAAGTCCATCACAACCTCGAAGGAGGTATTGTCAACAGTAACGTGGGTTCCAAGACGCTGGGACTGTTTGTTTGTTGACACTAAGTATTTCGTCTTGTCTGCATTCACTGCCAGACCCATTCGACTTGACTCTCTTTCTAATCTGGAAAATGCTGCACTGACTTCGCGCGTATTATGGCCAATGATATCGATGTCATCAGCATACGCAAGCAGCATAACACTCTTGTAGAATATTGTGCCACTACGTCTCAGATCAGCAGCTCGGATGATCTTTTCCATCATTAGGTTGAAAAAGTCGCACGATAAGGAATCACCTTGTCTGAAACCTCGTTTGGTAATAAATGGTGGGGAGAGGTCCTTCCCGATTTTAACTGCGCTGCTGGTGTTGCTCAGTGTCATCCTGCAAAGTCGTATTAGTTTTGCAGGAATACCAAATTCAGACATGGTGGAGTACAGGTGCTTCCTTATTGGGCTGTCGAAGGCGGCTTTGTAGTCGACAAAAAGATGGTGGGTGTCGACTTGTTTTTCTTGAGTCTTCTCCAAGATTTGTCGTAGCGTGAAAATCTGGTCGATGGTGGACTTTCCAGGTCTGAAGCCACACTGATAAGGTCCGATCAGTTCGTTTACAATGGGCTTCAATCTTTCACATAAAACGCTCGACAGGACCTTATATGCGATATTAAGAAGGCTTATCCCACGGTAATTGGCACAGATAGTGGGATCGCCTTTCTTGTGGATTGGGCAGAGCACACTGAGATTCCAATCGTTCGGAATGCATTCTTCCGACCATATTCTGCATAGAAGCTCGTGAATGCATTTAAGTAGAGCTTCGCCTCCGTTCTTAAACAACTCAGCAGGTAAGCCATCAGCTCCCGCGGCTTTGTTATTTTTAAGCCGAGCTATAGCTGTCAGAACTTCATCATAGTCGGGCAGCGGAACCTCAACGCTGTCATCCAAAATTGGGGTTTCCGGAATATCATCTCTATTGGCGGGATTGTTGTCAGCGTCGCCATTTAGAAGCTTAGAGAAGTGTTTCCTCCATAACGTCAGTGTACTCTGGACATCTGTCACTAGATTCCCGTTTTCATCCTTGCAGGAAGAGGCCCCGGTTTTAAAACCATCGGCAAGGCGTCTTATTTTTTCGAAAAATTTTCGGGCCTCATTCCTGTCACCATACATCTCAATCTTCTCCTGCTCGCGCTTTTCTGCCTCTCTTTTTTTCCGCCTGAAAATATGTCTCTCTTCCCTCCTCTTTTCTTTGTATCGCTCCTTAGCAGCGCGCGTTACAACCGACTGCAGGGTGGCTTTGTAGGCGGCGTCTTTCTCTGCAGTGGCGTCGCGACACTCCTGGTCGTACCACTGGTTTCGGCTAGGGCGTTGGTAGCCAATCACCTCTTCAGCAGCCGCACGCATGGAGTTGGAAATGTGAGTCCACTGCGCGCATATATCATCGATTGGAGGAGTGCTTTGAAGCAGGAGTGAGAGTCGAGTGGCGAAAGCATCGGCTGTCTGTTTTGATTGCAGCTTGTCGACGTCTAGCTTTCTCTGTGTAGGGTTGCGTGTATTCTTAGCTGCGCATAGACGTGTACGGATCTTGGCTGCAACAAGATAGTGATCCGAGTCAATGTTTGCACCACGGATCGTGCGTACATCCAATACACTGGAAGAGTGCCTTCCGTCGATCAAAACGTGATCAATTTGATTCTTGGTTTTCTGATCAGGGGACATCCAGGTGGCTTTATGAATATTGAGATGCTTGAATCTAGTGCTACTTACGACCATGTTTCGTGCTGCGGCGAAGTCAATCAGCCTCATTCCGTTATCGGAGGTGTTGTCGTGGAGGCTGAACTTTCCGACTGTTGGACCAAAAATATTTTCCTTGCCCACCTTAGCGTTGAAGTCGCCAAGTACGATTTTTACGTCGTGACGGGGGCAGCGCTCGTAAGCATTTTCAAGGCGCTCGTAGAAAATTTCCTTGATCTCATCGTCCTTGTCTTCTGTCGGAGCGTGCGCACATATTAGGCTTATATTGAAAAATCTAACCTTGATGCGGATTATGGCAAGTCGTTCGTTCACAGGTGTGAATCGCAGGACGTGGTCCCGTAGTCTCTTGCCAACTACAAATCCGCATCCAAACTCGTGCTTCTCCGCATGGCCGCTGTAGTAGATATCACAGGGTGCATGCCGAATGCAACCCTGTCCCTTCCATCGCATTTCTTGGATAGCAGTGATATCAGCTTTGTATCTTTCCAAGACATCAGTCAGTTGGATAGAGGCACCTTCCCAATTAAGGGTTCGGACATTCCAGGTGCATATCCGTAAATCATTATCAGTTTTTCGTTTGCGGTAGTCGTCATCAGATTTGGGGATCATTTTTCTTCTATTCTTGTTTGTTTTCATTGAAATTGGTTTTTACGGGTGGGCTTCAAACCCGACGCACAACCTATTTTAAGCCTAGGGAGGCCCGCCGCTCAGATTAGCCGCCAAACTAACGGTTGTCAGTTTTGACGTTGCCCAGGAAACACCACGTGGAGGTTTGAGTCGACTTGAGACGATTTCACAAAGATTATGCTGGCCTCGCCAGGTTGAGACAGTCAGACATGTTACATTGTTCCATCGCCCCCAGTTTCCCCCTTATTTATAACAGCTAGAGAAATATTACATACGTTCAGAATTTTCTGCATGAGCGAGTATCGATAGTCTTGTTGTTTGATTTAATAACGCTTGTTTTTTTTTCTCTTTGTGTATCTGCATCTACGTCATAAAATTACGCCGCAAACCTCAAGTAACTGCAACGACCTAGTCAAGAATTTTGAATACGTCATTTTTTTCAACACCAACCACTGGGTATAACCCAAACACTGTATAAAACCAAGAACTGACTCATCCACGAATCATCCTGAACCAAAATCTAAAATTACTTTGTGTGTGATTAACTGAAAGCATGTGTTGAAAACAAAGGTTTTATCGCTTACGCTTTTACAGTAATAACTACAGCACATTTTATCAATAAAAGTGTTTATGTGTAAAATTCTTTAGATATCTTTATTAATTTATCTAAGGCGTAGGTGATTTCGAATTCCATGAATAATTTTTTATTATCATTAATTCATTATTATTTTGGTATAAAATAAATTTGCATCATCTTTTATATTTTATTTTTAATGTGTAGTTTTTTAGGTGGAATTTTAATTATTAAAATTTTTTTATGTCATTTTTTTGTTGTTTATATAAAATGAACAATTTACCAATCATCAATCATATTTTTTTTTTATTCTTAAATAAGCCTGATGGACTAAAAAAAATATTGGTATTATTGTTTTAACGTCTTCGAAGAAACTTATTTATTAGTATGTACACAGTTTTTTAACTATTGCCCCAAATCATTACTGTTTAATCAATCAAAGAAATGCCACAATTTTTTATTAGGCAAATCCTACGTTGATCATTTAAAACCTATATTAATCGAAGTTTAAATATTTTATCCTACAAAAAGCGCTTCACGTTTTTGTTTTTATGTATAGATAAATATAAAAAAAGGACTTATCTTATTTTAAAAATCCTCTACAACATGGTAAAATAAAGTTTTTCAACTGTCTTGAACGCAATCGCTAAAATAAAAAATATATTTGATTTACCAGCCAGAAAATAGCTTATTTAGAAACAAAAGGTCGGCACTTAAAACTTTGTTTAGCCTTATTAAAAAAAAACAACATTAAAAAAAGCTATTTAAAAGAGCTCTGTAAGTCAACATTAATGTAATAAAATTAAAAAGTTAAAAAGTAAATAGACTTTTTTTATCATCAACCATAATCATCAACAATTTTTCTATTAAGATTATCTGTACTTAAATTTTATAATTTTTGTAGCAGTAATATCTCCAACTTTAAATAACAATATTTACGTTCTCGTTCTCATTATTTTTCAAAATATTTACCAATTTAATAACAAATGGTTTGTCAAAGTTCTTTATCAGAAAATCTATTCCTTTTAAAAAAATGCATTTTACTTCTACTCTGCAATTTAGGTTGATTTCAATAGGGCAATTCACGATCTTGTTGCATCGTTGCAAATGCAAAATAAACAGCTTTTACAAAAACAAAAAGCATTGAAAAGCTTTTGCTACATATGCTTTTTGTTTTTGTAAAAGCTGTTTATTTTGCATTTGCGACGATGCAGCAAGATCGTGAACTGCCCTAATATATATTTCAAGTTTCGATTTTGTTTTTATTAAAGTTTTTTAAAAATTCCGACTAAGTTTCAGTTTAGACAGCTTCTGTCTGATTCAGCTTAAGCTCGATTCTGTTTAGGTTTTTGCTCAGAAAAATTTTACTTCTAGTAAAATTCTTACATAAATTTTACTTCTAGTAAAATTCTTACATAAATTTTGTTTTATTTTACTTCACCTTAAGTTTTTTCTAGAGGAACTTATTCCATATAAATAGTGTTTAAATATTCATAGCTTAAGCTTATAACATGACTAGAAAATTTTTCATTTTAAACCTTTGAGCTTCGCAGAGAAGAGCAATTTTTAAGCTTTAAAGTAGTTTTATTATTTTTCTTTCGATTCATAAGATTCTTGCTTTTAGAATACAGAGAACATTCTAAGGTCGTATAATTAACAACAAATGGTCTCAGAAACGATTGGAGAATGAAAAATTGTTGATAAGCGTTAAACAGCTTGAGTTGGTGGGGTAGAAGTTAAATTCTACAGAGAAAAATGCAACTGTTTCAACGATTTTTTCATAGAT
Source organism: Dichetophora obliterata (assembly GCA_963920525.1). Taxonomy (NCBI): domain Eukaryota; kingdom Metazoa; phylum Arthropoda; class Insecta; order Diptera; family Sciomyzidae; genus Dichetophora; species Dichetophora obliterata. The sequence goes on along the minus strand of OY986438.1, from coordinate 14,512,590 downwards.
AAGGTACTGCCAAGGTTTTTATCATGATTTCTTTTCTATTTCCGCGCCATTTTAATTGAATATATATTTCAAAGTTTTTGTCTTCAACACTATTTTAACTTGTTATTCAGAATATACCAATTAAAATTCAGAAAAATTACATGGAATCCGGAAAAAAGTAACTGAACATCCAAATAGATCAGCTGAAATTTAGGAAAAAACAATTCAAATTCAGTAAAGATCAGAGTCTATTTGAAACTAGTAAAGTTTTTTAAAGATCACTTGAAATTCAAAGGAGATCAATTGAAATTCAGAAAATTTCAATTAAACTAAAAAAAGATCAATTAAAATCCAGAGAAGATCAATTATAATTAACAATCAATTGCAGTTAAAAAAAAAATTATTTGAAATTCCGACCAGATCAAAAAAAATCCAGATAAAATCAATAGACCAATTGAAATTCATAAAAGATCAATTTCATTTCAGAAAAGATCAATTGAAATTTATAAACTTCATTCGAAATTATAAAAAGGTCAAATGAAATTGAGAACCATAACCATAACCATAACCATAACCATAACCATTAATACTACCATTACCATTACCATAACCATTACCATAACCATAACCATAACCATTACCATAACCATTACCATAACCAGTACAATTACCATTACTACTACCACCATCATTACCATTACCATTAACATAACCAGAACCAGAACCATAACCATAACCATAACCATAACCATAACCATAACCATAACCATAACCATAACCATAACCATAACCATAACCATAACCATAACCATAACCATAACCATAACCATAACCATAACCATAACCATAACCATAACCATAACCATAACCATAACCATAACCATAACCATAACCATAACCATAACCATAACCATAACCATAACCATAACCATAACCATAACCATAACCATAACCATAACCATAACCATAACCATAACCATAACCATAACCATAACCATAACCATAACCATAACCATAACCATAACCATAACCATAACCATAACCATAACCATAACCATAACCATAACCATAACCATAACCATAACCATAACCATAACCATAACCATAACCATAACCATAACCATAATCATAACCATAACCATAACCATAACCATAACCATAACCATAACCATAACCATAACCATAACCATAACCATAACCATAACCATAACCATAACCATAACCATAACCATAACCATAACCATAACCATAACCATAACCATAACCATAACCATAACCATAACCATAACCATAACCATAACCATAACCATAACCATAACCATAACCATAACCATAACCATAACCATAACCATAACCATAACCATAACCATAACCATAGCCTTAACCATTAACATTACCATTACCATTACCATTACCATTACCATAACCATAACCATAACCATAACCATAACCATAACCATAACCATAACCATAACCATAACCATAACCATAACCATAACCAGAACCAGAACCATAACCATAACCATAACCATAACCATAACCATAACCATAACCATAACCATAACCATAACCATAACCATAACCATAACCATAACCATAACCATAACCATAACCATAACCATAACCATAACCATAACCATAACCATAACCATAACCATAACCATAACCATAACCATAACCATAACCATAACCATAACCATAACCATAACCATAACCATAACCATAACCATAACCATAACCATAACCATAACCATAACCATAACCATAACCATAACCATAACCATAACCATAACCATAACCATAACCATAACCATAACCATAACCATAACCATAACCATAACCATAGCCTTAACCATTAACATTACCATTACCATTACCATTACCATTACCATTACCATAACCATAACCATAACCATAACCATAACCATAACCATAACCATAACCATAACCATAAACATAACCATAACCATAACCATAACCATAACCATAACCATAACCATAACCATAACCATAACCATAACCATAACCATAACCATAACCATAACCATAACCATAACCATAACCATAACCATAACCATAACCATAACCATAACCATAACCATAACCATAACCATAACCATAACCATAACCATAACCATAACCATAACCATAACCATAACCATAACCATAACCATAACCATAACCATAACCATAACCATAACCATAACCATAACCATAACCATAACCATAACCATAACCATAACCATAACCATAACCATAACCATAACCATAACCATAACCATAACCATAACCATAACCATAACCATAACCATAACCATAACCATAACCATAACCATAACCATAACCATAACCATAACCATAACCATAACCATAACCATAACCATAACCATAACCATAACCATAACCATAACCATAACCATAACCATAACCATAACCATAACCATAACCATAACCATAACCATAACCATAACCATAACCATAACCATAACCATAACCATAACCATAACCATAACCATAACCATAACCATAACCATAACCATAACCATAACCATAACCATAACCATAACCATAACCATAACCATAACCATAACCATAACCATAACCATAACCATAACCATAACCATAACCATAACCATAACCATAACCATAACCATAACCATAACCATAACCATAACCATAACCATAACCATAACCATAACCATAACCATAACCATAACCATAACCATAACCATAACCATAACCATAACCATAACCATAACCATAACCATAACCATAACCATAACCATAACCATAACCATAACCATAACCATAACCATAACCATAACCATAACCATAACCATAACCATAACCATAACCATAACCATAACCATAACCATAACCATAACCATAACCATAACCATAACCATAACCATAACCATAACCATAACCATAACCATAACCATAACCATAACCATAACCATAACCATAACCATAACCATAACCATAACCATAACCATAACCATAACCATAACCATAACCATAACCATAACCATAACCATAACCATAACCATAACCATAACCATAACCATAACCATAACCATAACCATAACCATAACCATAACCATAACCATAACCATAACCATAACCATAACCATAACCATAACCATAACCATAACCATAACCATAACCATAACCATAACCATACACATAACCATAACAATAACCATAACCATAACCATAACCATAACCATAACCATAACCATAACCATAACCATAACCATAACCATAACCATAACTATAACCATAGCCATAACCACTACCATTATCATTACCATTACCATTACCATAACCATAACCATTACCATTACCATTACCATTACCATTACCATTACCATTACCATTACCATTACCATTACCATTACCATTACCATTACCATTACCATTACCATTACCATTACCATTACCATTACCATTACCATTACCATTACCATTACCATTACCATAACCATAACCATAACCATAACCATAACCATAACCATAACCATAACCATAACCATAACCATAACCATAACCATAACCATAACCATAACCATAACCATAACCATAACCATAACCATAACCATAACCATAACCATAACCATAACCATAACCATAACCATAACCATAACCATAACCATAACCATAACCATAACCATAACCATAACCATAACCATAACCATAACCATAACCATAACCATAACCATAACCATAACCATAACCATAACCATAACCATAACCATAACCATAACCATAACCATAACCATAACCATAACCATAACCATAACCATAACCATAACCATAACCATAACCATAACCATAACCATAACCATAACCATAACCATAACCATAACCATAACCATAACCATAACCATAACCATAACCATAACCATAACCATAACCATAACCATAACCATAACCATAACCATAACCATAACCATAACCATAACCATAACCATTACAATTAAAATTACAATTACCATTACTATTTATTACCATTACCATTCCCATTCCCATTCCCATTCCCATTCCCATTACCATTACCATTACCAATACCATTACCATTACTATTCCCATTACCAATACCATTAGCATTACCATTACCATTACCAATACCATTACTATTACCAATACCATTACCATTACCATTACCATTACCAATACGATTACCATTACCATTACCATTACCATTACTATTACCGTTACCATTACCATTACCATTACAATTGCCATTGCCATTACTGTTGCTATTACCATTACCAGGTACTGTTTTAAAAGTGGATCAAAGAGAGACCAGTAAATAAGGGCGCTAGAGATTTTTAATATTTCTCATAAAACTTTACTAAAAGCATTAGAATTTAACAAAAGTATTGCATTTCTTTTAACCCTCTACAATTACGCTTAATATTACTTTTAAGAAAATCTTCCTTGAAAAGGGCCAATAAGGACCCATAGGAAAATGCGCAAGAGAGTTAAATATTGTATAAAAATACTTCTTTAAAAATTTTACTATTAGTTTGAGAACACAAAAACTATGTCAGACATAAACTTGGTAGTGTTCGTATTATGTATTTATCTAAGTAACTTCTTGAATTAAGAGTTAAATTAACTACAATGAAAATAACTGAGACGAATTTTTTAAAACACTTCTAATTTTTGTTGTAAATTATAATTAAAAAACGTTTACTTATAAGACAGAGATACGTTGATCGAAGATTCTATGATGTTTGTTGTTGAACTGTGTGATTCAACTATTAGTTTTTAATACAATTCCGCAAAAAGTGCCTTTTTTCATTTGAAAAATGAATAAATGTAAAAAAATATGGGGTTAGAATTATTGTTTTTTTATACTTTTTTGCCCGAAAGTTAACTTCATAAAAAGAATTTGTATGCATTTTGTGTTTTTGAGTGGTTACAGGAATGACGGTTACAGGAATGACAAAATCGTCTTAATTTGGAGATCGCAGGCTTAAAAAAAATAAAACACTTCCCGCACGTTTTTTCATATATTTGATAACTACTAATTAATAGTAATACTAATTAATATGATAACTATTAATGTGTTATACTAAATTTCGATTAAGTTTATCACTGACTGAATACTCAATCGGATACAGAAACAAAAACTTCTTTTTTTAAAATATTATTAATATAACAAATCAGTTATTTATTGCACTTGAGTTTCACAATCCAGCATTGGTGGATTTTTTAAACTTGAATCAAAATAGTGTAAAAAGACATGCTGAGAGGGGCACAAATGATGCTTGTCTCTTAGTTTTGCTTACGACGCGAAATTCAAAAACTGATAAAATCGAGAGACAAAAAGTTTGTAGATGAAGCATACGCTAAAAAACCTGCAAAATTATTTTTTATGACCTGTAACTAAAAAGTAGTTAAAAAGTTTTAATGGAAGCTGGAGTATTTTAAAGTACCAAAAATTGTTTTTTATCACACAAAACTGTGAAGACATGTATGTGGGCACTGTTGGCGGAATTGCCTTTTTACAAACTCTTATTAAATAGAAGAATTTGGTCAGTTTTAATGGGTCAATGTGCAAGCTTACATTTTACTATGAGCAAAGGCTTATTACAATTTAAGCACTTCGCTCACTTCAAAACTCAAACCCTTACCATGCTGGTCAATCTTAGCATAGACCAAAGACAAAGTTCATTGACCAGTTAGTTGCTCTAGCTGGAAAACAAGCTGAAATCTTGCTACTAATGTAACCCATTTTAACATCTTCATATGTTATACATTTAACATCTATTTACTTTCATGAGATGAGTTTTTCTTTTGTTCACAAATATCACAAAAATATGTAATAAAATTTAAATAAAATCATAAAATTAGGCGCTTTATTCATGCTTTTGTACCATCTTCTAACTAGCTACACAGCCACAGCGCGATGTCAAGCTTGTTTGGTTAGCTTTAGCGGTACTAATGCTAAACTATTTGGTAGCTTTGGCAATATTAAGCATCTTTAATTTATTTATTCCTAAAAATTACCGTTAGACATTCTATAAGAACTCATAACATCAGCGGTAGCGAGCGTAGAAAACAACAAAAAGCCAAGACGGTACCAGGCAAACCGGTCATTAGAGAATGGTTAGATAGATATGCTTACCAAACTTAGCATGCCGCTCAGAAGCACTAAGAATGATCTACGCCGGTCTGCGACCCAGCAGTCTAGCGCGATGTTTTCACCCAACAACATGTATAATCGGCCGTATTCCACCGTCTATGACTTCAAGCCAAAGGCCACCAACTCTTCGCTAGAACTTTTTCGCATCTTTGTCGATTTGTTGCTGTTTCTGCTGGTCATGCTGTTTGCCATTTTCGATGTGACATCAATGTTGCCCACGGTGCAACGGGGTTTTTTCTGCGCCGATCAAACGCTGATGCGTGCCTTCCAAGGCGACCAAGAACAACAGTTTAAAGGACAGCGTTTGCAATATGCACTGCTATCGCTGGCCCTGCCGCTGACAACGATTATCATTGGCGAGCTGATGCGCAGCGCTGTCAACAATGTCAAGGTGCCGGTGCTAAGCATGCGCGTACCACGCTTCGTCATTGAAACATATCGTATTGCAGGCGCTTATCTGTTCGTGCTGGCGCTGGAGCAGATTTTTATATCATTGACACAACACATGTCTGGCAGACTGCGTCCACATTTTCGGGAGGTGTGTCAGCCGCTGTTGGCCGACGGTAGTGCTGCTTGTGGCAGCTTGAATGAGACACTCGACGATCCTCATCAATATATTGAAGATTTTTACTGTTCAGCAAGTTCGACTGCAGCGGAGTTGCATCAAGTAATGCTATCGGTGCGGCATTCGTTTCCAAGCCACGCGGCCGTCATTGCTTGGAGCAGCATGGCGTTTGTGGCTCTTTACTTGCAGGCACGCTTTGTTGGCATTATGTGGCGTCCACTGCGTTGCCTGCTGCAATTAAGCTGCCTTCTGCTCGCCGGCTTAATGTCGATGCAGTGCATCTGCCGCAATCTGCACCATTGGAGCGATGTTGTGGCTGGCGTTGTTTTGGGTGTAACTTTCGCTGCTTTCGCCGCCTTTGCGGTGGCTCGCTTATTCAAGAGCAACCCTAAAGCACTGGACAGCTCCGGCACCAGTGGTGAGTATCAGTCAGCTGCTGTTTATGGTCGCACGGCTGGCCATCATTACTATAGCATTTGCGGCACACTGCCACAGCCGCAGCCGCAGCCGGCGCCGCGCCGTCGAAATTTTTACAAGTGACCGGAATTCGGGAAAGTGTGGAAAGCGTAAAGTGCCTTTAATTAGTTTTAAGTTAATTTTGTGCCACTGTGCAGCTTAGTAATAATTAAGTTTATAAAGAAAATTTTATTAACATTTAATTTTTACTTTAATATATACATTAATTAAAAATTAACCAAAAAATAAGTTAATCAGCCCTGTTCTGAATAATTTTTATAATTTTTCCGGGGGAATCGAAAAACGGTTTTCAGTTTTACGATGGCAGATAAAGATATTGCATTTTTTTTATACTCATGAATATTAGTGGTTGATGAACAAATTTGCCTTAAAGATTTCCAAAATATTCTTGAACTTTATCTTATAAATTAAAACTCCCTTTTCCAATTCCCCGAAAAAAATATTCAGAATTGGGCTGAATGTCTATTGTTTTATTGATCCCAAAAACCGCAGATGTGCTGAAACAGTGATAGAAAATTTTCAACCTTTTTAAAAAGGTCCCTTTGTATCAACGGATTCTGCTAGAGAAGTAAAAAAATAATGCAAGCATCGGCGCATAAAAAGTTTACTCCTGACTAATTTCAAAAAATGTTTTAAATGAAGTTAAATTAGGTTTTTCTAAAATAAAAAGTAAGAAAACTGCTCAATATATCGTCGCCCTAATTCTAATAGGACGTAAGTCAAAATTGGACAAAGTAACGTTTATTAGCGGTTCAGGTAGATTGGTCAAAACTACATCTATGTCCTTTTTTAGTTTTTTAATGTTTTTTTAAAAAAAGGTAGGTAAAATGTTTGAAACAATACATTATCGTATGAACTTCATACAAATAATAAACAATTTTCTTTGCCTCCTGAGCAATAGATAATTTTGACCTACGTCGTATTAGAATCAGGCCGACGATATGTCTTTTGTAGTAATTGTGTTTTGTTAGGTTAGGTTAGGTTGCCTTCATGAAGGCTCACATAGACCAATTTAGGTCCTTAGTGGTACCGGTAGCGAACAAAAGGAACCTTTGAGTTTGTTCAAAAGTCTTTAAAGATTTGCGTTGAGTTCGCAAACCTTAGGAGGGATTCTAGAGACACCCTGGCTACATCTTTAAGCGACGGGAATGTCGATGAGCCTAGGTATTTTAGTCTCGATCTAAGTAGGGTGTTTTGTTAGACTTATAAAAAAGTTTTATGAAGAAATGTTATTACTAAAGAGAGATATCATACACTAAAAAAATCGAAAATATGCGCACATAACATTCGCTTTAAACTTAAAAAAAAAACAAATATATCAATAACAATATTACTAAATTCCATTTAGTCAAAAAATGCTTTACTCTCTGATCAATATAAACTCCAAGCTTAGTAAGAAAAATAAAATCATAATTGTTAAAGTAGTATTTCAAGCTATTTTATGCTTGCTCGGTCTGGGGATTTTGTGCAAAAACGCGTTTAAAGAAACTACAAGTCTCTCAAAATAAAGTTTAAAAAAGGGCATTTAATTTACCATTTATTAATACGAATAAGTTATTATTTATATTGTTTTAATTATTTATACATTTAAACATTTTCAACTCATTACTCGTAAATAACTATTTGAAAAAAAATATTTTGTTTTCAATTAAGTCAGTGCGATCTAGTCATTGTTTTGAATTATTACTTTATACATTTATTAATCTTGCAAGTGTAATTGTTTGTTAATTAATTCTATAAATGTATCTATAAATGTATAAACAACTAAGTTATTTGTTTGATAAATTCCATTTTTTTTTCTTCTCTCAATCAAAGGTTTTTGTAGTAGTTTTTCCTTTGTTTCAATTACACTAAGTTCCAAAATGGAAAAACATTTCTGTGATCGGTATGCCACTATTTATTTCCTATAGATTTCGGCCCGCTGAGCACGAAAATTCCAATAAAATTTTTTCTATGGATAGGTCTTCGAAACATATATTTTTGAATCTTTGACCCGATTTTTTTGGATATAGCTCCATACATTTTACCATATCTTCAGTTTTAATTGACTGATTTGGTTATAATAAATATCAAATTAAAGATAAATAAATTTACTTGAAATTCAAATGACCAGGCAAAAAAGGAGACGAAATCACTTTTAAAACATACAGTATCGGACATAACTAAAGCACGAGCTCATGTAGTTAGCATTTTATTCCATTGGAGTTAAAATTTTTTAGTATTTCCATTTTTTTTATATTATTACTTATGTAAAAATATCCGACTGGTTCATAAAAAACGACGAAAAGCAATTATTTATTGCAAATAAATTTTTTTTACAAGAATGCTACAATATACGGAAATTTGGGGCGACAAAACTAAAGCACCTGTTCTCATTCACTCACGGTTTGAGTGCATTTCTAACAATAAGTAACAACAATAAGTAGTTAAAGTACCGTTTGAATAAAAACCTGTTATTTGTGAAGCTAAATAATATCTCTTGAAAAAATTTTACTATTATTTCAATCGTTGGTGATCATTTATCTGGGTTAGACTGTGTATTAAACAAAAAATTAATTAAATGGCTAGAAATAAGTATTCTGCTACATTCAGACAAAAAATTTTAAACAAATTCAAAAAAGGCGAATCAGTGACAAGCATTACAAAAAATTTTGTGTTCAACATAGTGTAATATCCCGAACTATAAGTCGTTTACGTTCGACTGGTTCTATAGTTACATCACATGAAGGTGGTAGACCTCGAAAGACAACCAAACGTGAGAACCAGGCAATTATTCGAACAATAAAAAAAGATAAATTCATATCAGCGGGATCTATTCAAAGTGAATTGCATTTGAATATTTCACTTAGATCCATCCAACGACGAGCTGTGGACGGCGGCTTGCAAACATACAGGAGCGTGAAAAAGCCATTTATTTCTAAAAAAAAAATCGTCGAGCACGAATTGAATTTGCAAGAGCCCATGTAAACTGATCTGTTGCGAAATGGCGAACCATACTATTTTCAGATGAGTCAAAGTTTAACATCAAAGGTTCTGACGGATTGAAGCTAGTACGCAGACCAAAAGGGCAGCGCCTACATCCACGTTACTCTTCAGGTTCTGTGAAGCATGGCGGAGGCAACGTCATGGTCTGAGGATGTTTTTCCGGTCATGCGATCGCCCCAATTCATAAGATCAACGGCATAGTGGATAGTTTCATATATAAGGATATTCTCCAAAATGTTATGTTAACTCATGCAGAAGAAGAAATGCCGTTGAACTGGATCTTTCATGATAACGATCCCAAACACACTGCCAAATGTGTTAATGAGTGGTTTGCTGCAAACAAAATCGATATGTTGGATTGGCCTGCTCAATCGCCTGATCTCAATCCCATAGAAAATCCATCGGAAATTGTAGATAGGAAAATTGAAGGAGAAAACTGCAAGGGAAAGGACTCTCTCTTCACACAAGCGGAATTGGCATGGAAAAGTACTTCAAAAGACGTTTTAAATATCTTAATAGAGTCGATGCTTCGCAGATGTCAAGCTGTGTTAAAAAACAATGGATATGCCACCAAATATTAGCAAAAACTAAGTTTTTCATGTGGTTCCTTGTAATGTGCTTTAGTTTTGTCGCAGAAGTTTTAGTAATAATCCTATAATTGTTTTAATATTTTTGTTTTGAATTATATATTATGTTAATTTTTGTTTGGTTTATTACCTTAAATGTATATTTGTTTAAGTTCAGTAGAAAACAATTAGTTCAAAGCTTATTTTGAAATTTTATTTCATGAAATGCTTAAAAGGTAAGTTTCGTGCTTTAGTTTTGTCTGACACTGTACATTCACCATTACTTTAATCAAATTTTACCCAAACATAACTTTACAAAAAATAATATTAAATTATTTTAATTAAAAAAAAAATATCGGGAAAAATTCAATATTTGGTACCTTCACCTTGCTGTCTCCAAATTCATTATTCTTCCATAAATTTTCTTCACCAGCAGCTCATTCATTTCCATAATAAGCCATTTTATGTATGAAATGATCAACTGTGCATATTTTTGTGTCTTCTATTTTTGCTATTTTTTTAAGGATTTTTTAAAGAAAAAAAATTATTTATTTTCTTATATTTCTTTTGCTTGCACAAAAACCACTAAACAGATTAGCAAAATTGATGAATTGAATTGAAAGTAAATTTATTTCTCTTTAATTCGATATCTATTATAACGAAATAAGTCAATTAAAACTGAAGATATGAAAAAATGTATGGAGCTATATAAAAAAAAAACGGGTCAAAAATTCAAAAATATATATCTCGAAAACCAATTCATAGAAAAAATTTTTATTGCAATTTTCGTGTTCATCGCGACAAAATCTATAAGAAAAAAATAGTGGCATACCGATCACAGAAATAGTTTCGAATGGTCTGACGAGAAAAATGGTCTGGAAAAATTTATATGATTTGATGGTATAAATTGTATAACATTTTTGGTTTGCATTTATATGTATACAAAATAGTAAAAAATTTATGCTCATATTTTTTACTGTGTATTCATAATACTTTAGATGTAATGTGTAAATCACTAGCCTCTTTATATATTTATTTAGAAATTACGACCTGTAATATTATACTACTTTAAATAAAGATTCATCCATTCATGAAGTGAATATAATAGTAATAATCAGAAGTTATTATTTTCCCAAAATATGTCGCACTAAATTTAAATGGTTGCAAATCAAAAAACCTAAAATATGCAAAAACCACATGTATTTTTTGTAAAATTTACAAAAATATGCGCAATAGATATGCAAAAAGAGGCATTTTTTGAAAAATATGCAAAACGATGCATTTATTGCAAAACATGCAAAAATATGCACTAACGATTGAATGCCATTTTTAAGAAAAGTTCAGGTTTCGTAAAAATAACCATTTCCATTTTAAGCTGCCCAGTAAAAACATGAATTTGCATGAGATTCCTAGCCCTAGATATTACCCTCTAGCACACTGTTTTATGGTTCTTTTGTAACTATTTACAAAAAAAAAAATACTTTCTAACCAGGGTTGCCACTGCCTACATTTTTTTTTTTTTAAAAATCAAAAAAAAAAAAAATTCACATTTAAGAAAAATTTCACATTCACAACAAAAGTTTGTCAAATTTGATCAATCAAAAAATTAATTATTTAAAACAAGTTTTAAGGTATGCAACGAACATGTTGTCCATAGTAAATATATTTTATACATAAATATTCTATGGTTGCATGACATAAATATTGTATAAATATTTTATACAAAAATTAACAAAAATCACAACTTTAACCGTTATGATTAGTAACAAGTAACTTAGTTATATATGAAGGGGTTAAAGTTACAGTGGTGTAAGTCAATTTTTCAGGCGAATTGAATTAGGTATGGGATCTCCATCTAGAGACTCCAATCCATTAATAGAAATAGTGAAGTGAGTCAGAGCTTCATCTCTATGACGGTAGATGGCAGAGTAAGTTATCTTGAGAAGCGAAACAGCTGTTTTGCGTAACAATACAATGAAGAGAGTCGAACTTACACCATTTTGTTTGTAAACTGTTGTTTATTGTTGAAATGTAATTAATACTTGCATAAAAAATACTTGTTAAATATTTTTTTATACAAATCAAAATTAAACAAATTAGGTTTTTGTATTTTGTGTTTAAAATTTTCACTCGAATAAATTTATCTTTTCTGAAAACACGTTTTTCATTGTGCTACTTTGAAAATTTAAGCAATCGTCTCGAAAGCAAAAAGGGATCATTTTCAATATTTATTTCCATCATTCGACTGGTGGCGTGTGTGTACTGTTTTGTACTGAAGCAATGGATTTTGAAGAATTCTCTGATGATCCATTAGATTATATTGAATCGAGTGGTGAATGGGAGCGTGGAGAGTGCGAAAGCACGTCAGATACAGAAGGTTTGTTTGGTTTAACAGTTTTTTATCACCTACCTGCTAAGCTATATTTTTTTGTTGCAGGGTATTTAACTGAAAATGGATGTATCAGAAATCGCCGTGTGCATACCAGCTCAGTTCCCATGATCCCATGATTGAAAATTGTTTTAAAATTTTGTTCTGAGTCGTTTTTTTTCAATTGAAATATAAATCGCGACTATTAAGTTGTAATTGTTAAAATAACGTGCAGTATTTGCAAATCAGTGTATTTTGGTGATAAAATTCGAAAGTATAATGTGCCAGTGGATCCAATAATCCGTCAGCGGTGTGAATAGATTTGCACAACAAACTATTGAAATTAGGTTTTTAAAAACTCACTTTAATTTTCATCAAAATAAATAAGCAGTGCAGAACGTAGTAGAAAAAGCAGCAGTAAAATATATCCTTGGGTATTTAGTACTGCGAAAAAGTATGATATTCCTGCAACTGATTACTTTAATGGCATTATCAATTACTTTTTTGCTCTCCTCTTCAATTTTACGGGTGTATATCTTCATTCTTGTGAGTAAACGTCAAATGAATGGACAACTTATGGTAATTGAATCATGTCAGTTCCTATTGCGCGTCCTACAAACGAGAACACAGAAATAGAACGTCCTCAGAGAACAAGAAAACGCTAGAAGTACGGAAGTAAAGCTCAACAGAGGAAAAAAGCAAGAAACTCAGGTTTGCCGTACGTCTCCTCACGAGGGCAAGAAGTTGGCGGAAAGTACCTTCCCCATTTTGATTGTAAATGTAGGAAAAAGTGTGCCATTAAAATACTTTTACCGGCCAGGAAGGAACTTTTTGATACATTCTGGAAGTTGAGTACCTATTTCGAACAGAATGTGTTCTTGTGTGGTTTAATTGCCCAACACACCACTGCTGTTAGACGTCCTAGAAATGAAAGTAAAAACCTAAAATCGATTACAAACATGTACATATTTCAAGTAAGAGGTGAAAGTATCACTGTTTGCAAAAACTTTTTCCTAAAAACTTTGCAAGTGTCAAGGGCACTAAATAAAGTAAGGGAAAATTTTAAGCCAGGATACGATGGTCGAGGATGTCATGTTCCAAAACATAAAACATCTGAGTCAGACATGACTCAGTGCATGCCCACATTAGTTCCTTTTCGTCGTATCAGTCACATTATACTAGAGCTGAGAATCCGAATAGAAGATTCCTACCTGCTGACATGAATGATCATGCTATGTACGAGTTATACAAAGAAAAGTGCGTAGAGAAAAATCTCCTTCCTGTGTCTGAATCAATCTATCGCCGAACTTTCAACAATGAATTCAACTTACACTTCCTTAAACCATTGAAAGACACCTGCAGCAGATATGACACGTACGATAAGAAGATTAAAGTATACGAAAACGAAGAATTAAGAAAATTAGAAGCTGAAAAACATCTTCACCAAGAAGGAGCTGAAAAAGCGAGAGAAATGAAAAATGTAGATACCCAAAAAGCTAAAGAGGATGAGACATTCTATGGTTTAACGTTTGATCTGGAAAAAGCACTGCCATTCCCAGTTTTGACTACTTCTATTGCTTACTACAAGAGGAACATGTACACCTATAACTTGGGCTGCCATGAATTGGGGCCTGGTTCTGGATGAAACCATCACTTCCCGGGGGTCACAAGAGATCGGTTCCTGCTTAGTCAAACATCTTGAAATAAAAGCCTCAGTTGCTAGGCACATCGTCCTGTATAGCGATTCATGTAATGGTCAAAACCGTAATCTGAAGTTGTTACTGTACCTAATAAAGTACATTCAGAGTGATAACAGTGTTGTAAAAACCATAGACCACAAATTTATGGTGAGCGGTCATTCTCTGCCCAATGACACGGACTTTGAGTCCATTGAACTTGACGCCAAAAATAAACTTATTTATACTCCTGAAGATTGGTATACCATTATTCTCACTTGCAGAAAAAATAATAAGTTTATGTTGACAAAAATGGGGCGTGATGATTTTACATCTGTCGCAAACTTAGAAAAGTGTAACACACGTAGGAAAAAAATGAAGAAAAAGGGGCCGTTAACTGGTTGAAAATCTAGTGGATTAAAATTGTTAAAGAGGAACCATACACTCTTTATTATAAGGAAACTTTAAATAAGTCCATTCCTTTCTTTAAACATAATCTCAAACCAAGAAGAGCTGGTAGAAGACATTCTTTTGCTGGCATACATCAAGACTTGTTGTTTCCGAATGGGAGGCCGGTAACAGAAGCAAAGAAAAAGGACATGCTTGACCTTCTGCCGTTCATTCCACCGATTCATCACAACTTCTTTCGTTGCTTAAAGACAACTACTAAAGAATGTGAACAGATTGAAGGTGTTGGTCAACTGGATGCAGCAGAAACTGTTAATCCATAGCCAAAAATTTGAAATAATTGTTTTTTTTTTCATCAACAAATTTTTTTAGTTTTGATCGCGATGTTTGCGTTTCACTCTTGTTATCAATCATAATGTTTTTTATTATTCATTTCATCTTATGTAATATTTTGTATGAATAAATAATATATTTCAAATGTTCAAGTTTCTTTAAGACGATTTCATTAACAATCACACTGATGCAAGTCCTTGATTTTTCAATTAACAGTGGTGTAAGTCAATGGTTCTGAAAACTTTGGGTACCCTAAAGGAGGGGTGTTTTGATCCACAGTAAATTCTGATCAAGTCTCTATGTTATATTAAGATCATGGTAGTGCCCCTACAACGATGTTATTACGAAATCTTCTTTCCAGAATTTACAACAGTGCTTTTTGCAAAGGGTCTATTTGTGTAAAACGATGTCAATGTAACCTACACCACTGTAATTTTAACCCCTTCATATATAAAAATAAAAAGTTAATAATTATTAAAGCATCAAAACTTTCACTTTTAAAGCTAAGAAACAGTGGGTGGCAGAATTAATAGGGACAACCTTTAAAATGTAAATTTATCGTTATATTAATTCATCAAAAAATTACACAAAAGTTTGTTTTGTTGTAAAAACAATAAAAATTCAAAATTGCATTTTTAATTACCTTTCGTATAACATGGTTTTTATTAGCAGAATTTGTTCCAGTTTTACAAAAATTTCTTATCTTTCTATCTTTTCTGTCATAAAAAACAACGCTACCTGTCATTTTTTTGACGAAGTTAATTAATCTTCAAAATGTTTTTATATATTTTACAGAATGGTAAAGCTTTAAGAAAAATTTATGCGAAAAATCTATACCAACATAACTTTTCGATTAAAAGCTATGGCTAAAAATTTATCTGCGCCAGTTATCACTAAAAAACAATAAATCTAACTCATTTTCTGTGTGTTCTTTACACTTTGAGAACAAAAAATTTAATTGTAAGAACACAAAAGAAGACAAAGACGCTAGCTTTGACTTAATATAAGAGTTCAACAGTTTAAATTGTAAAATGTTATATGTTAGCTCAATATTTTGTTAGAAATGTTTTGAAATATTTTTCATTATTATTTGTTAATTGTGGTATAAAAATGTAAAGTTAAATTCTTTTATCATAAAGTTGTGTAGGTTTGAACGGTAATTTATTAATTTATGTACAAAAATTAAATAAAAATGTTCGCTGATTTAAACCCTGAGAAAGCAGAAAAGAAATCTGCGAAACGCCGGAGGAAAACAAAGTGTTAATAAAAGTTTTTTATTTTAGCTAACATTATATAAATAAGCCAGACCAAAAAAGCTCAAATTATTAAAATAAAACACAATTTAATATATTATAAAAATGTAATATTGAAATACAAACAAACTCATAACGCAAAATTCATTTTAACGAAACTGAAAGGTAGTGAAAAATGCAATTTTAAATTTTTATTATTTTTACAACAAAACTAACTTTTGTGTCATTTTTTGATTAATTAATATAACGATAAATTCACATTTTAACTGTATCTTAATAGTTTAGTGCACAAAAGTGAGAAGTGAAAATTTTAAAATTTCTAGAAATGCTTTTTTATGTTTAACTGAAATGTACTGAAATATATTAAATTATATTTTTAAAAAATTTTTTTCGTCACTGCAAAAATTTACCAAAATGAAATTAAATTATACGTTTTCACATCGGAAAAAAAATTTACCAGTTTTGGTAAAATTTTCACATTTGGGCAACGCTGATTATAACATGCCGAAGAAGGCATAAATTTTCTCCGTTTCAAACAACAAACAAAAATGTTTGGCGTGAGAGCAAAGAAATGAGAAAGAGAAAAAGTTCATTTCTCATTTTATTCGTAAAACACTAACAACAAAATCAGTTCACCAAAAATGTTTGCGCAGCATAGCCAGGGCATTTTATAGCTCAACATAACATTTTACGCAATGTTCTCTGTAGTCGATATCCTCCGATTGTAGTACTTTATGAGTCGAAATTAGGGCTTTCCATTTATGGATCCCGAATCCCGGGATTCCAAACCCTAAATCTCGGGATTTTATTCATAAGAAAATTAAAAATTTTCAGCAACTATAAATGCAACTGCAATGTAAACAATGGTTTTGTTTTTAATATCGAAATAAACCTGTTCTTTTTTTATCTTTCTACGCACTTTGAAAGTCTACTTTTTAGTTTGTTTTTGTTCTGACATTAAAAGACTCTGTTACTAGGCTTTTCAATTTTCATGCTATTTTGAAAGTAGTAATAGTTTTATTACTATACTACAGTTTTTTTACTATAAAAGGGATATTTTATACACATAATACTTTTTACTAACAACTAACTAGTTTATTTGAATAAGAAGTTTTGTTTCTTTTTTTTTATAAGGTAAATTTATGTTGTTTGGTTTACTTAACTTATTAACGTGCATATTTTTATGTTTATAATAAAATTAAATATTATTTGATATTTTAAATATTTTGTGTTTTCATTTTTAAATAAATATTGAAATTTTTTGATATATAAGAAATCATAACTTTTTTTATAAAATAAACTTATTATATAATTTAAATATTTCAAAATTGTAAAAAATATTTAATTAAGGACCACAAAGGCTATACTTTTTATTAAAATAATCAAAATACCATAAATTATGATTATTCTTTAATCAGGTGATGTATATTTGTTCAGTCATAAAATTTTACAAGTGTTTTACCTAAAAATACAAAATGAGATTTCAGGATTCGAATTTTTCTTCCGTTATTCAGTTATTGTTGAATTTTGTTCCTTGTATTCTTTTTTGTACACTACAACTGTAACTTTTGTCTGCATTAGTTATTATTTCGTTTTAGTATTGTCTTATAAACTTTTTAGTGTTTTTGAATATTTTATGTATGTATAAGGATTCAGTTTGGATTTTTATTTAAAAAATAAAACATAAATATGCAATTGTTTTTGCTAAAACGAAGAAATTAAAAGGGAGAGTTATTAACGGTTCCTGCTTTTAATACAACTTAATGCCATTATTTTAAAATTTTGGCTTTTCGGGATCCCCAAAAATCCCGGGAGCACGTCATTTATATCCCGAAATCCCGGGATTCGCCAAGACCCTTCAGATTGAAAGCCCTATTTGACATCAATGCTATAGATATTTCACTACTTAAATAAATATCTTTCGGATTCTTAAGAATGCCAATATTGTGAATATCAATTTTTTAAATTAAGCTACGTTAACAAGCTCATCTTCCAGTTTTTTGAAAAACCACATGTAAAACAATAAATGACAACCAAATTGGCATATCAAAGCAAACTCAATTTGTAGCCTTCCATGTTATTACAGGGATGGTATAGTTACAAGCAGTGATGCCATGAGAGAATTTTAAAGTATAAATTTTTTATTGAGAAAAATGTACCTTTTTGACTAGGAACGTACTTTTTTAACCAAAATCTTACTAAAAATAATTGTTAAGTTTTTACTAAAGGTAGATTTTTAATAACGGGTCTCTCCGGAAATGCATTAAGATGAACAAACTGCTTTTGCAGCACAAACAGAATGTTCAGATATGTTAACTTTTCAGCACTGCAAAGTCAAACTTTCTAAAATGTAATTTTGTTTTATCAAGCGTTATACAGAGGGAAAAACCTATGGACTTACTACATAAATTTATGTACTTATGACATAAATTTGGTGATTTTCTTGTACTAAGTACATGTTGAAATATGTATTGACTTCATAAATCTTTTAAACAGTACTGCATGTAGTCAATAAAGAATTTTATGTACTCATCACATAAATATGTGTCGTGAATGAATAGATAGATATACGTGGTGGATATATACACACTGTACTCAACAAAAAGTTATTGTAAATACATATACGCAATGAGTACAGTTCTGATATATGTAGTACATAGATTATTGATCCATTACATTTTTTTTTGTAGTAAAACTTTTTTTGTAGTAAATAACTGTATGTAGTGAGTACATAAATAATGGACCTGTTACATAAATATTAAATACATTTTTGTAATGAGTACATAGATTATTGACCCATTACATAAAATAATAAATAATTGTATGTAATGAGTACAGTTCCGATGTACGTAGTATATAGATTATTGACTCAATTCATAAAATAAGAAATTTTCGTATGTAATGAGTAGAGTTCCGATGTACCTATAAAAAAAAAAATAAACTGGCCAATTCAGCCCTTGGAAGGACTTTGACCTAGCTTCTCTATTGATCAATTGTGTTGTGCGTGTTATTAAATGTTTGATCACAAATGACCGAGAACTGGACCTACGTGTTTTATGCCGACTCCGAACGGCTTATGTTCTCAAGAAGCTTTACATGGCAATTTTTACTCTCTGAGGTTTGCCATTGTCTGCAGAGAGGTGACGACCGAGCAGAAAAATTATTTCAATTGAAAAAACTTTCTGTCTGAGCTGGAATTGAACCCGGGCTACCGTGGTTCTTTAGCTTAGGGGCCACGCACTCTACCCACTAGGCTATGGTCGGTTCCGATGTACCTAGTACATATACAGGGTTGTCAATATTCGAAGCGCCCATCTGGCAACACTGTAATTTTCCGCAGTGATGCCAAATCGACTAATGACATACCGCGTTTGAAGCGTCATTCCAAGCAAATGTTTACAATGGAACAGTACACTCCACGCGAACGCTCTAAAATTGTTGAAATTTACATTCAACAAAACAAGTCAATAGTGAAAACTCAACTCAATGAGCGATGAAGCTCATTTTCAGTTGAACGGAACGGTAAACAAACAAAATTGCCGTATTTATGCCACTGAAAATCCACAAGAGATTCAAGAGGTACCTCTTCACGATGCAAAAGTCATTGTTTGGTGCGGCGTTTGTGCTAAAATGCTCATTGGGCCGTTCTTTTTCGAAGATGATAATGGCCACAGAGTTACTGTCAATCAGGAGCGTTATCGCGATATGATAAACAATTTTTTCATGCCAATCGTTCGTCGAAAGCGTATCAAGCACTACTGGTTTCAACAAGACGGCGCGCCACCACACACAAGCCGCACTACAATCGATTTTTTGAAGCAATTGTTCCCTGGCCGTTTGATGTCAAAAAATGGTGATTTCGATTGGCCGCCAAGATCACCAGATTTAGCGCCTCCAGACTTCTTTTTGTGGGGTTATTTGAAATCAAAGGTTTACGTCAACAAGCCAATGACCCTAGAAGAGCTGAAAACCAACATCCGTCAAGAAATAACCGCCATTCCCATCGAAATGTTGAAGAAAACCATGGAAAATGCTGCAAAACGGGCACAATATGTCGTAGAGGCCAATGGCGACCATTTACGAGATATCATATTCAAGAAATAATGTAAGCAAATCTACTTGAACCCAATTAAATGATATTCATGACGAACAGACAAAAAATTGTGGTTTCTTTGATTTATTTATTGTATTATTGACCCATTACAAAAATTTATGTACAGCATATTTGCTATGAGAACACTCACACATGACTTTAGTTTACTAATTGAATAAATTGTTATGTAAGCAGTACACGCTCACTTTACCCAGTACATATAGCTCTCGTTCCTATGCAATATAAAGTATATAGATTTTACATATATGTTTACATAACTTTTTCTTTTTGTGTACTTATCTTGAAAAATGTCGATTGTGCGCATACTGCAAATCGTGATCTATAAAATATCAAAAAATTTGGTAGAATAAGAATAAGAATAAGAAACAAAATTTATAGAAAAAGAAAAATTTTCAAATTAAAAAGTTTACCTTTTGAAAAAAGGCGTACTTTCGCACTGGAGGTAGTAAAAATGTACCTCAAAAGGCACAATTGTACCGCTTGCGACATCACTGGTTACAATGATGGAATATAATTGCAGGGCTGCAATGTAAGCACAGGGCTTTAAGTCAATAAAATTTTTTAATATAAAAAAAAAACAAAAATGTTTCAATTTTTTATTGCACATCTGAAATTTTAAAGAAACTGTAATTTACACAACGACTCATTGAAAAAAACTGTAAGCCTATTTAAAAAACTGTTATTTACAGTTAAATCTGTGAATATGGCAACGCTGATCATAACAAGCCTGAGTTCCACTTTTTTAATATTTATAAAAATAAGCTTTTCTTCACTGTTAAAATTTAAAGAATAACCTTTCTTGCATTCATACAACAATCAAATGTAGACACAAATATTTCCAAAACATGCGATCGTCAGCTTACTAAGAACAATAGAAAGTCTTAAGCAGCCTTGAAAGTGCTTCTTGAGAACGGTGTTTGAATTGTAGTCGAAACAGAGACAATAGCATCTTCTAGAATGCCTAATATGACGCAAGAAGTTTTATTATCAATAACTTAATCAAACTTAAAACAATTTGTAAAATAAAATTGTGTATTTGCCTCAAATTTATATGAAATCTTTTTGGTAAACCAATTTTTTTTTTGCATATTATTTCATATTATCAATATTACTAAATGATTGATTCAATAACTTTTTTTTCAAATTCATTATAAAGTATCACAAGCTTGTGCTAAATATCCACTCCTTCACCACTCACTGTTGAGCTTAATAAAATCTTGTGCAAGACCTGTATATTTGAATAACAAACAGTTTAAGCTTTAATGCTAATAAGATCTGTTGAAATGATGTGGTAGAGCTTTTTGTGGAACTAAACTTTAAGCTTAAGCTTTAGCTTCCACATTGTGCTTATAAATTGTTATCGCTTTGATTGTTTTTTATTTTATGTATTAATTAAAGATTCACTCGGCCAAAGAGAGAAAAAAAAACTCTCATTAACGAGAGGAGACAAATTTTTTGAAACAATGCGTGAATAGCACGTTTCCAACACTAATTAAAATCAGTGTTGCCAGAGAAAATTTTTTTTGTAACCAGAATCCGGAATAAAAATAGCCAAAATGTAAAAAATAGCCAAAATATTTATCTATCGTATTATAAAAAAGAAACAAAACTAGCTTACATACCTATTTGTACTAACTAGATGAAAATAGATTTACAAACTAGTTGCAAATATATTCTTACGTTTGCATGCTGATTTTTAGCTTTGCTTTTTTAAACAAATTCCTCACAATTTACTTTTCATGATCAAATTTATCAACATTGCTGCGTACTCTTGAGTGACACAGGATTTGAGTTGCCACATGTAAATTATTGCCGTGTGCTGAACGATTGGCATCACTGGTAGGTCGTCTTAACATGAAGAAAAAATCCACCTTTCGAACAAATTTTAAATCATTTAGTTGTTAAACAAAACAAATTCATTTTTAACAGAATTAAAAAAAAAAATAGCCAAATAAAAAATGAAATCGCCAAATAGCCAAAAACTGACCTTGACAAAGAAAAATAGCCACTTATGGCTATAAATAGCCAAAACGGCAACACTGATTACAATACGCAAGCATTCTGGTTGAAAGGGGACCTTCGTCAACCGCAAATTATTGCCTAATGAAAAAGGGCTCACTCAAGGCAGTGATGCCAATCCGAAGACAGTAAAAATTCACAAATTCGATATAAAAAATCCTATAAAAATTAATTAAAGGAATGAAAAAAATATATAAACAGATAGAAGCAACGTAAAACAAAAAAAGTTTAATTAAATCTTATAAAATGTATAGATATTTTGCATTTTTGCACTTTTTATACATTACAAAATACATTTTTATTTCAAGTTCAGAACGAAAAATGGCGCGCTTTGTTTTTCAGCTTGACAAATCGAATGGCTATTTAATCGTTGCCAACTTTTCTTACTATGCAACTTTCGAGGTTGCACATTTTTATTATTTGCAAGTGTTGTTAAGAGAAATATTTTAACAAATTAAGTAAACATATTTTTAAGTGATAAGTACATTTTTTTTCATTCAAATTAATTTTGACATAAAATTTGGTGAAATAGAAGCGAAATCTACGTAAATTCCGAGTGAAATTCTTAAAAATTCGTAGATTTATCTAATTTATCGCGGTTGCAAGGCTTAAATATCCGTAGAAATTAGGAATTTCTGTTTAATTGGCACCACTGGCGCAAGGTTCACTTATGCCCAAAACTCAATAGCCCGTTAGGTCGGCTAGCCTTTGACAGCTAGACGAGAAACAACGAGTTCTTATGAAGTAACACTAAATTTGACCTCAGACTTTGCTTCGACCTCATCCCGTAAAAATCTAAAGCAGGGGTAAAGTACGATCACAGTTGTAAGTAGAGAATTTTTCTACTAACTCGTGCGTTCAGCATTCCATGCCAATGCTGGGTTGCATCTTCGTTGAGGAATTTTAATATGTGGACTGTCTCGCTTTATAGGCAAAAACTCCACACCAGCTAATCTGAACATTTCAATAATGCGAAAGAATGCTTCGAAAAAAAATTTTTTGACCGAACGTAGGGGTCACTTATTGACATATTTCTACATAACTTCGGTATTTACCGTCCGATCTTAAAAAATTTTATGTCTATATTTTTGCCTTAGGAAGACTAATTTTTTGTTTTAGGACTCATTGACCTCAGTTTACTCTTTATAGTACTGACCCACCGGACCTCAGTTTTTTACTATCTTAAGGTACCATTTTGATTTCAGAAATGGAAAGCTCGTAAAAAATCAATAAACGTTTACTAAGAATTTTTTCGCTGTTTCTGCTAGAAATATTTAAAATTTTTTTTTCGTTTTTTTGCAAAACGTAAGGCAAATTTTAAAATTTTTTGTTATATCGTATTATTTTTTTAAAATATGCACCGAAAATATTCTTATCAGTCAGCAATTCAAACACTGGTTTCTCCTTTTAAACTTCGTCAAACCTTTGAAATTAACAGCCCGATCTTAAGGAATAGTTAATTTTAATTTGTATTTTTTTATCATAAAAAAACACATGGAAAGTTTATAGTAGAAAAACGGTTTCTAAAAAACCTACCTTAAATATTGTATTGAGTTACTTTTCAAATGCACATTGAAATATCTGTGACATATTAGTAGAAATTTCTTATATTTAACGATTTAATAATATATGTTAGCGTTCAATTCATTAAATGAGTGCATAAAAATAAATTTATAAAAAATGCCTTTTTTTATTAGTGACTTTAATAACACCAAGTAGTACATTAGGATAGTAGATTCGGATAAGAACGTTTTCGGAGCACATTTTATAAAAATAATACAATATGACAAAAATTTTAAAAATTTGCCGTACGTTTTGCAAAAAAAAAAAATTTTTTAATATTTCTAGTAGATATAGCAAAAAAATTTCTCTAATAAAAGTTTATTGCATTTTTACGGGCTTTCTATTTCTGAAATCAAAAATGGTACCTTAAGATAGTAGAAGTCGAGGTCCTGTGGGTCAGTACTATAAGGCGTCAACTGAGGTCAATAAATCCAGAAGACAAAAAATACGTCTCTCTGAGACAATAACATGGACGTATCATTCTTTAAGATCGGACGGAAAGTACCGAAGTTATAAAGAAATATGTCTATGCGCGACCCCTACGTCCGGTCAAAAAAATTTTTTCTTTCAATATTGCTTCAGATTAGCTGGTATGCGGCTAAATTTATTTTTTCGATACGGTCTTATGTGGGTATTCGGTCAAAAAAATTTTTTTTCTTTCAATAATGCTTTAGATTAGCTGGTGTGCGGCTAAATTTGTTTTTTCGATACAGTCTGATGTAGATATTTCATGTATTTCGATGGTTACAAAAATTTTCATGGAATAATCGTGGGATTTTATAATTGGTGTAGCTGTTTTAAAATTTTATGCTCTTGAAGTAATATAATAACAATTTTGATGAATTTAATATGATGTAAATATAAATTAATTATATATCCTATAAAAATTAATGCATAAATTACTATAGTATATAGTATAATACAGTATTAATACATAACATTATTATAAATATTGATTTTTACTTTGAAAAAAGAATGGAAAATTTCTTTGCTACTAGCGAACTCACACCACGATGAGTAAGCCCAACCACTGCATCTCTGCTGCAAATATATGTATAACAAAATAGGGGTATTCACGATTCAGTGCACTTGCCAGTTCAGTTGAGGACTTGTAGTTGTGCAGTTAGGTTGTTGTGAACACACCACACTTTTGACAGTGAAATTTATTGAAGTATGTCTTATTTATCAGAATCAGGTGTTGGCTAGGAAAAGAAAATATTTCATAAATTAAAAATGAACATGCTGAAAAATTTATTAAGAGTGAATGTTTTCGAGTGCAGTAAAAAAAATTTGAAATCTTTGTGAAGAAAACTGTTTCGAGTCTCATTCGTCAGGTTTTTGTTTACACGAGCAATGATATGGTTTGTATGGAGACCCCCAGAAGGGTGGCAGATAAAGTCTAATTAATAGAATCAGTTCATACATTTAACCCTTCTAAGAGTCATAGATTTTTTGATATGAACTATAATAGACATTTTTGTTTCTATTTGTGTTTTTTTATGGTGACCACAGAAGGGTGGCAGATGAGAGGAGGAAAATTAATAGGAGCAGCTCGAAAAATTGTACCCCCCTTAAAGGTAATATATTTTTTTCATATGAAGTTTGATAGAAAATTTTTCATTTTTTGTTGTTTTTGTATGGAGACGCCGAGAAAGGTAGCAGATAGAGTGTAGATGTGTTCAAAAAAAATGTTGAGGAGAAAACTAAAAGGACCAGCTTATACACTAGACCCAACAGCAGGAAAATCAGCTGATTCAAATATAAAAATGTTATTTTGTGGGTTAAAGGTAGATATGCCAAGAAAAAGCGTAAAAACAGTGCATGATTTAGTGAAAATTGCTGCACCTAAGATATCATGTAACATATATCTAACGAATACATATGAATTGCTTGATGAACTGATAATTACCAATAAACTATAAAAATATCAACCATACCATAAAAACCTCAGTCTGCTTCAATCAATCAACTAGTAAATTAATTTCATCAATGGTCTATTTTTGGTGCACTTAAATGTTTTCTGTTTTTCTTCCATTTTCACGCATCTAAAGTCAGCTGTTTAATAAGCACATGCACGAAACTTGTTTATGAAGCAGGGCCGACGCTGTGCATTTATGGAAACTTAAAGCGTGCATAGAAGCATGAATATTTTGCTCGTGCTAAATGCACAGCTAAATGCACTGGGTAGTGAGTACCTCTATTATTTCACATATTGTGGGGATTTATGCAAAGGAGCAATAGTGTTATTATAAATAGTTTAAAGCGTATAAGTTTATCAGCTTTATAATTTTGAATGGAGAAGCCTATCCACAAACCAGATATACTTGCTCTTTGATTAAGGTGATCAAACGAGGTGGCAAACCTTTATCATGAAGAAGCTGCTTTTGTTTTTCGATAGTTGATTAATTTCTTATAAGAAGCCGGTAAAAAATCAATGAGAGTTGAGAATTTGTGAATTAAAACAAGAGTAACAAATGTTTTATTCTCAAAATTTCAGAAATTATTTTGAAAATTACAACTTGAAGATTTATTGACAATATATGACAATATATTGCAGATAACATATATGTTGCAAATGCACAATCTACTTTAAGGACTGTTCTTTTACCCTGCCTGATAAGCATAACTAATTGCTTAAATTATAATGTTGCCACTTTGCAAGAATATCCTTATTATATTAAACATACTTAAAAAAAATATCTTAGCTTTTTAAAGTAGGTCGTTTAAGGATTTTATTACAATAATTATTTATTTTTCATTGATTTATTAAAATTCAATTCGCATCCATTAAAAACTGCATGATTTGGGATAAAGGGCAGTTTTTTGGGATTTTGTGAATAGCTTATTGGCATCACCGAAATGGCAAAGACAAGATCTGTCAACGCAAAATTATATTTTGCAAAGTTTGAGGTCGTCCGTTTTGACACTTGTATCGTAAACTCAGACCAAAGTACGATCAACGGCCTAACGCATTATTATAGATTTATATTTATAGGTTGCTCTCCACCCTAACCTACCTTGTCTAGTTTTACCAAAGTTCTATGCATTAATTTTCTTAATTTCTTTTCATCCATTTTAACAGTTCGATCGAGCTCGCTCTCAAGTGCAACAACCTTATAAATGAATTGGCTCTCAAGTGGCACAACCTTATAAATGTGCCTTGAATACGATCATTGAATGTGGGCGCACAGTGGGTCAGTTTTTAATTTCTGCCAAAAAATTTTTTTAAGTGTTGACTTTATATAATTTAGAGCAGTGTAAAAATAAAACAATGTATATTCAAAAAATTTTTTAATTCAATTAAAAAAAGGCTCTGCGCAAAATGGCCCCAAAGTATAAAATGAAAAAGGACCCAAATTTTATATGGAACACAATAACACGAAAAATGGGGGCCATAATCCCTTTTTTAGGCCATTTTTCCATCTTTGGTGTGGAGCTATTTTTCAAATCTTAAATAATAACAGAAAGATAAGTTATTTCAATGCGCTTTTAATAGTTTGCCTTTTTTCAGAATGTTAAAAATAACATTTTGTAAAAGGGCAAATCATTTTGCCATAAAAAGCGGGTCTTTTTCAAAAAATATTTTCTCTTTGATATCCTTTCACGGGCCCTTGATATCCTTTTATAGAAACATTTGGGGTAATTTTTCATTTTAGTTTGGGGCCAAATTTCATTTTATATATTGTGGTAATATTTAATTTGGAAAAAATTGGAGCTTTTGTCAATTCTTCGTTTTGGGGCCATTTTTCTTGAGTCCATTTTGCGCAGAGCCAAAAAAATATGAAGGTTTTGTTAAAATAAAATAATAATACATAGTTCAATTATAGAAATTAAAACAAGTATCAAAAATGTTTATATTTTTCAAAGAAAAAAACTAAATTTAGCGAGAATATTATGATTTTATATCAAAGATTGAGCTTGAATATTGTTCATAGTCCTTTGAAGAGACTGTCTACGTGTATAGAAACTAGTGTTGTCATTTTCAGTTTTGATTAAAATTCTATCGAATTTTGAGTTCAAGGACCAAAATTTTTTATTTCATTAAAAATTTCTTAAAATAAAAATGTTAAATGAAATGTAAAAATGCTTGGAGTTAAAAAAAATTATAAATTTATTTAAGCATATTAAAAAACGTTAATTTAATTCATAATTTTATTGACTTGGAGATAACCATTTGTAGTTAAAGAATATGATATCAATTAATAATTAAGGTTAATTTTTAACAATGAGCAAAGTATGCAGTTTGAAATTTTTGCTGTTTTTAAATTTTACCTTGATGTTTTTATATTAATTTTGTTTACTTTTCTTATTATACAATAACACTAAGTCTGATTGTTATTTGTCTTTTATTTAATTTTATTGATATATATAAATATATATGTGTGTACCTATTAAATGATCATATTAAAATTGAATTCCGACTACTTTTTACCCTTGTTGTTTTTAGTATTTAATGGAAAATAAAATTAATGAGTATTTAGCTAAACATAAACTCTTCTCACCTAACCAATTTGGATTTAGATCATTATATAGTAGCTCAGCTGCTGAAAGTTATTGATGACATTCGAGTGCCGTATGATTAAGGATGTGTCAATCTTCTATGCCTTTTAGACTTTTCAAAAGCCTGTGACTCTGTCAATCAATCTTTTCTGTTTCGCAAGCTTGAGTTTTTGTTTGGCTTTAATAATAGCGCCCTAACCTTAATTTCTAGTTATCTTGGTATAAGACAACAACGAATTAACATAGATAATTTATTTTCTGACTATAAGGAAATTCCTTCAGGTGTTCCTTAGGGCTCAATTCTTGATCCCTTACTCTTTAGATTATTCATAAAAGACATTTTTAGCGTTTGTAAGGATGTGAAAATGCATGCCTATGCTGGTGACATTCAGTTATACTTCTCTAACCGTGTGGGACTTGTTGAGGATTTATGTTGCAGTTTAATTGAAGACTTAGACGCGGTATCTAAGTGGGCATCCAATAATCATCTCGATCTCAATGTTATTAAATCGTGTACTCTACCAATTTTCAAAGACAATATCGAGTTTCATGATATTCCCCCTATTTATTTAAATGAAAATCAACTAAAGATTGTTGTCAAAGTAAAAAATTAGGCTTTTATTTAAATTAAAAACTATCATGATTTGACCATGTAAGCAGAGTTCTTAGAAAAATTTATTGCACATTGAGGTGCTTTCGACTATCTGCAAAATGTACTCCTACTGAGATCAAGAAGAGAGTCGTTGTTCTGTTAATACTTCCGCTCATAACCTGTTCTGAGCTTGTATACTGTGATCTTGATTTACATTCTGCTCATAAAATAAGGGTTGCCTTGAACATATCTCGATTTTGAGTGAAGATATTTTAGGATGCACCATAATTTACTATCTCAAGGTAAGAAATTGCCTATTCCTAGTTGATAAATAATAAGACTCCTTACTATTGTTATCAAAAACTTTAATTTAGCATTTTCTCAAGGACCTGTAATTTAACTATCCCCAAAGTCACTTATAAACTAAACGATAGTTTTTCATTAACGACATTAAACTATGGAATTCATAACCTCATTACATAAAATCTGCTGTTAGCGCGAATAAAACATCTCCGTTGTGTCGTTTTTCTCAAACAACTAAGCTCTATAACTGTATCACTCTGTCCTTATCCTATCTTGTCCTGTCCTATCATTACTTCTAATAATTTTCTTATTTTAATAACATATCTTCATCTAGTTTTCTTAACGTCTTTTTTCTACTTCTCATCCTTTTTCTAACTCAACTTAGTATCACTCTGCGTATATTATACTTCTTATTTTAAGTAATGAAATTGTTAAGTTATGACGCAGTAATTATATTTTTATACAAAATTGTTAGTTTTAATATTTTACTTAAATTGTTGACTATTTATTTTTGTTTGTTCTGTGATATAATTGTTATCTCTGTATAATAAATTTCACATCTTTTCTTTATCGTTAGTATGTTATACTAGCATAAAAGCCTGTCCTACGACAGGTCCTCCGCACACTTCCTTTTTAAAGCCATTTGCCGAAAATACTTTTTTCTCTTCTTAAAGCTTGATTTTTTATTCACTTGATTTTTGCAAAATACAAATATACTACTTTAAATACCGCTTTAAGTATAGAAGCAGTGATGAAAAATTAGCAATCATAAAAAACGTAGCAACTTGCTACGAAGAATTGCATTAAATTCATCATGACTTATTTATAAAAGGAGTAGTAAAAAAACGTACTATTAAAAAAAAACTTAATTACTAAAAATCCAATATTGTCACTGATAACTATCAAATATATTTTCTGTGCATACTTTCAGGCTGAACAATTTTGAGAACATCAAAAAATAATTACATTTTGAAAAATATTGTATGCAGAGCAGCATGTTTGCCTTTTATGCATTAAGATGTACATACTTTCAGGCTGAACATTTTTGAGAACAGTTTGAGAGATATTGGGCACAGAGAAACGTGCTTGCCTTTCATATATTAAGGGCATTAATCTGTATCACGAAGCAGCACACCAACGACAAGCAAGACACGAGAAGCAATACTTTTTTCTATACGAAATTCTATTGCTTCTCGTGTCTTGCTTGTCGTTGGTGTGCTGCTTCGTGATACAGATTAATGCCCTAAGATTTTGTTTTAATTTAGCCTGTTGAGTATATATATTTATTAATTGTACTTAAAAAGATCTAGAATCTTAATGTAATTATGTAAATTTTGTATTAAATAAATAGATAAAAAGTAAGTAAATATATATTATTAATGACCCCAAAAAAAAAAAAGATTGCTTCTTTCCAATATTCTTTTATATTTATATTTTTTTCTTATTTTTATAATTGTTATTATTTTTATAACAATTAAAACCAAATTTACATTAATTAATCTCATTCCTTCCTATTTTGAACCACTGTGCGTATGGCACTTGTCATTTTATTAGCACGCTGAGTGTGCCAAGTGTGTATACAAATAAACAAAATGAGCGTAAACTTAACGACACGATAACGTACGAGAGGCAATAAAAGAATTGTTAACATTTGTTCTTGTCGTTGCTGCTATTCGTAGTAGTGTTATGTTCATTTTTGCTAATTCATGTTGAAGGTAACGATAAACAAATAAAGGGGGAAAAACTGAATTTGTTTACATTTTTTGAGTGTGAAGTAGGTGCATATAGAGTAAGAAAGAGAAAGCTACAGAGGAGAGGGTGGTGATGGTGTGGTTACTTGACAATATTTAGAAAATATAATAAACAAAGTTCATGTAAACAAAATTATCCAATGCGAAAAATGGTTGAGTTTTTATATAATTCCAAAAATGTTCAACTCAATAAAAACTGAACTAAAGAATATTGTTGAAAATTTAACAAAAATTTAAAATTTTTTCCAAAACTGTAATATATAAGCGACAATTAATGAAATAAGGGTTTATTGTAAAAACATGAAAAGCCACATACAAATATTTTTTAATAATCGACTTTAAAGTTTTTAAAGAATGTACACTTGCATGAAGAAATGGAATTAAACAATGAAACATTAAAAAATAGGTCCGAAAGTTAATAAGAAATAGCTAAAAACTTTTCAGATGTTGTTGGCAATCCATTGACTTATAAATAAGCCTATAGATAAAAAAATGACCCTATAGATAAAAATCGTTGTTTCAATCATGTGGCTTTTTACGTTATTGCAATAAGCCCTTAAATTTTTTATAGATCAAAAATACTCATAATTTATTAACTTTTGAAAGTTTATTAACTTGAAAAAATTTTTTTAATATATGAAAAAAAAATCAAATTTACAAATATTAATTTTTAAATAAAAAAAATAGTATATTAAAAAGTTAATTTTTGAAAAGTTTTTTTTTCTCAAAATTGTTTTAATTTTCATGCTTTAATTTTTGTTTTTAATTTAATTAAAAATAAAAACTTTTAAATGGTCTTCACTGCAAAGTCATATTAAACACTTTTTTGAGCTCCATTTTTATTGCTTTTTACTACTTTTTGTTCTCCCATCATTGCTGCTTGTTCACACAATTTATATCAATTTAAGGTCGAGTGCATTGTTTTAATCTAATTTAAACCATATTTAGTGGCAGATAAAAAAAAAACAACAACAGCAACATAAAATAGTCTGGCAAAAATTGAGGATCATACGTCTGGAACGTAGATTAAAATCATTGGAATAATGTGGAATCCACTCAGCAAAAATTATTTATATCTGTAGAGTGATTCATAGACACTAAGTTTTGAGCAAATACAAGCAAAAAGTAATTGTTATTTATACAGTTTTTTTTATTTGACTACATGATATGATAAAACAAAAATTGTCTTATTATAATGAAATATTTGATGGTCATGAGAGATAAACATTTTTTTAATACGTTTTAGCAGAATTTGGGAGAGTAGCTGGCTTGGCAAATAAGCGACAGTTAAAGAAAAGTAGTTTCTATTTTGCGAACTCAGTTTTTAGTGATTAAAAAAAACAAAATATTAATGAATTTCAAAGTAGTTATAAGAACATTTTAATAACTACCGATCGAAGATTAAGTCAGTCATAAGGTCTTTATTTATTTATTTTTTTTTTTTTTTGTATAAGTAAGAAAATAATTTCGTACTGACCACTTTTTCTGTCCAAAATTTAATATTTCAAATTTGATGTCAAAAAAGGTTTGTTTTCATAAAAATACCGGTAACGGTAATGTTTATGTTTATGTTTATGTTTATGTTTATGTTAATGTTAATGTTAATGTTAATGTTAATGTTAATGTTAATGTTAATGTTAATGTTAATGTTAATGTTAATGTTAATGTTAATGTTAATGTTAATGTTAATGTTAATGTTAATGTTAATGTTAATGTTAATGTTAATGTTAATGTTAATGTTAATGTTAATGTTAATGTTAATGTTAATGTTGATGTTAATGTTAATGTTAATGTTAATGTTAATGTTAATGTTAATGTTAATGTTAATGTTAATGTTAATGTTAATGTTAATGTTAATGTTAATGTTAATGTTAATGTTAATGTTAATGTTAATGTTAATGTTAATGTTAATGTTAATGTTAATGTTAATGTTAATGTTAATGTTAATGTTAATGTTAATGTTAATGTTAATGTTAATGTTAATGTTAATGTTAATGTTACTGTTAATGTTAATGTTAATGTTAATGTTAATGTTAATGTTAATGTTAATGTTAATATTAATATTAATGTTAATGTTAATGTTAATGTTAATGTTAATGTTATTGTTAATGTTAATGTTAATGTTAATGTTAATGTAAATGTTATTGTTAATGTTAATGTTAATGTTAATGTTAATGTTAATGTTAATGTTAATGTTAATGTTAATGTTAATGTTAATGTTAATGTTAATGTTAATGTTAATGTTAATATTAATATTAATGTTAATATTAATGTTAATGTTAATGTTAATGTTAATGTTATTGTTCATGTTAATGTTAATGTTAATGTTAATGTTAATGTTAATGTTAATGTTAAAGTTAAAGTTAATGTTAATGTTAATGTTAATGTTAATGTTAATGTTAATGTTAATGTTAATGTTAATGTTAATATTAATGTTAATGTTAATGTTAATGTTACTGTTATTGTTATTGTTATTGTTATTGTTAATGTTAATGTTAATGTTAATGTTAATGTTAATGTTAATGTTAATGTTAATGTTAATGTTAATATTAATGTTAATGTTAATGTTAATGTTATTGTTATTGTTAATGTTAATGTTATTGTTACTGTTAATGTTAATGTTAATGTTAATGTTAATGTTACTGTTAATGTTTATGTTAATGTTAATGTTAATGTTATTGTTAATATTAATGTTAATGTTAATGTTAATGTTAATATTAATGTTACTGTTAATGTTAATGTTAATGTTAATGTTAATGTTAATGTTAATGTTAATGTTAATGTTAATGTTAATGTTAATGTTAATGTTAATGTTAATGTTAATGTTAATGTTAATATAAATATTAATATTAATGTTAATGTTAATGTTAATGTTAATGTTAATGTTAATGTTAATGTTAATGTTAATGTTAATGTTAATGTTAATGTTAATGTTAATGTTAATGTTAATGGTAATAGTAATGCTAATGTTAATGGTAATGGTAATGGTAATGGTAATGGCAATACTAATGTTAATGTTAATGTTAATGTTAATGTTAATATAAATATTAATATTAATGTTAATGTTAATGTTAATGTTAATGTTAATGTTAATGTTAATGTTAATGTTAATGTTAATGTTAATGTTAATGTTAATGTTAATGTTAATGTAAATGTTATTGTTAATGTTAATGTTAATGTTAATGTTAATGTTAATGTTAATGTTAATGTTAATGTTAATGTTAATGTTAATGTTAATGTTAATGTTAATGTTAATGTTAATGTTAATGTTAATGTTAATGTTAATATTAATATTAATGTTAATATTAATGTTAATGTTAATGTTATTGTTCATGTTAATGTTAATGTTAATGTTAATGTTGATGTTAATGTTAATGTTAATGTTAATGTTAATGTTAATGTTAATGTTAATGTTAATATTAATGTTAATGTTAATGTTAATGTTAATGTTATTGTTCATGTTAATGTTAATGTTAATGTTAATGTTGATGTTAATGTTAATGTTAATGTTAATGTTAATGTTAATGTTAATGTTAATGTTAATATTAATGTTAATGTTAATGTTATTGTTATTGTTATTGTTATTGTTAATGTTAATGTTAATGTTAATGTTAATGTTAATGTTAATGTTAATGTTAATGTTAATGTTAATGTTAATGTTAATGTTAATATTAATGTTAATGTTAATGTTAATGTTAATGTTAATGTTAATGTTAATGTTAATGTTAATGTTAATGTTAATGTTAATGTTAATGTTAATGTTATTGTTATTGTTAATGTTAACGTTAATGTTAATGTTATTGTTACTGTTAATGTTAATGTTAATGTTAATGTTAATGTTACTGTTAATGTTAATGTTAATGTTAATGTTAATGGTAAT
This sequence comes from Dichetophora obliterata, assembly GCA_963920525.1. Taxonomy (NCBI): domain Eukaryota; kingdom Metazoa; phylum Arthropoda; class Insecta; order Diptera; family Sciomyzidae; genus Dichetophora; species Dichetophora obliterata. Next base: position 14,477,101 of record OY986438.1, on the reverse strand, counting down.
GGTAATGATAATGGTAATGGTAATAGTAATGCTAATGTTAATGGTAATGGTAATGGTAATGGTAATGGTAATGGTAATGGTAATGGTAATGGTAATGGTAATGGTAATGGTAATGGTAATGGTAATGGTAATGGTAATGGTAATGGTAATGGTAATGGTAATGGTAATGGTAATGGTAATGGTAATGGTAATGGTAATGGTAATGGTAATGGTAATGGTAATGGTAATGGTAATGGTAATGGTAATGGTAATGGTAATGGTAATGGTAATGGTAATGGTAATGGTAATGGTAATGGTAATGGTAATGGTAATGGTAATGGTAATGGTAATGGTAATGGTAATGGTAATGGTAATGGTAATGGTAATGGTAATGGTAATGGTAATGGTAATGGTAATGGTAATGGTAATGGTAATGGTAATGGTAATGGTAATGGTAATGGTAATGGTAATGGTAATGGTAATGGTAATGGTAATGGTAATGGTAATGGTAATGGTAATGGTAATGGTAATGGTAATGGTAATGGTAATGGTAATGGTAATGGTAATGGTAATGGTAATGGTAATGGTAATGGTAATGGTAATGGTAATGGTAATGGTAATGGTAATGGTAATGGTAATGGTAATGGTAATGGTAATGGTAATGGTAATGGTAATGGTAATGGTAATGGTAATGGTAATGGTAATGGTAATGGTAATGGTAATGGTAATGGTAATGGTAATGGTAATGGTAATGGTAATGGTATTAGTAATGGTAATGGCAATGGTTATGGTAATGGTAATGGTAATGGTAATGGTAATGGTTATGGCAATGATAATGGTAATGGTAATGGTAATAGTAATGGTAATGGCAATGTTTATGGTTATGGTAATGGTAATGGTAATTGTAATGGTAATGGTAATGGTAATGGTAATGGTAATGGTAATGGTAATGGTAATGGTAATGGTAATGGTAATGGTAATGGTAATGGTAATGGTAATGGTAATGGTAATTGTAATGGTAATGGTAATGGTAATGGTAATGGTAATGGTAATGGTAATGGTAATGGTAATGGTAATGGTAATGGTAATGGTAATGGTAATGGTAATGGTTTTGGTTATGGTAATGGTAATGGTTTTTATTTTGGTTATGGTAATGGTAGACTTAAATTTTTTTGTATTTATAAATTTTTTTTTTTATTTCGATTTATCTTTTCTTAATATTTATTGATCTTTTCTGAGTTTAAAGTGATCTTTTCTAAGATATAAAAAATTTCTGAATTTCAATTGATCTCTTTTGAAGTGCAGTAGTTTAACTTCTCTGCATTCAATTGATCTTTTCTGAATGAAAAATTTTGTAGAATGAAGAAATGAAGAATCGTGTATCAAACAATTACATTGATGAAGGCTTTGAATTTTGAAACTCTGACTTTGATAAAATAGACAAACTTTTTAAGTATATACACCTAATTTAAAAGTATGTTTTTCTTTAATTATTATGACTTTAATATCACTTCACCTGGGAACTATGCAGTTTAGCGAAATAATTATAGTTTAATTTTTATATATTAACTTACGCATTCTCACAAGCATTTCATTAGTATTTCTTCGTGATATAATCACTTACCTGAAAATACAAACAGAAGAAAAAGACTTTTATTTTAAAATAATTCAAGTAAATAGTTAAAAGTTTATGTACGTTTTTATTGTAAAGTTAAATATATTTATTAATTTGAAATAATTTTGGGATATTGAGCTTTAAATCAAAAGTAAAGTAAAATTAATCTGATCGAAGTTAAAAACTTTTATGCCGACTCTATATAATAGGAGAAATTCGTATTTCGTATTCGTATATTCACTTTCAAGGTTGTATTTGGAATTACTCCCAAATAATAAAGTATCACCCTAAAACAGACTAAATTTGTATTTAATCTGAAAATCAACATAATTTTGGTTTATATCCTAATTATTCCGAACTTTCTCCAGCAAAAGTTGCCCATCTCCTGCCCATTTCACAAAATGTGAAAAGTACATAAACAAAATGTGATAAGGAGTGAACTTTTTTTAATATTTAATATTGAGTTCAACGTATTTTAATTTAATAAAAAAAAAAAAAGCGTTAAGATAATATAATTTAAATATATTTTTATTTCTCGGTCATTGAATTTTTGTTGAATTATTGAATTGCTGTGGATTGATAGCAATAAACGTAAGAAAAATGAGTATGTATTTCATACAATTTCATAAACTAAACTAAGGTTTATTTATGTAAGCTCCACTCACTTCGATTCATGTCTTTTATATTTAGTATTAAGATATAATATTTTTTTTTTGAAAGCTTTAAATATTGAATAAAAATATTACACATCAAAAACTATGGATAACTTAAGAGATAAGAACAACACCTAAGAGGGGACCTAAAAATATAAAGAGAAATGCATTAAGTCTCAAAGTATTTTTTTTTTAAATCCTTCTTACTTCAAACTATGAAATTATCTTTTAATATCATCTTGAAAAGTTTAAAGAGATACTGTACATTTGTGACGCAACTTATAGTATTTATCTATCTATTTTGTAAGGTGATTCACTTAGTTTTGATGCGACATTCTTTTGTCAAGTAGTTATCTGAATCCCAAATAAAAATTACAAAACTTAAAGAAAAATCCTAATCGAGGTCTCTGTTAAGTTTGAAATATTGATGAATGTTGGTGTTATGTTTCTAAGAAAAAATATTTAAATTACTAGTTTCTGGAAAAAAAGAAGGGTTAAGAAAAATAAATAACAAACAAACTAAAAACCGAACGGCCACACAAGTGTCAAACATGGTCTAAGATTAGTCAAAAAGCCAAGTCGTCCAAACAGCGGACGAAGATGGGTTTAACAATTTATTTTGCCTACGAGCGTAAAAAAACAAAACCCCATGAAAAAACAAGACTACAAAAATAACATTTTATGTCCATTGCAAACGCATGCGCAACAGCAAAAGCAACCGTCAGTTGGCATGGCTGATGTAGACAGAATCTAAGGTTGACAGATCGACATGAGATGAAACTTTTTTGTGATTCGATGTTGTTATCACGAGTAAAAATATAATTTATCGAATTAGGGTTGAGCAGAAACAAAAATTTTATTAAACACAAACTCGGAAAGAACAGCAGCCAAACAAGGGTCGAACGTAGTCTTAAAATAACTCACAATGTCAAATTGGCCGAACAGCGGCCTTTTTGAAGCAATATTCTCTAAACAAAAACAACACTTATATTACTTGATGTCCATAAAAAACCCCTCAGTCACCAAAGCGGATATGGGTAGCATATGGGTAGCAGGCCGAACAAGGGTCGAACAGGGATTAAAAATCAAAGAGCATAGTTGGCCTAACAGCTACTGAACTAGGGTCAAACATATTCTAAAAATAATCTCCAGAGTCAAATTGACTGCACAGCGGCCATTCTGAAGCAATATTTTCTCAAAAATATCAACACAAATAGTACTCGATGTGCGTAACAACTGCAAACATAACAACAAAAACAATACTCATTCGGCATGGCGGATGTTGATAGCACATACGATTGCCAGATCGACATAAGGTGAATTCAGTAAGATTTCGATTTTCGAGAGATCAGCACAATTCACAAAAATTTAATTAATAAAAAATTCGGCCAAACAGAAGCCGAACAATGGTCGAACATGCTCTAAAAAGAATCCACAATGACAAGTTGGCCAAACAGCAGACATTTAGAAGCAATATTATTTCACAAAAATAGTACAAATAGCATTTGATGTTCATAACGAACATATGCGCAGCCACAGCAACAATCCTCATTCGGTAGTCTGATGTTGATAGCATCTAGGGTTGCCAGTTCGACATGAAGTTAAATTAGTACACTATAGATTTTTTTTGTCAGATATGGTTATCCCGAGAAACTACATAATCGGTTTAATAAGGGCCGAACTAGGGTCGAACAGGGATTAAAAAATCAAAGAGCATAGTTGGCTTAATAGCTACTGAACAAGGGTCAAACGTATTCTAAAAATAGTCTCCAGAGTCAAATTGACTGCACAGCTGCCATTCTGAAGCAATATTTTCTCAAAAATATCAACAGAAATAGTACTCGATGTGCATAACAAATGCAAACAAAACAACAAAAACAACACTCATGCGGAATGGCGGATGTCGATAGCATCTAGGATTGACAAATCGACATAAGGTGAATTCAGAAAGATTTCGATTTTGTGTTATGATGCGGATGTCTCTAGTAAAAATATAATTGTTTGAATAAGGCTTGAACAGAACTAAAAATTTAAGAAAAAGGCAAATGTTAACAAATAGCGCTGCACAAAATTTAAACGTGGTCTAAAAATAATCCACAATGTCAATTTGGCCGAACAACGGCTGTTTTAAAGCAATATTCTCCCAACAAAACTAACACAAATATTACTCGATGCCCATAAAAACGCATGCGCAGCAACAAAAACTACTCTCACACGGCATGGCCAAAATTGGTCGAATGTAGGTTGAATAGATACAAAAATTAATAAAAAAGTCAATTTGGCAAAACAGCAGACAAACAAGGCTCGAACGTGGTCTTAAAATTACACACAAAATCATATAGATTGAGCAGTGGCCTACAAAAACAAATTACTCATATATAATTATTATACATTTCATTATCAGTAACTACTTGTAAGGCTTAAAGGATTTTTGTTTCTTGTACTATGTATATTTAAATATACGGAATTTCACTAACATCTTTGTTGCGTTGAGCATCTGCTTGGCTGTGTTGTAGTTCTTGTATCGTAGGCAGTCCCAGAAAGATCGAAGTGGAGTTGAATTTTCGAGTGAATTGAAAAATTATATTAGATAGGCCTTATTTTCTTTAAAAATTTTTTGTTTTCTTAACAAAGATCGTATTTTTGACCACATGGAACAGTTCATCTTGCAGCTTAAAGTAAAAAATTAAGATAAAAATAATGTCCCATGGAATATTTACCAGCACAATTAGTGGTTAGAATCATGAGCTTGCAATAATAAAGCAATAAATTTCGGCACTAATTTACTTTATTTATTTATTTATTTGTTATTATTTGCAGTTCTTAGTGTTACAAGATATAATATCTCTTAACTAGCACTAATCATTAAGAAAGGAAATATGGCAGTTAATATTTAATATACGAAACACTTATATTTAATATACGAAAACTTAAAACTAACACGAAGAGCTTATTACAATAAAAAATCGAAAACATACAAAATTATAACAAATAAATATGAAATCTGATTGAATATTTTAAAAAGACTTATATCTAATAGATGACATGTTAAACTAATTAAGGGACGACAATGACGATAATAGTTTCTTTTTAAAATTGATTTGATAATTTTAATACGTGGATTACACGATCACGACTTCGCAATCATATTGGCCTTATTTCCTTATCTTATTTTTAAAATATATTTAGAGTACTTTAAAATTTTGCAACTTTGTCAAACAATTAATTAATGGAAACACATTACGATGGCAGAATTTTTAAAATTAATAATTTTTAAACACATAAAACGGTTTTTTAACGGTGTATAGTTTATTTCAAGTCATTATCTTTTTTAATACAAAGACAGTTAACGCGGCGGCGGTTCTCTATCTCTCTCTCAGAATAAATAAAACAAAATTAACTCTCCATCAGAAGCGAACTCACCCTTGCTCTCTAATTGTCGTCATCAGTAGCAATCTTCCGCTGTATTGCAGCGCAAACTTCCAGACCGTGCAACCCGACCCAAAACTTTTCCTCTGCAGCAGCGGCGGCAAACATTTTTTCCATCATATAAATGATAAAAAGCGACGCTCCAGTCATTCAGTCACTAGACAACCTTACGACGCGCTTCGCTGAACACGAACGCGAAATTAAAATAACGAAAAATAGCAACAAAAGGGTTAAACAAAAGAACAAAAACTTAAATAATTAGTGAAGTTTTATAGAAAAAAAAAAAAAAAAACAAGAAAAAGTGTGATAAAACCTAATTAATTAAAAACGCATTTCGTGACATCAGCGTACAAGGAAGCATCATCATAATCTAGCGCAATCATTTTCTTTTCAAACACGCTCTTCGAAGAATGCAGAACGCAGACAACGCCGACGCCACACAAGACCGACGCTTGCTGCGCAGTCTACTGGTCGACTTTCTGATCATTATTGTGCTAGTTTTACCGGTAATTGTTTGCGAGTTTGTCATCGAACCCTTTCGACGCGGCTTCTTTTGCAACGATGAAACAATACAATATCCCTATCTACCGAATACCGTTACCACATTGACGCTCGTACTGATGTTGGGAGTTTTTCCGATCATGCTGTTCATTATAGTGGAGTTTGTGCGTTTCTATCATGCCGGCAAATTTGGCCATGGGACGCTGCTGCTGTCAGACTGGCGTGTGCCCGCCTGGCTGCTGCAGGTCAGCAAGCAATATGTCTGCTTTATGATTGGCCTACTGCTGACGTTGGACGCCACTGAGATTGGCAAATACACGATTGGCCGGTTGCGTCCACACTTTATGGCTGTGTGTCAACCACAGCTGCTGGACGGCAGCACGTGCGACAGCGATCCGAAGCTGCAAGGACACTACATTGAAAACTATATCTGCGCTGCAAGCGGCTTTACGGCACTAGATGTGCGTCAGGCACGACTCTCCTTCCCCAGTGGACACTCCAGCTTGACCTTCTTTGGAATGGTTTATTTGACTCTCTATCTGCAGCGTCGACTTAAGTGGAGCGGCTCGCAGCTGACTCGACATTTTCTGCAGTTTGCAATGCTGATGTTGGCTTGGTTCACAGCGTTGAGCCGTGTCATGGATAACTGGCATCACTGGTCGGATGTGCTGGTGGGCTCCATATTGGGCGTGGTCGGTGCACTGCTAACGGCAGTCTATATAGCGAAGCTGTTTAAGACGCCTACATTCAGGGTGCAAAAGAATCATTTGAAGCTGCATTTAGCGCCACAGTCGAGTGTCGGCATGCAGCAGGAGGTCGCCGGAACGCCACCACCCTATTCGCTTAGTTCGCTACCTGCTTTGGAGTCGCTGCACAGCGGCTACAGCAACGAACAGTATTGCACAAAAGTCTAGAGACACCAAAGAGTAGTTTTTGCTAGCTTAACGTTAAAGCAGTTTTTCTATATTTACGCATATTTTGCTGGCAGCTGATTTTGCTTGAAAATCACCTTAAATGCAAAATTAAAAGCATCGTATTTTACATTAACTATTAAGAGAACAACTTCGATAATCGAAGTAAAAAAAAAATTAAAACAAAATGCCTTATTTTATAGAACGAACGCATTCCTCACCTCACTTCAGGTTTTTTATCTGGCAATATTTTATGTTAGAGAATATAAGTGAAGCAAGAGTTTATTTTAATACAGAGAAGATGTTTTAGAGCTCATTAGCAATTTCAACTGGTTTATTTCTAGTGACAATAGAACTATTTTGTAAACTAGTAGAAAAAAATGTCTGCGCAGAACAGTTTCAATTTGTTTTTCTTGTGTTTTTTTTTTAATTGGAGTGAAAATTCGTCAAGTTAGCGACCTAAAACAGAAAACCGTAGTTTAAATATATAAATAATCAATATTATTGAAGTGTAGATGGAACAAAAATATAATAAGGGTATTCATCTAAACGCGTAACACCCTCGTATGCTGTGCAAACTGTGCATTTTTACAACTTCGCAAATTCGCTGTCAAAAATCGTATTGATTTTGCACAAACCTAATAAGCCAAGTGAACGAAGAGTTTTATATGAACCCTTTCGGACTCATTCGTCGGACTAAAATGCCTCTCAAAACCGAATCTTTTTTTGTTCGAAAACGAGTTAATACATGAACCAAAGAAAACCACTTTTTCGGCACTCACAAATAAAACTTTTTTCAATCAATACAAACAAACAATTCAAACAATAAATTGTCTTATGATTGCATATCGATAATATGCTTTATTTTAATATATTAAGTTGTAATATATCCAGAGCCGTCGCTCATTAGAATGTGAAAAAAATAACATTTATATTAATTTCTGAACTTATTCATGAATAAGAAATGGTTCTTAATTGTTTGCTGCTAAAATGATAACAGAATGTTTGGCTCAAAAAATTTTATTCATTATGTAAAAAATTTTCACGAATTTTATATTTTCTAGAAAGATAATTGATCATACAAATTAAAAAAAAACATAGTTCACAAAAAAAAAACTACCCGAAAACGTACTCAAAACTATCACTTTACTCAAGACCTTCGCATATAGTTCAGTGGGTAGTAATAAAATTAGGGCTTTCACCATCGAAATATTGCTTGAAGAGCTAAATTTATTCGAAATTAGAAACAATAAAATTATAATTAAAACGAAAACTTTATAGGGACATTGAACTTATTTTTTTTTTAAATCAATTTTTTTCTATATATATTTTTTTAAACAGACATATCTCTACCAAAAAGGTAAAAGGGCTTAAATGCATTTGAGGCCATGGCGAAGAAAGCAATTTGAAAATTTTATTTTCTTCGAAGCTCCATACAAAAATTTTCAAAAAAATGCTCACAAATGTGACAGAAAATGTATTTTAAGGGTAGGAACAAGTGCATTTTGAAGAGCTAAGAAAAATACTTCATGCAATTGGAATAACTCGAAAAAGGACTTAAGTGACTTAAGTCTTTTTGCCTTTTTGGTCGAGATATTATTGAAAAATTGGATTTTCCGAACGTCAACAAAATTTTCTTACGAATTTACGATGGATTTAATGTAATTTGTTTGATAAAAATATTCATCAAAATGATATAAGAAAAAATTTACTACAATGGCTACCCCCCTAAAGTTTTTTGTTTTTTTTTCTAATTTTTATTGAATAAGTACTATATATAAGAGTAATATATAGTAAATGTATTAAATAATAGCAACAAAAACTAAGGTCACAATAGAAATACTTCTTTAATTATAAAATTTAAATTTTAAGTAAAATCTAAACTAATATAAATTCATTTCTATCAATTATGGAGTTTAAATATACTAATTAAAAACCATATATACTTAAAAATTCTATGCAAACACGTACGCAAAACTATCACGTTACGCTTGTGGTTCAGTAAGGAGGAGAAAATTTCATTATCCTTTTTTGAACTCATTTAAGAATGTGAAAGAGTAATATTTACTATTCATTTCTGAACGCATTTATGAATAAAAAATGATTCATTTATAAGTAATTGTTTCCTACTAACATTATAAAATGATGTTTCTTTTTTGTCTCAAAAAAAGTTTGTTAATAATTTTGCAGAAGAATTAAAATTTTTTTTATTGAACAAATTTTTATGAGTTTAATCTTCTCTTGCAAGAACTTTCATCATACAAAGAAAAAAAAAATTCACAAAAAAAAATTTCTACCCGAAAACATACTCAAAACTATCACTTTACTCAAAACCTGCGCGTTTGGTTCAGTGGGAGTATGCGCGACCAAGCCGTCAAGAAAACTTGCATTGTTAATTGTGCAAGTCCGAAGTCAGCTCTTTTTCTTCTTCTTTTCTGATTTTATCTATCTTCTTCTTTTGTGATTATTTTTTGTGTTTCTATCTTGAAAAACAATAGTTTAAGCTTTTCTTGTAATAATTTTATTAATTTGCTTTTTTCGCTTTCTTTTGGCATATTAATTTTTTTAATACTGACATTTTTTTAAAATGTTTATTAATTTTCAAAAATTGCACAAAACAGAAAAGGTACGTTCATTAAAGTTGCCACTTAAAATTGCACAAATGGGAAATTTGTGTGTATAGATGAATACCATTATAACAAATTTTTTTTTCAATGATTTATACAGAATTTAGTTTTAGGCAATCTCCATAAACAATTCTGTTATGAAATGTTTTAAATCTGCCGTACCTGTCTTTTAATGAGCTTGATGAGTTTAATGAGATTAAATGAGCCATTGCACAATGGAATTATTGGTACAAACTAGAGGAAAAAATTATTTTGATGACGTTTTTAGTGCTTAAGGCATAGAAAAGTACAAAAAAAGGGGTTTTAAGATCTTTCGACAAGCTGGCGTGGCACCTCCCATACAAATGGATCTTATTTTTCGCAAAACATTAAAAACCAGCTAAGCGACAAAATCCGAAACTTAGGCAGTCATCAAGTATGTCATTTAAAGGAAATGTGCCAAAATTGAACAAGTGCGAGTGGTACCTACCATAAAACTGTAACAAATTTTTCTCTATACCTGGAGAACCAGTAAGGCCACAAAAAAAAAACTTAGGCAAGTTTGAAGGAAACAAGATATTTGAAGGACATGAACCCCAAAAAACCGTGATTGGACAAGTGGGCACAGTTTTTTGCAACGTCTGGAGAACCAGAAAGCCAACGTACTTTTCATAAATTTGGCACGTGTCCTTTCAATAACGTACATACCTGATTATTGTTGAAAGATTTGTTTTTATAGCTTTACTGGCTCTCCAGATATTTCGAAAAATGTGTTCCATTTGTATGGGAGGTACCACGCCTACTTGTCCAATTTCGCCTAGTTTTTGCATATGGGCATTTTCGTAGCTACGCACGTGACAGTCGTACGACTTTAATAAGTAGAAAAACAAAGAAAAATAAAACTTACAGTTTTCTTATTATGATTTTCAATAGTTTACTAAGCTCACTAAACAAGGTTTAAAAGCTAAGAGTTGTCAAAATAACGGCTCTTAGTAGCCACAAAAATTATGCGTTACGTGACATAAATTAGAAATGGTTTTTACCTGTATCAATATAAACGAAAAATCTGCGAAGTGTGCACGAGTTTTTTTATAAAATTTTTTTAATATAATCTGCAATAATATTGCTACGTATTCATAATTGTTTCGTTGAAAAATCTTTTTTAATTATTTTTATACAAACCATAGTATGATACGTTACATGATATACGTTATGTGACAAATGTATTCCTTCAAAGAAGTGTAAATATATTATAGTTTTTTTTATTTAATTGAACTAGAAAAACATGTAAAGTGTAATTCAGGACCGTTACAATCGAAAACTGAAAAAATTTTTAATAAACTTTGTATTATACGAATATTTATTAAACTTATAAAAATTCAACTTTTGTTAAAATTTTTCAACTTTAAACATTTAAGAAACATTTAATTTTTCAGTAGTGGTAGACCTTTTGGCGGAAATGCCCATATGCCCTTTAAATGACATTTGTTTTTACAACAATTTTTAATTTTAAAGGAAACAATTTTTTTTATTAATAATCATTTGTATATTTTAAAAGCACTTGACCCAAAAATCATGAAATTGGAAAAAACCGCTACTTAGCAAGTTATTTGTACTAAAACAGTGGCCTAAAACTAAATTCTTTATAAATCATTGAAAAAAAAAAAATTAAAATAAAATTTATATTTTTTTACACTTCATAATATCCATTATATACATAAAAATTACGACTTTCTGTTCTAGGTTGCTAATTTTACGAATTTTGATTTGATTTAACGAAACAATTTTAGGTTAAAGGTATGGTAAATGTGGCAATAGGCCACCAAAAATTTATATTTAAAGGGATATAAAGAATATCTCATTTTCTCGAAAAGAGAGCAAAAAACGTATTGTAGATTCGAGAACTTTGGTATAAAAATCCGTTAACTCAAAATTGTCAAAATGCGAATGGAGCACATACAAACCTTCTCCCCCCCCCCCTGATGACGATTTGTCTAAATTTTGTGAATAATTTAATTGAAACACAAATGAAATAAAATATAAAAGTAGCATCAACGAATAAGTAAATAATTAATATGACAACTTTTACAGTGGAATTTGAAGTTTGGAAGACAGTCTCTTTTTAATGAATCTACTTTATTGTATTAAAGCTTTATTTGTAGGGATATTATTGAATCATTAATGACAGGATGAAGGAGTGGAAGAAAAGTTAAAGGGTATCTCTGACTGGGTTTAATTTATATTAGTATATATTTTAGAATTAATCCATGATTCAAACAAGTTCTTTAGTTATTTAAAAAATTACTTCCGCATTTACCTCATCAAAAAAAGAAAGTTAAATGAAATATTTGCCATATATTAGCAAAAACCACAAATTTCAAACTATTCATAGCCAAACCATAATAACTAGCTAATATACCAGACCTTTCCAGAAATAAATTTCTATAGTCTTAAGATAGTTTACAGAATAAATTGATACCTGACAATTAATAATTTTATATATGTATATATATAATATAGAAGTTTGTGGTCGTTTTGTAAAAGATTTGTACTACAGCGCCTCCTGGTGTTAAAGATAAATAAAAAATATGGCGCCAAAATACTCATCGTACCTAAGAACTTATTTGCAGATATTAATTTTCATGCTTATCATATAATAGGTTTAGGAGTTTTTGGCGAAATTTGTACTAGAGCGCCTTCTGGTGTGAAAGATAGATATCAAAATAGATAACACCAAAACGCGATCTAGGATTTTTGTGGTTTTGTAACAGATTCGGCGGCCTCGATAGTCTAGTGTAGCGCGCTTGACTGTCGCTCAGGGATCCCAGGTTCAAATCCTGGCCGGGCCATGCTCCTATGCAATAACTTTTCTATAAGTATTTCTTATCAAAATGACTTTAAAACACATCAACATACGACGAACAAGTTGTAGTTGGTGGTGGTAGGAGAAAGTGTGTAGGATATCCTACATAAAAGTTTCACTTGATTGCTACCTTCTTCCATTCTGTGGTATCACAAAGGACCAATATTTTGGTAAAAGTGGGCTTTTCTAAATACCTGCCGCCACCTTAACCTAACCTAATAGATTTGAAAGATATATCTCACTCTGATCTGCAAGATAGATTAAAAGAGATAGATAGCACCAAAACAATTATCGTTCCTAACAACTTCTTTATCCAAATCTTCATTCTAATCTAAACGGCTTAATAGTTTTTTGCGAGATTTTTACTGCAGCGCTCTCTGGTGTGAAAGATAGACTACAATACATAGCGCAAAAACACTGATCGTATATAAAAACCTCCATATAAAAATGTTAATGCTAATCCACTGAGCGAATTTCGTAACAACCCTTTAGGAAACAAAGCACTTTGAAAGCACTTTGAAAGCACTTAAGAAAATCTTAATAGCGCTTTGTTCTCGTTTTAAATAGCGCCTTTTTTAACATTGCCATGTCATTGGGAAAAAGACCTTTGCTCTTGCAACGGATGGTGAATTGCAAAAGCGCTTTGCTCTCGCTTCAGAAAGTGATTCCAAAAAAAGCTTTGTTCTAGCTTAAAAAAGCGTTAAAAAGTGCTTTGTTCTCACTTCAAAAAGCGTTAAAAAAGTGCTTTGCTCTCGCTTCGGCAAGTGATTTAAAAAGACCTTTGTTCTCGCTATAAAATTATTAAAAAAGTTCTTTGCTCTCGCTTCGGAAAATGATTCGAAAAAGGGCTTTGTTCAATCTTTTAAAGTGGCGTTTTGAATACCCTTATCACTTGCCACTCATTTTATTACCTTTTTTAATTACATTATAATATTATCAATTAAACTATTTACTTTTTCAGTTAATTCAGTTAATTATTTATTTTTCACTATTTTAATACACTTTCTTATATTTTAAACTTTTCGAATGCTAAAATGCTAGTGGTGACACGAATGCTAGTGATAGGAGTGTCAGTAGTATCGAAGTAGATATCGAATTCAACAAGATATTCGAAGTAATCACAAAAACTTTTTTGAAGCACTAAGAAAAGCGAAAGCAAAGCTCTTTTTTACAACTCAGCTCGCAGCGAGAGCAAAGCGCTTCACAAAAGCACTATGCAAAGGTATTGTAACGAACCTCCGGCGCTACAACACTTTCCAGCCAGGGTAATGCTCAGCGGCTGTCCGGGGTTCTTTCCAAGAATTAGGGTTGGAGGTTTTGGTGATGGTCCGCTCGCACTCCTTTTTTAAGGGAGCACTATTCGGCGCGCGGATCGTAGGTGTGGGCTCTGGTTCCCTTGGTGACTGGCGACGATGCTTGTGGTCGGTCCGGTCACGTTGAATTGTCCTCGTCCGATTTGGTCAAAGGAGAGGAGTTCGGTGGTGGGGTTGGCGAGAGTGCAGTTTGCACAGGGATTCGAGTGAGGTATTCTCGTATAGAGATGGGATGGTGCGTGCCAGAATTCGCAGAGATTCGCAGGACGCAACCTTCAAGTTCGAAGTTCTGGTCAGCGCAATGGGTAGGATTAGGATTGAGGAGGTGTGTGTGAAACAAAGTTCGCAGAGATTTGCAGGACGCAACCTTCAAAATCGAAGCTTTGTTCCAGCGCACGGGCTAGGGTTAGGTTTAGGTGTGTGTGTGTGTGAAACAAAGTTCGCAGAGGTTTGCAGGACGCAACCTTCAAATTCGAAGCTTTGTTTCAGCGCACGGGCTAGGATTTGGATATGGTGGGTTTATGTGTGTGACAGAGTTCGCAGAGGTTTGCAGGACGCAACCTTCAAATTCGAAGTTCTGCTACAACACGAAGGTCAAGTTGGGATATCTTACGGAGTGGCTTCGTAGAGAGCTGGATGTGTGCGTGACAGAAATCGCAGAGGTTTGCAGGACGCAACCTTCAAATTCGATATTCTGGTCAGCGCAATAGTCAGGATTAGGATTGGGAATGATGGGATACCTTACCGTCTTGGTGTTGGTTGTCCGTCCGACCTGTTTCCTGTATAGTTAAACTAATACTTCACTATGTCCAGCGCTAATTAAAAAGACGTCTGCTCCGCTTGATGTCTCTCACAAGAATCTTTTATTTCAGAATTCAAAAATGACTAACTAGTGGCCGGCACCAGCGTCGTGTTACAAATACATATGTATTCTTATTGAGATAGCAATACATGTTTTCGTTGCCCGAGCGAGCAACTAAATAAAAATAATAATTCATGTTTTCGCTTATTATCTATGTTAGTGTGTGTGTTGCTATTTTAAGGGGAAACCTTCTGTTTCGCTTATATACTTAGAGTTTGTAATACAGGGTGAGTATGTTAATTCGTTACTGAAGTGTTAAATACTTTAATGCTATATTTTAGCTTATAATATGTGTTGATAATTTCTGTATATTATAATGTATATTTAGTTTAAGATAAAGAAAATGATTTACAAATGTTAGTTTTTAGCATCTTAGTGTTATAAATAATAAAAATAACTTGATGTATGTTTTGTTTAAGCTGTACCTACGTAGCAGCTAAACTTTGAATATTTTCTTAAATACCGTGCATGGCGTGATGCGGCAGGGCTTGTTGTAGTTGTTTGGTGTGTTTGCCTGTATTGGGGCGTCTCTTCGTTATCGCCGGTTGCCATGTAGATTATGACGACTTGTGCTGTAACTTGTTGTTGTTGTGGCTACTGGCTCGTGCCGTAGCTGTTGTCTTGAGTAGAAGACGCTGTAGTTGATGTTGATGTTGTTGTTGTTGTTGTCGTTATTACTAGCTCGTGCCGTAGCTGTTGACTTATGTAGTAGGCGCTGTAGTTGATGTTGATATTAATGTTGTTGTTGTTGTTGTTGTTATAGCTGTTGTCTACTGTTGCTTGTTAAACGGCCTGTTCTCTTGCCGCCGCTTATGTTAAGGGCCGGTTGCGGTGGGCCGTTTGTTGCAAGGCCGATTTCAGTGGGGCCGTTCATGGTGAGGGCCGGTTGCGTGGGCCGCGTATAGTGAAAGCCTCATTGTGAGGGCCGGTTTTGACCGTCGTCAAAAGGGGTCCTTACACCCCCCTGTTAGTCCCGGGGAGAAAGCGCTATTGCTCTACCGGATCGTCCTAAACGGATCCGATAGCGGACGTTCTCGATGAGCGTGCTGATGACCTTCCTGGTCCCAGGCTTATGCCGTGCTTGAGCGTTGCGAATTCGCTGTTGCAGTTTGGCTGGCCAAGCTGGGTTGATTCCGTGGTGGCTTTCGATTTGGAGTGTTGGTACTTTTCCGACATCTTGTATGTCGGTGGGCTCTGTGGTGCTAAATGTGGCCACGGTCGCGTGTTCGACCTGCGATGGGTCTCCTGTTGTGAGAGCGGGCTCTTCAGGCTGGATGAGCCAACCTATGCAAGATCCAGGGCGGCTTTCGTCGTCCGTGTCGTAATAGCGACCTGTATCGTTGTTGAATAGTTGGGCCGCTGACTCGACGAAGTATGGGGCCGGTTCTAGATCCCAGCCGGCGTAGTATGTTGGCTGTAGGCGGTGTATTTCGTCGTCTGGCTGTTCGCGCGGGTTGACGCATAGTTGCTCCAGGATGCTGATTGTTTGTTGGATGTCTGGGTTTGGCATAAATGATGATACCGTGTATTTGTCGTCGAGTTTATAAGATGGCCAGAGGCTGGCTGCTGTCTCGACGTCTGTTGGCGCAGAATCTGTGTCTGCGTCTAGCTGCATGGGTACTACCTCGAAGGCGGCTATGTCGTCGTCCATGGGTGACGGCATATTTGTGGCGTCTGGCGAGGTGTAGTGGAGTTGTGGCGACGTCCAGAATTCCTGCTGGGCTGTGGTCGCGTTGGTGTCTGTTGGTGGACTTGGTAGTGGGATTTGTGGTAGCTGCTGGCTGGCCAATTCCTATACAAGTTCACTGATTCTCCTCCTTTTGTTGTTGACGAGTTCGGTGGCGAACCATGTGGCGCGCTCGATGTGATTGTGCGGAATGTGGGGGGCGTCCTTCACGAAGTTTTCTACAAACTGTAATGTGTAGAGGCCGCAGTCAGTCAAATTTTGTTGTTGGGGCACTATCATCCTATGACCTGGCAGGTTTTCTGCGTTAAATGATAAGTGCCTTTGCTCCGGATGTTTCGCGCGCATCTCTTGGGTGAGATAATCGCGAATGGGCGCAAACACGTGTGAACGGTCGGTGTGCGCAAGAGAATCGAAAAGTAGCATCGCTGGCGGTGCTGATTGCTGTGGTGCCGGTTGTGTGGTAACGCATGACGTCTGTGCCGTGGTAGCTATCGCGCAGATGATGACCACGAACCAATGCTGGCCTTGATTAATGGGTACTACGATGTACCGTTTGGTCAGGATGTCGTGTCGTCGTGTCCAAGACCGTACTCCTACGTAGCGTCGTTGGGCGAGCGACAATGCTGTATCGCCTGCTTGTGGCTTGGGGCGTGTGAGGCCTTCGAAAAAGTGTGGACTGAAGAAGAAGTAGTCCTCTTGTTGGTCTTTGGGCAGCAGGACTCGCTGAATCCACTGCATGTAGAAGTCAATGATTTTGTCATTGAGGTACTCGTTGGTGGCGAGGCAGGCATAGTCGTTTATGCTGATCGTGATACCTCCCGGACCTGGTGGGTATGTGAAGAGATGATTTCGATCTTCTTTATCGTCGTCGTCGCTAGATTACTCGATGGCCACTGCGACAGTTGTCGGCGATTGTCCTGGCTGCTGTGGGTGCGCTTGCTCGCAAGCTGCGTTGGCCGTTATGGTTGGGTGCTTTTGCCCAGTTGGCCTGATAGAGGCTTCTAGTAGTGACTCTGGAGCCTTACCAATGGGTCTGGCGTGGACATGTGGGGTGCGTTGGCTCACCTGAATGTTTCCGCAGTGTATTATGGCCGGTTTGGTTGGCTGCCTTGAGTGCTTTTTGCTGCAATGGTGCCTGCGTTTATGATGTCGCGGCTTCGGTGACGTTGCGTCGAACCGAGGGGCGCGTTTGCTTCGTCCTTCTCCTGTGTTCGCCTGCTTGGTCGAATCTTGCTCGTGTTGGTGGTCCATTTGGCTGCAAGTGATTTCACTTCACGTCAGGTGTTTTAATAAAAACAGTTTGGTGAGATCGCTGCTGGTTGGTTTTCCAAAACACGTTGTTGAACTCTTCGTTTTAAATTTCACTGTGAAAGTTTACTGTTTATTGCTTTCTGGTGGCTAATTGCGTTGCTGCACTTGAAACGGCTCAGATCACAAAGACTGTATTTGATTTGAATTTTTCATTCAAAGCTTTGAGTCTGTTTCGCTGGGGTGTTGCCAGTATGCAGTTTTTTTTTTCTCGTCGTATGAAATAAGAGATGGGGTGTTTCCAACGATGCTGTTGTGTTTGACGCTGATTGACGGTTTGATGGGTAATTGTCACCTGCTGACCATATTTTAACTGTGAGGTCGCCTGTAGCGGTTGACCTTTGCTGAACTTTTGTGACCAATTTGAGTTTGGCGTTTGCTGTGTAGTGGGCATTGTTTGTTGCGTCATTTTTTTAGTTGATGAATTTTGGTGACGGTCGCATTTTGGTGTGGCGATCGTGATTTACGGCATTTGGAGGTGGACGGTGGCTGTCGTTGCTTCTGGGCACTTGATGGCCAGTTGAAGAGTGGCAAACTCTTGACTTGTGCCACTTGAAGATTTTCTCTTTTGATGGCTATGCGGTTGGCATGATTGTAACCATATCTTGTTGACGGCAGGGAAATGTGGTGTGATGGCCTAGTATGATGAACCGTGACGTCACACTTCCTGCTGTGCTGTGACATCTTGATGGCACTGTGCGTGGCCATGATGATGGGGTTTTCCGTATTTGTAGTAAATTGCCTTGTGTGTTTGGTGTTACTACGTTGCCTTTCGTATGATGCTTTATGGTGACCTGGCTGCAGGTGCACGTAGCTGTCATTACGAGTAGTTGGGGTAGTTTTTAGTGCAGATACGTGCTGCAGGTCCTAGTTGGTATCGCAGATGGTGCTGCGGGTCCCTTTTGATGTCGCAGGCGGTGCTGCGGTGGCACTTGATGATGCAGGGTCTGTGTAGCGATGCAGCTTGGGTACAGTCGTTGTTGTGTCATAACCAATTGATGACGCAGTTGGGTTGCGGGCTTCCAGTTGTTTTGACGCGGTTAGGGCCGCGATTGTTTCCAGTTGTTGACGCGGGTTAGGGCCGCGGTAGCTTCCAGTTGTTGACGCGGATTAGGGCCGCGGTAGCTTCCAGTTGTTGGCGCGGATTAGGGCCGCGGTGGCTTCCAGTTGTTGACGCGGATTAGGGCCGCGGTGGCTTCCAGTTGTTGACGCGGATTAGGGCCGCGGTTGTTTCCAGTTGTTGACGCGGGTTAGGGCCGCGGTGACTTCCAGTTGTTGACGCGGATTAGGGCCGCGGTGGCTTCAAGTTGTTGACGCGGATTAGGGCCGCGGTGGCTTCCAGTTGTTGACGCGGATTAGGGCCGCGGTATCTTCCAGTTGTTGACGCGGGTTAGGGCCGCGGTGACTTCCAGTTGTTGACGCGGATTAGGGCCGCGGTAGCTTCCAGTTGTTGACGCGGATTAGGGCCGCGGTGGCTTCCAGTTGTTGACGCGGATTAGGGCCGCGGTTGTTTCCAGTTGTTGACGCGGGTTAGGGCCGCGGTGACTTCCAGTTGTTGACGCGGGTTAGGGCCGCGGTGACTTCCAGTTGTTGACGCGGATTAGGGCCGCGGTGGCTTCCAGTTGTTGACGCGGATTAGGGCCGCGGTACTTAAAACATGTAGACTTATGAGGAAATGTAGCGGGATTCGTTGTCGGAGAAAACTTCGCTGATGTGTACTGCTCTGCGGCGGAATTCCTGGGTCCCATATCCCGTGTTGTGCGTAAGTCTTTGCTTTAGGACGATGTTGACTCACTGTTTTAGTTGAGGAAGTGACGGATCCTGTAGTTGCAGATGGCCAGTCATCATCTGGGTCAGGTGGCTGCGTTTTCCAAGACTTTCCTGTGACGTATGAGACGTTTGGTATGAAAACTGCATGTGGGAGCGGTAGCGCTAGTAGTAAGATCATGAACATCGGAAGTAGTTGTGTAGGTATTTTGATATTATTGTTGCGTGGCGCTGGTGGCCTTTTAGGATGTGGTTGCAAAAATGGTGCTGTTGGCCGTATGTGTTTGGCCTGCTTATCTGGAGCTAGCGGTCCTTCATGATCTCTGTGCTTGTCAGGCGCTGGTGACCCTTCAGGGTCTGGCGGTTCCTTCGAATGGGGCTGCAAAAGTGGTGCGGTTCGCTGTATGTGTTTGGCCGGCCTATCTGGAGCTGGTGGCCCTTCGCGATTGTGTGGGTTAGGTGACAGCTCTTCCTGGTCCGATAGCTTGAACGGCGTTGATAGTTCATGTGTTTTCTGCTTGTCTGGTACTAGTGAACCTTCAAGGTTATCATGTGTACTTGGTGTAAGTGATTCGTCATCACTTCGAATTGCGCACGCTTGGATTTCTGGCGGGCGTGTGTGTTCTGATGGTTGGCCAGTGGGTGGCGTGTGGAGCTCTGTCTGAAGTATCGGCCGGCCTATGATGTCATCATCGTTCTGCTGTTTATCTTTTGACGATGTGGTTGAGATCGTTGATTCTGTGGCCTCTGCTGTATCTATAGCTTTGGTAGCTGCTTCTATAGATTTTTGCACCGCGTGTCTGGGACTTGCAGTAGAATTTGTATCGAAGATTTTGCTTTCTGCGCTGCTGGACTCTGTAGACTGATCACTAGTAGTTGAAGTGGTCGCAGATTCAATGGTTTTGGCGATGGCCGGTTCGGCTGCTGCTTCTTCAATTTTGGGCAGCTGGTTTGACACTGGTGGCGTATCTTCAGTAACTGCTACGTCCGTATTTAGTGACGTCTCTTCGTTTTGCGGATCATTTTCTTCGCTTTGCTTGTCTGACACTTCTGGTTGCTGAAGAGTTGGCGTTGGCTGCGTCTTTGGTTCATCTAGCTCCTTACCTTCTGGCGTTGTTACAACTTTGCTTGTTGGCTGTTGCGATGGTGCTACAATAGTTGTCGGCTCGTTGGTGCTAGGCGTGGTGGGCATCACCGTGGCCGCTGGTTCCGATGCAGCGAGAGTTGTTTGAATTGTTTGCGGTTTGCTGTATAGCATCTGTTCGTTTTCCTGTTGGTTTTTCAAAATGTCTTGTTGTCGAGCTTTTCCCGAATCCGTCGTTCGTGTGTGGAAAGCGTCCATGGGAGCTTTTGCGTCGAGTGGCGGAACTTCAGGCTCGATTCGGGGTGCCGGTGGCTTCGAAGTGGGTTCGGATTGTTGTGGCTTAGGTAGGCAGCAGGTACAGGGCGGCATCTGCCACTTCGTGAGAGATGGGAGAAGTTGTGGATAATCGCAACTTTCCGGCGCTCGTTTTTGTCGTGAGGTCGGTGTAGCAGATTTCTTAGCTCTTCGAGCGGTCGATTTTGTAATGGTCGGCTGTTTTGGTGGTGCCGGCTCTTTTCGTGGCTCGCTGTGGGCTACTTCTTTAGCTTCCTGCTGGTACTTTAGTTGGAGCTGCTGCCGTAATTCTTCGAACATTTGCATTCGAAACTGTAGGGGGGTTATGCGGTTTCCTGCGACTCGTTTTGGGGTTTCTACGTCAATGACAGCTGGGGCTGCTTTCGGAGTAGGTTCCGATGGCCGTTTCAAAGGTGGACAATAATTTCCGTATGACATCGATGATGGTCTTGGGGTTGGTACCGTTCTTATGGATGTAGATAAGACTGGAGCTTGGGTTGGTTGTGACGTTGCTGGGCTCGTAGGCGGTTTTTGATTACTGCGATTTGTCTGAGTGGGGCTGTTGGGAGAGTTGATCACGCCTGCCCCTACTGTGGGCGTGATCCGTAAGCGTTTCCCGAATTTCGTCGACAGCATTGGATGGTGCGGATATTCCGCTTGCCGCAGTCCCAACAGAACATGACTCTGCGGTTAGTGCATCGGTCAGAAGAATGACCCTCTTGTGCACACTGGCGACAGGCGAGTGCGCTAACCCTGGTGTCCTGATGTTGCCTCGGTGGCTGGTACTGCTCTTCTCGTGGTTGGGCTGGGTACAAATATGGCTGTCGTTGGTTTGCTGGCGATTGAGCGCTTGCCGGTTGTTGAGTGCGCTTATTACTGATGCCTTCGTATTCTTCGGCTAAGCTGGTGAGTTGCTCTAGTGACGAAAAATCTCTGCGGCGTATGAAGAGTTGGTACTCAGTACGCATGCCTCGATACACTCGTTCCACCTCTTGACCTGGCGCATAGTCAAGATGGCGCATCATGTTTTGGACGGCTAGGAGGTAGTCTTTAAATTTCTCCTGTGGCCGTTGAAATCGTCGTCGCACATCGTCCTCCAATTGTTCTACGTACCGTGGTGGCAGGAAAAATCGCAGAAAGTCTGTCTTAAACTGTGACCATTCGTCCCATGGCTTTTTGTTGTTACGGTACCAAATTGCCGCTTTGCCTCTTAACAGTTCGGGCATAGTGCGGGGTATGAAGTGTAACTGGATGCCATACACTTCGGCCAGTTCTTCTATTTGCTCAACAAATTCGATGGGGTCTTGGTTGCCATCGAACTTGAGCGACCACTTCCTTACCTGGTCGATAACAGCAGGTTGAGCTGATCGGTAGATCGGACCTTCAGACTGAGGTGCCATATGGATGGTAAGTTGCTCAGGTGCAGGTGTCCTCGATCGTTTGGCGTCTGCTGGAGTGTCGACGGTTATCCCGATCCCGGGAGATGTGGCTCGCGTATGCTTGGCTTCAAGTTCTTGGAGCCGGTTTACAACTCCGTCTGGGTACGCGCCTTCATGTACGAACGCCGCAAATTTCTTGCGTTGCTCTTCGACGGTACCGGTGTCATCCAGGTTGAACTCCTTATTGTACGCGTTGAGATCGTCCTTTCGTAGATGGTGGATCCAGGAAGTACGGATCATCGTAGGGCGGTGAGATCGTTGGTTTGCGAAAATGTCGATTGTGCTTCCGCAATTTAGTTAGCCGGTTTCGGTGTGACGTTGGCCGAGTCTATGTGCTTGTTTGCGTTAAACAAGTTCGATGAGTTTGTGTGATGAATCGAGGTGTCGGTCAAATGAGTTGACGACCGAGAGTGAGCCTTAAAGCTGCTGTTGGTTTGGAGTTGGTTGTGCTCGTTTACCCGATGAGTTCGATGAATGCGTTTGCGTATTGTAGAAGAAGTTGCTTTGGTGTGTTGAGATGGTTCTCGTTTTGTTTGAACCTCGTGTTCGGCGTGCCAGTATGATGAGGGTAGCGTACCGATTTTCTAATAAGGTTTCGTTTGGTTAAAGATGATTTTACGAATGTTAAATGATGATTTGTAGCATCCCGCTATCTTTTATTTTAGTTTTAGTGTTTAAAGTTGATTTAAATTCTTTTGATGAGTTGTAGCATCCCGCTATCTTTTATTTTAGTTAAAGTTGATTAAAAAATTTTTGGTGAGGATGTGTAGCATCCCGCTATCTTTTATTTTAATTTTTGGTTAAAGTTGATTATGTACGTTGTACTATGATAACTTTTCTTTGTTGCAGTTGGTTATACTCGGGTGTGTCACACGAGTTCGACGAAATATTTCTGATGAAGTTTTGGAGCGTTGAGTTCGCTGCGTCTTTCTCAGAAGCGTCTTTGTGTGTCCGTCTTGAGACGGTTGATGAGGATCACGTTTGTGGCCTTCGTTTTGTGTGAAGACTGGTGGTCCTGGGTTGTATTCTTGGACTCTGCTTGCGTAGTGTTTTCTTGCAGAGTCCCTGCTCGGGCGCCACTTGTAACGAACCTCCGGCGCTACAACACTTTCCAGCCAGGGTAATGCTCAGCGGCTGTCCGGGGTTCTTTCCAAGAATTAGGGTTGGAGGTTTTGGTGATGGTCCGCTCGCACTCCTTTTTTAAGGGAGCACTATTCGGCGCGCGGATCGTAGGTGTGGGCTCTGGTTCCCTTGGTGACTGGCGACGATGCTTGTGGTCGGTCCGGTCACGTTGAATTGTCCTCGTCCGATTTGGTCAAAGGAGAGGAGTTCGGTGGTGGGGTTGGCGAGAGTGCAGTTTGCACAGGGATTCGAGTGAGGTATTCTCGTATAGAGATGGGATGGTGCGTGCCAGAATTCGCAGAGATTCGCAGGACGCAACCTTCAAGTTCGAAGTTCTGGTCAGCGCAATGGGTAGGATTAGGATTGAGGAGGTGTGTGTGAAACAAAGTTCGCAGAGATTTGCAGGACGCAACCTTCAAAATCGAAGCTTTGTTCCAGCGCACGGGCTAGGGTTAGGTTTAGGTGTGTGTGTGTGTGAAACAAAGTTCGCAGAGGTTTGCAGGACGCAACCTTCAAATTCGAAGCTTTGTTTCAGCGCACGGGCTAGGATTTGGATATGGTGGGTTTATGTGTGTGACAGAGTTCGCAGAGGTTTGCAGGACGCAACCTTCAAATTCGAAGTTCTGCTACAACACGAAGGTCAAGTTGGGATATCTTACGGAGTGGCTTCGTAGAGAGCTGGATGTGTGCGTGACAGAAATCGCAGAGGTTTGCAGGACGCAACCTTCAAATTCGATATTCTGGTCAGCGCAATAGTCAGGATTAGGATTGGGAATGATGGGATACCTTACCGTCTTGGTGTTGGTTGTCCGTCCGACCTGTTTCCTGTATAGTTAAACTAATACTTCACTATGTCCAGCGCTAATTAAAAAGACGTCTGCTCCGCTTGATGTCTCTCACAAGAATCTTTTATTTCAGAATTCAAAAATGACTAACTAGTGGCCGGCACCAGCGTCGTGTTACAAATACATATGTATTCTTATTGAGATAGCAATACATGTTTTCGTTGCCCGAGCGAGCAACTAAATAAAAATAATAATTCATGTTTTCGCTTATTATCTATGTTAGTGTGTGTGTTGCTATTTTAAGGGGAAACCTTCTGTTTCGCTTATATACTTAGAGTTTGTAATACAGGGTGAGTATGTTAATTCGTTACTGAAGTGTTAAATACTTTAATGCTATATTTTAGCTTATAATATGTGTTGATAATTTCTGTATATTATAATGTATATTTAGTTTAAGATAAAGAAAATGATTTACAAATGTTAGTTTTTAGCATCTTAGTGTTATAAATAATAAAAATAACTTGATGTATGTTTTGTTTAAGCTGTACCTACGTAGCAGCTAAACTTTGAATATTTTCTTAAATACCGTGCATGGCGTGATGCGGCAGGGCTTGTTGTAGTTGTTTGGTGTGTTTGCCTGTATTGGGGCGTCTCTTCGTTATCGCCGGTTGCCATGTAGATTATGACGACTTGTGCTGTAACTTGTTGTTGTTGTGGCTACTGGCTCGTGCCGTAGCTGTTGTCTTGAGTAGAAGACGCTGTAGTTGATGTTGATGTTGTTGTTGTTGTTGTCGTTATTACTAGCTCGTGCCGTAGCTGTTGACTTATGTAGTAGGCGCTGTAGTTGATGTTGATATTAATGTTGTTGTTGTTGTTGTTGTTATAGCTGTTGTCTACTGTTGCTTGTTAAACGGCCTGTTCTCTTGCCGCCGCTTATGTTAAGGGCCGGTTGCGGTGGGCCGTTTGTTGCAAGGCCGATTTCAGTGGGGCCGTTCATGGTGAGGGCCGGTTGCGTGGGCCGCGTATAGTGAAAGCCTCATTGTGAGGGCCGGTTTTGACCGTCGTCAAAAGGGGTCCTTACAGTATAATAAAGCACTTTTTATGTGCTTTTTAAAAAAGTGCTTTAAAATTTCCGATAGGGAAGTTTGTACTACAGCTCTCTCTGGTGTGAAGGATTTATCAAAATAAATCAAAGCACTCATCGTAACCAAAACCTTCTGTATACGAAATTTCATGCTAATTATTGGAATAGTTAAGGTGGCTGTTTACCGATCGCAGCGCCATCTACCAGGTCCAATTGTAAATCTAAACCATCCAGTTAGGAGATTAGGAGGAAATAACTCATATTATAAAAATATATAACTTTTATATTAACTTTTTAATTATGTTTATAATTAGATCAGATGTGGTGTTAAAAGAAGTGTTAAAAGACACAATTGACTTCTTATGACATCAACTCGAAAAAAGCATCAGTTTAATCAATGTTAAAAGGTAGTATAGAAATCAGAGCTGTAAAATCGGCATTCATATTCAGAATTGTAAGTATAACTGAAAAACGACATAAGAATGCATTCAATGAATGCAAAATTGATTTATATATAAAATTTTTAATTCACATTAATTTTTAGAAAAATGATTAATTATTCATTTCAATTATTTGTTTTCGTTATTCAGAAAAATGAATCAATTTTTTATTCATTTCAATGATATTCACAAAGAATATCAGAATATTCAATTATTCTGTTTTTATTCATTATTAATTTTTTATTCGTTATTCAATTTTTATTCATTATTAAATTGTTATTCATTAATAATTTTTTGTTCAGTATTCATTTTTTATTCATTATTCAGTTGCTATTCATAATTAATTTTTTATTCGTTATTCATTTTTTATTTATTATTCATATGTTATTCATTACTCATTTTTTTCATTTTCGTAGTAAGCCATAAATAAAAAATTAATAACTAATGAATAACAAATGAATAATAAATAGCAAATGAATAATGAATAAGAAATGAATACGGAAAAAAAGAACAATGAATAAAAAATTAAGAATGAAAAACAAATGAATAATGAATAATAAATAACTAATAAAAAATGAATTATGAATATACAAAGAATAATGAATAAAACATAAATAATGAATAACAAAGGAGTAATGAATAACAAATGAATAATGAATAAAAAATGAATGACGAATAGAAAATGAATAATGAATATAAAAAGAATAATTGAAAATTCTGAAACTCTTTGTGAATTGCATTCTTTGTAAATGGCATTCAAATGAATACTAAAAATTGATTCATTATTCTAAATAACGAAAATGAATAATTGAAATGAATACTTAATCATTTTTTTAAAATTGAATGTGAGTTAAAAATTTTATTGATAAATCAATTTTGCATACATTAAATGCATTCCTATTTCGTTATTCACTGATTTACAGCTCTGATAGAAATACACCTGCACTAGACCTCTGCGGAGCTAATTAAGAACTCTTTCGAATGTATTCTCATTTTTCTACAGGGTTAATAAAAAACCTCTTTCGTAAAATTTCCAAATAAGAAACTTCAAGTAAGATAAAAGTGTTTGTTTTACAAAACAAGGTCATATATCTCATTTTTATTTTATTAAGTTTAAGAATATTATTTTAAAAAGGTATGTATATGTATATATACAATATTTATTTAATTTTATTAATTGACTCTTTACATTTCATAACTGTTTTTTTGCTTGTACTATATACGTGTATATAACAGATAATAAAATTTTTGAAAACTCTCAATATTTGGGCCAACCTTCTTTAAAAACGACGGAGTATATTTTTCATTGTTGTTCTTATCTTTCGCTAACTACTACTTTAAAATATTTCCTTAAATTTTTGACAACTGTTTAAACGTTTTTTTTTTATTACCTGACGACGACCTCAATAAGAAACGGAATTTTTATTGCTACATTTAATATTTACTTCATTATTGTCAGTCATAAATATTTACATAAAGAAATGCAGTGTTCGACTTCGAGTATTATCCGAGATAATAAGTGTGCTATCAGGAGCTGAAGGTATTGCACACAGATAGTCATTATGAAATGACAAAATTTCTGCATAATTAGATATAACTCAATATATATGAAAGAGTCCCATCTCAAAATAAGTAAATTCTAACTATGGTTTAATATCTCTTGTTATAAATATTACTATTTGTGTCAAGATCAAAGAAATTGATGATTAAATAAATTACGAACATATTGACTAAAGCATTAAGTCAAGTAATATCAGTTAAATTTTTAAGATTATGAAATGAGCTTAGTACTATATATAAATACTGTCTGAAATGAAATAAAAATTTAAATATAAAATTATATAAAAAAATTCAGATTTTTTAAGCACACTTATATCAAGAGCACATATCTTTTATTTGTTTTAAAAAAAAAAATATTTTATATTTAAGGTATTCACAAGGTGTGCAATCATGTCATATTGTCCTAAAATTGTACACTAGTTTAAACATTTTATTGTTGCCTTCAATATAAAAAGTTCTAATATATTACAACTCTGAAAGCTATGTTTATTAAAGTGTCGAAATCAAACTGCTGTTTCTTATTTGCATTTATTTATCTTTTAAATTGTAGTTGTAAAATTTTAGGACAATATGACATGATTTGACCTTGGGAATACCCTAAATATATATAAATCTTTAATTTATGACCTTACTAAATCTTTATTAGCCCTATCACTGAGTCCCGCCGTAGTACGATATCGTAAAATCTACGAAAAAAGAATCACTGAGTTCATTCGTAGCGTCATTCGTAGATTTTTAAAGTAATTTTTTACAAAGTGTTTTGGCTGTTGGAGAAAATTTAGAAATAAAATTCAGAAGGAATAACCACTTTTACTGTATGATTTTTTATTAAATTTTTCTCCAACAACCAAAATACTTCGTTACAAATTACTTCAAAAATCTTACGAATGAATTCAGTGATGACTTTTTCGTAGTTTCTACAATACCGTACTACGACGCGACTCAGTAACAGGGCTGTATATATTTTATTTACTTTTTTTAAACAATCTTTTGTTGTTTTATCTTTATTATATGACCTTGCTGATTTTCAAATAATTTGTTTATTCTATAAGAAATGAAACCGAAATTTAAGAAATGCGGCAATAAAGAAATTATCGAAGTTGCTTTGTCTGACTCACTTGCTTATTTGTATCGATATTTCAAAAGTAATTTACCTAATTGAATGGTTTCATATATCAACTGTTTCACATCTTTTCTTGTGAAAAAAAGACGTTGAGATATGTTAAATACGATAAGTGGTGATAATTAATGTGATATCATTAAATACTGTGAAGTATTTAATGATATAAAGTAAAAACGTTATTTGTACGTAAATATGTGATATAACTTTTGTTGCGATCACGACAAATAACTGTTTTACACCTATTAAAAAAATTCAAACAAATTTCGAAACATCATCACATTATATTATGTAATAATCATCATATAATGCAAATTTTATAGCAATCTTATTAAAAACTTGTTACATCAATTATCTATTCTATCTAATCTATTTTATTTACACAATTTTCAATTGAAATTCAGAAATTCTTTTAAAATTCAGAAAAGATCTATTGAAAATCGGAAAAGGTCTATAGAAATTCAGAATTAATAAATAAAATTTATAAAAGATATATTCAAAGTCAGAAAAGATCTGTTGAAATCAGGGACCGAAAATAACAGTTATTTTCGATATTTCTATTAAAAAAGTCAAATGGAAAGAGTAAGTCTATTCAATATTTGAATATAGCAATGTGATGCTTGTTGGCTAAGGAATAATAAATTTTAATGATTTTTTATTTTTCCGATGTTTTTAAAAAAGTCAATAAATAATCGTTATTTTTTGACCAATTTTATTTCGATCAAAGATAAAAGTTAAAATTTTACTTTTAATTTTTCGATCAAAAATAACAATTCAAATTTGACTTTTATTTTTTTGATCAAAAGTAAAAGTTATATTTTAATTCCGATATCATCTGCTTGCAGTCGCTGTTCCAGCCGTTTGCGAAATAAATAAAAACAGAATGTGCAATGCTAAGCAACTAAGCGATACAAGGCAAGGATATAAAGATCGATATCAATGTTTTTATCTCTGTGCAAAAATGTTACTAATATAGGTGTAAAAGAATAAAAAATGTGCTCTATTAATTGTTTTGAAAATTTAAACTATTATAGGAGTTAATGAGAAATCGATCTGTCAAATTTTTAATCTCTAATTTTGATCCTAAAAATAAGAAAACAATTTTAACTTTTATTTTTATCGAAAAAAAGTACAACTTTAACTGTTATTTTTGATCGGAAAAGTAAAATTGTAGCATTTATTTTTGATCATAAAAATTAAAATGACATTTTAACTTATATTTTTGAACAAAAGAGTAAAGGTCATATTTTGACATTTATTTTTGATAAATTAAATAAAAGTCAAAATTAAACTTATATCATTCATCGAAAAAATAAAATTAAAATTTTAACTTTTATTTTGATCGAAATGAAATCAGTCAAAAAAAAAAAAAAAACGAAAATTTGTTGTCCATTTTGAAAAAAAATCATAACCGTCACAGTTTCTGGTTAAAAATTATAAGAATGCAATAAAAATTTCAGAATAGAATAATTGAAATTACAAAAATTCATTCCAGAATTTCCTAAACTATTTAGGAAGCACTGCCTTATCGACCCAAATTAATTTATTATTACCATTACCATTACCTTTACTATTACCATTGCTATTACCATTACCATTACCATTAAAATTACTATTACCATTAACATACCATTTAAATAAAGTAATTCCTAATTTTATATACAATTTCTCATTTTCAATTGATCTCTTCTGATTTTCAAATTTAGGCTGTGTGCGAATTGAGCTAAATGCGACCTAAACTAAATTGGGTCGATAAGGCAGTGCTTTCTAAATAATTTGGGAAATTCTCGATCTACCTAAATGCTCCCTAAATTACGAAGCACTGTATTATCGACACTATTTAGTTTAGGTCGCATTTAGATCAATTCGCACACAGCCTAAATTTGAAATTCAGAATAGATCAATTGAAAATGAGAAATTGTATATGAAATTAGGAATTAATTAATTCAAATGGTATGGTAATGGTAATGGTAATGGTAATGGTAATGGTAATGGTAATGGTAATGGTAATGGTAATGGTAATGGTAATGGTAATGGTAATGGTAATGGTAATGGTAATGGTAATGGTAATGGTAATGGTAATGGTAATGGTAATGGTAATGGTAATGGTAATGGTAATGGTAATGGTAATGGTAATGGTAATGGTAATGGTAATGGTAATGGTAATGGTAATGGTAATGGTAATGGTAATGGTAATGGTAATGGTAATGGTAATGGTAATGGTAATGGTAATGGTAATGGTAATGGTAATGGTAATGGTAATGGTAATGGTAATGGTAATGGTAATGGTAATGGTAATGGTAATGGTAATGGTAATGGTAATGGTAATGGTAATGGTAATGGTAATGGTAATGGTAATGGTAATGGTAATGGTAATGGTAATGGTAATGGTAATGGTAATGGTAATGGTAATGGTAATGGTAATGGTAATGGTAATGGTAATGGTAATGGTAATGGTAATGGTAATGGTAATGGTAATGGTAATGGTAATGGTAATGGTAATGGTAATGGTAATGGTAATGGTAATGGTAATGGTAATGGTAATGGTAATGGTAATGGTAATGGTAATGGTAATGGTAATGGTAATGGTAATGGTAATGGTAATGGTAATGGTAATGGTAATGGTAATGGTAATGGTAATGGTAATGGTAATGGTAATGGTAATGGTAATGGTAATGGTAATGGTAATGGTAATGGTAATGGTAATGGTAATGGTAATGGTAATGGTAATGGTAATGGTAATGGTAATGGTAATGGTAATGGTAATGGTAATGGTAATGGTAATGGTAATGGTAATGGTAATGGTAATGGTAATGGTAATGGTAATGGTAATGGTAATGGTAATGGTAATGGTAATGGTAATGGTAATGGTAATGGTAATGGTAATGGTAATGGTAATGGTAATGGTAATGGTAATGGTAATGGTAATGGTAATGGTAATAGTAATGGTAATGGTAATGGTAATAGTAATGGTAATGGTAATAGTAATGGTAATGGTAATGGTAATGGTAATGGTAATGGTAATGGTAATGGTAATGGTAATGGTAATGGTAATGGTAATGGTAATGGTAATGGTAATGGTAATGGTAATGGTAATGGTAATGGTAATGGTAATGGTAATGGTAATGGTAATGGTAATGGTAATGGTAATGGTAATGGGAATGGGAATGGTAATGGTAATGGTAATGGTAATGGTAATGGTTATGGTAATGATAGTGGTTATGGTAATGGTAATGGTTATGGTAATGGTAATGGTAATGGTAATGGTAATGGTAATGGTAATGGTAATGGTAATGGTAATGGTAATGGTAATGGTAATGGTAATGGTAATGGTAATGGTAATGGTAATGGTAATGGTAATGGTAATGGTAATGGTAATGGTAATGGTAATGGTAATGGTAATGGTAATGGTAATGGTAATGGTAATGGTAATGGTAATGGTAATGGTAATGGTAATGGTAATGGTAATGGTAATGGTAATGGTAATGGTAATGGTAATGGTAATGGTAATGGTAATGGTAATGGTAATGGTAATGGTAATGGTAATGGTAATGGTAATGGTAATGGTAATGGTAATGGTAATGGTAATGGTAATGGTAATGGTTTATGGTAATGGTAATGGTAATGGTAATGGTAATTGTAATGGTAATGGTAATGGTAATGGTAATGGTAATGGTAATGGTAATGGTAATGGTAATGGTAATGGTAATGGTAATGGTAATGGTAATGGTAATGGTAATGGTAATGGTAATGGTAATGGTAATGGTAATGGTAATGGTAATGGTAATGGTAATGGTAATGGTAATGGTAATGGTAATGGTAATGGTAATGGTAATGGTAATGGTAATGGTAATGGTAATGGTAATGGTAAGATAATGGTAATGGTAATGGTAATGGTAATGGTAATGGTAATGGTAATGGTAATGGTAATGGTAATGGTAATGGTAATGGTAATGGTAATGGTAATGGTAATGGTAATGGTAATGGTAATGGTAATGGTAATGGTAATGGTAATGGTAATGGTAATGGTAATGGTAATGGTAATGGTTTATGGTAATGGTAATGGTAATGGTAATGGTAATGGTAATGGTAATGGTAATGGTAATAGTAATGGTAAAGGTAGTGGCAATGATTATGGTAATGGTGATGGTAATGGTAATGGTAATGGTATTTAATGGTAATGGTAATGGTAGTGGTAGTGGTAGTGGTAATGGTTATGGTAATGGTAATTGTAATGGAAGTGGTAATTGTAATGGTAGTGGTAATCTTAATAGTAATTGTAATTGTAAGATTTGCAATGGGAATGGTAATGGAAATGGAAGTGGAAATGGTGATGCTATTGGTATTTGTAATTGTAGAATAAAATTGTTATATAGAGTAAAGGGGGTAATGTCGTGTACTCAACTTTAAAGTGCTCGTAAAGCCATACATGACAAGCGAATTCAACGAGTAAGCATCCGATCGAAAGATAATTTGGTTGGTAACATTTATGTGTAACAATATTCGTGTAGCATGAAATCGTGTTAGAAGAAATTAAAAAAAAAATTTGCACGACATTACCCCCCTCAAAATTTGTGGGGTAATGTCGTGCATTGTATTGTAAAGGTATCAGAATGTGTGAAAAACGATAGGTAGTGGTTCGATTCAAGAAGATATAGCATTATTGTTTATTTATTTGTTATTGTTAATTATAAGGCAATATACACAAGTCCGAAATATGATACAATAATACAATTTTATGAAAAGAAAAGTGAAAATAGGCAATTTGCTATATGAAACACGGAAAGAAAAACATTTTTTCAAAAAGTGCTTGACATTGAGAAAAAATTTTGGAAAATTTTATTTTGATTGTAGCGTTTTGTTAAGGCTTCACGACTCCCTTGGTACACTAGGGCGACCGCGTTTCCTTCCCTTTTCTTTTCTGTATAGTGCACGACATTGCCCCACATCAAATGCACGACATTGCCCCAAAGGTCGTTTTCAAGGTTGACTTCGGCAAATCGGTAAAGAACAAAAATTTTTTCGATCACAATACATCTTTTTTTTCGGCGGAATATTTGCTTTAAGAAAACACTTCCCTGGTATATTTTCCTGCGAGACAAATAATTTTTCTGATCCGATAAAAAAACACTTTCGTCGTCCCGAGAACGTGCGATTTTTAAAAAACGTCGCACATATTGCCCTTACACATGGATATTGCTAGTATTGTATGCATGAGCTCTGTAGGTCAGTAGGCCCATACCTTACCAACGGCTGGTATATCATTAAATTTTTTTATGCTAAAAAAGCCAGTGCACGACATTACCCCCTGCACGACATTACCCCCTTCTACACTAATAACTAATTTTTGCGAAAATATCTATATCTCTTCTGAATATTATTTAAAATATTCTGAATTAGTGGCGGCCGTAAGCCTAGTATGCAGAGTGCGTGGCCCATTAACTAAAGAACCGTAGTATACCGGGTTGAATTTCCAGCTCAGACACAATATTTTTGCAATTCAATTAAGTTGTCTGTTCGGTCTTCACCTCTCTGCAGACAATAGCAAACTTCAGAGAGTAAAAAGTACCATGTAAGGCTTCTTGAGAACATAAGCCGTTCAGAGTCGGCATTAAGCCCTTAGGTCCAGTTCTCGATCATTTGTGTTCAAACATTTAATACCACGCACAACAAAATTGATCACTAGAAGCTCGGCCAAAGTCATTTCTAGGGCTGAAATGGTAGATTTATTTTTATATTATACTATATTCTGAATGTTAATTAATCTTTTCTAAATTTCAATTGATTATTTTCTGAATTACAATTGATCCTTTCAAAATTTTTTCACAATGACAACTTCGACCGAAAAAGTTTAAAGATCTTATGCATTTACAGTGGTGTTAGTCTTAAAAAAAATTATATGTAAAAGTACTTTTTGACAAATTATGCATACGAGCACTGAATTATCTAGGTACACATTTTTTTTAATCTCGAAATGTTTAACAATGATATTGGGATAATTTTTTTGGGACTAATAGCGCCCCTTATCCCGGGAACGACATCCCTATTACAGATGTTTCAAACTTGAAACAAAATTTTAATTGAGTTTGCAAGCAATTTGTCTTGTTGACAACCGTTTTTAAGGGTGTAAGACTTCTACATGCATGTTGTGTGCAAACATCAGACCCACTCAAGACGTTTTTTATTTTTTTTGGAAAATCTCAAGTTTTGCGCAATAAGTGCACTCTACGATACCAATAACAAGAACAAAATCCAAAACAAAAACCACAACAAAATACTTACTGAAATCAAAATCCATCTTAAATTCAAAATCGAAATTTAAATAAATTCCTTATTCACAAAGAAAAAAATAAGCATGAAGATAGGAATAATGACCAGAAATATTAGAAAGATATTAAAATCAAAACAAAAGTATTAGTTAGCTAGAAACAGTTTTATTCAAAATAAAATAGTAGAAAAAGTAGCTAGGAGCTTAAGCACATTTTTCGGAGAAAAATGAGAAAAAAGCTGCTAATTCTTGCCACAAACTACTAAACAAAAATGGCAGCACTGCAAGGTTGTATTTTTTATTGCTTCCTTAATAATTTCTACATTTAAATTGAAGTTTATCTTTATTAGTTTAGTGATTGTGGCATTGTTACTCTCAAATTTTGTTCTGGTTCTTTTGTTTCCACATAAATATCAAAAAACTAATCGCGATCGATTCAGCCGCGTGACAACAACACAATACGCATCGTCTGGCAAGAACATAGACACAATAGAAAATACATAATAGCGAATTAAGAAAACGAAAAAGACTTACTTTACAAAAAGATTGCCTTTTTTGCTTTCGTAACGGGTGTGCAAAATGGCCGACTCCGACAGTGGCAATTGTCGATGCAGATTGCTAATTGATACTGTAATAATTGTAGTGCTGTTGATACCGATAGTTATCTGTGAAATTGTTATTCAACCCAAACGTAGGGGCTTCTTCTGCAACGATGAAATGCTACAATATCCTTTCCAGCCACCAACCATTAGTGGAAGCATAATGTGCATAATAATCTTACTAATACCGCTTCTATTGATCGTGATGATGGAGTCCTCGCATTTCTATCAAAAAGCCAAATGCGGCAAAAAGCTGCAGTATTCGTTAAAGTGGCGGATATTCTCATTACTGCGTCAGAGCAGCAAGGAATTTGCGTTCTATGTAGTTGGGCTGATATTAACATTCGATGTCAGTGATTTGGCAAAATTAACAATCGGCCATCTCAGACCACATTTTATGGCAGTGTGTCAGCCACAGTTGCCTGACGGCAGAACGTGCAGCGATGTGACGCTGCAAGGACGCTTCATCGACGATTATGAGTGCGTTGCAAATGGATTTACAGCACGAGATGTGCGTCAGATTCTAATCTCATTTCCAAGTCTTCACTCCGCATTCTGTTTTTACGCTATGCTGTATATGACGTTCTATCTACAGAATCGGTTTAATTGGAGCGGCTCAATTTTAACGCGAGTTTTTCTGCAGTTTTCGCTTATGATGTTGGCCTGGTTCACATCGCTAAGTCGCATCATGGACTATTGGCATCATTGGTCAGACGTTATTGCTGGCTCTTTAATAGGCGTAACTATTGCGATGATCAATGCGTTCTTTATAGCAAAGTTGTTTGCGGTACCGCGCAGTTTCAACAGCGGAAAACGGATGCGGAAGGAGGAACAAGAGCAGCTGAAGCAAACGGATCCCTGTCTACAGCAGGAGACTATGACAACGCTACCATCATGTAAACAATAAGGAAAGTACAGTGTGTATCCGAAATGCAGCAGAAATAGAGGTCATTCGTTGAAGATCATTATATATCATCATTATATAGCGTACGACTTTTCTTTCGGCTCAGAACATACGAGGGCAATTTTTTTAGTCAGTGACTTTTTGAATAAAATTTAGTTTTTTTCGGCAAGAGTGTTTAATTTCTTAACATGCTCTTTTTAGATCCATAAATTCAGTTAAATTGCTTCCATTACAATTTATGGATTTTTGCCATGGCGACCATATACGTGTGCGCCGCACATTGGTTCCAAATTGAAAAAGACGGCCAAAACCTCAAGGAGTTGCCTTTTTGACTACTTTCGTTTTTTCTATTTTAACTGAACCAAATTTTTAAAAAAATTTACATTTTCAATGATTTTTCAAAATATGAAACATGAATATTATATAAAATTTTTTTACTTTTTCTGATTATTTAAGCTTTGATTTAATACATAAAAATATTAAACGTATAAAATTATTTATACAAATTATACAGCAAATGTTTCAAGTTGGGTAAAAATGTTACTGTTTTTTTTTAATTGTCTGTCAAACTTTCAGGCTTCATATATCAATAAAAAATGTTTTTGTTTTTAAAATTGGCAATGCGGTATTTTTTATTTATCTATCTTAAATATGTACTTGAAGCAAAAATTTGTCTTCAAACATCATTTAAAAAAAGGTTTTGGCCGTCTTTTTCATGTTTGGGACCAATGTGCACCGGTAAGTTGTCATGGTGGAAGAGCACTTTTTTTCTTAAGATGCGGTCGTTATTGTCTCAAATAAATGTAAAATCTGTTGAAAGTGAATACATATTTGAGGTGAATACCCTGAATAAACCGAAAAATGTCTTAAAAACACAAAATCTTAATTGTTACCGTATTCCAATAGGAATTGCAAATTAAAATTATTAAAAACATTTTGTTTTTTGTATATACTTGTTTAAACTTTAAGTCGTGTGTGCTAAGAATTATATGCCAGAGATCTGCATTAAGTAAATTGAAAATCAAGCTACTTGAAAAAATATCAAGCTTTGAGTTGATATGCAGGAACTTGATTTATTTTTTTCCTTACAATTCGCGACTGGCTTCTGAAAAACGAATCATATGTCTGACGTGATTCTATTTTGTTTCTACCCCACATGAGTTGGTGGAAAAAGTCAAGTTTTCTACTTTTCAACTCTGGTTTCGACTCAATGCGACTGCACTGCCGTCGGAAGCGACTGACGATCATTTGTTTCGTTGTTCGTTTTATTTATTATGCGGAGTTCGTGTAACCTTTTTTCTGTTGTTATTGCCATAATATTAGGTGGCAACCCTATTTCAAAATTTTATAATTAGGAAATTCTGACAACGCATTCAGATTCAGCGACCCATTTTTGGTGTACCATTTTTTTGCCTACCCCGAATTCATAAAACTACAAAAAATCACGGTGGCAACCCTATCCACCATCTTTAATTTTACAATTCTGACTTTAGATTCAAAATCAGCGACTTCTTAACACTGATAAATGATGTTTAAACTCTTAAAAATACATATTATTAGGTGCAATACTGTGGTAAAAATTTCGGTGGCAACCCTAACCTCTTAAATTTTAAAACTGTGACATTATATTCGAAATCAAATCCGTTGTCAGAATTTCAAAATTACAAGAATTCGCAAAAATAAAAAAATCTAGGTGGCAACTCTATCCGCCATCTTAAATTTTAAAGTTTGACATAATCTTCGAAATAAGTTACCCCTAAAACTTCCAACCACGGAGTCCACAGAATCCTTCAAAGTCTTATTACGCTTAAGCTCTCTCTAAACAAGCTCATTGAATTTTTTGGATACTTGCTTTAATTGGATACTTGCCTTCAATTTTAAGCTTTTCAAGCTTTTTGCCGAAGGCATCACGCTTTCCTTTACTTGAAACTTCGTTCCGTTCTCTTATAAGCTACCCTACTTGCAAGTCGCAAGCTGTCTTGAGCTTATTTATATTCAATTACAAGCTATACTTGATTCAAAATTATCAAGCTCAAGCTAGCTTGAACTTGCATTTTAAGCAAGTACTTGAAATAGAGTTTCAAGTAGGCTTGTGCAGTTCTCTGTTATATGCATCCTGTGTTGCTGCGCTTTACACGATTTTTTTCAATTCCAGGTCCTTTTTTTATAAGTTTTAATGATGTTCAAATAATATACAAATTGATGTATGTATGTGGGAATGTATATCTTGAACGTGTTCCTGTTTCTTGTCTATTGGACAAGGGGACGTGGTAACTTCCACACAATCCATACAACCATACAAATTGCGATATCGAATAGCTTTGGAGTTGTAAGTTGCACAACCTCGGAATTTAGTATTCGACCTAAATTTTGTTTCTTGACTAATAAGGTAAATATCCCACAAAAATTTCCTTTAATACAAAAAAACTGGTTTCGAACGCAGGCATCAAGGCATACTCGGTCTAGTTGTCCACTCTTATTAATAGTGGCGGAGTCAGAGAAAAAATTTTTGGGGGACAACAATTTTTATAATTTCTTTTGCATTTTTTTTTAACCCCAAAAGACACACCCAAAAAAATACTATGAGAATACACACCCATGGAAAAATGTATCTTTTTTTCGAGTGCTTTTCAAACCACTTTATTTTTTTTAATATTTATCGTTAGTTTAAGTACCAACGAGTATTTTAAGGTTAAACTTGTTAATATTTTATGCCTCCTATCAAAAATAATAACCAAAATCACTCTGCGCCTTTTTCTGAGGAAAACAAGAAATGCAAAAAAATAATAAAATGCTCACAACATTCCGCAAACACTACTATGCGCTTTTGATGTAAAAATGATCAACAATTCTGTCAGGGTTAAGCTTTTTTTTAACAAAATTTTTCAAATTAAACAAAACAATATATAAAAAAATTTTCATTTCACAAAAAACCACTTTGTTTCAGCATAAAAACCACGGGGTAGAAACGTATCCCGGGTATGTTAAGTCGTAGGTGTATATTTTGGAGGCTTATAGCTCCTCAATGATTGGCCACAGGAAAGTAAATGAAAATGTAAATGACGTATAGTTACGTCTACTTCCTAGATCCAAAGTTTCAATATGCTATAAGAACTGGTTGAAAAATGCAGCAGTTTAAAGTTGCAAATAGGTACTTTTGTACACGGGTGTGTCTTTTAGGGTTAAATACTTTTTTATTTGGAATTAAATAAAATTTATTAATATTTTTTACATAAATTTGCACATGTAATTGTTTCATCATATAAAAATATTAAGGCTTTATTTAGTTATCATACTACAATTTTTAAGATTCGTCCTATTTTTAAAAATCTTTCAATCACATCCTCTGGATTCAAAGCTATGTCGCAGTGATTATGAAGCAATGTCAAACAAACTAAAAATTCCTCAAGCTTTGTGGTAAGAATACAGGTTTTAATGATTATGATGAAAAAGAACGATCATCGCTTGCAATTGATCATTTAGAAAAATTTATACTTTCCCTCAGAAAGAAAACGCAGCAGTGTTTTCTAATCGGTTGCAAATCCTTGAAAACAAATTTCAACTCATTTTTTTACTCTCGAGTGTCTTTGTAAATAAAAAAAATATACATTATTTGTACCGCAGCAATTATGCAGTGGATTAATAATTATTAGGTTCAAAAGCATCTACAGTGACTCCAAAAACTATTCGCTCATACTATTTATCAACTTTACTGTAGCTACAGAAATAAAAAAAACACAGTTGGAACAAAAAATGTATTAAAAAGATGTTGATTATAATGTTTTTTCAAATATTTTATAAGAAATTATTTCCATTCATTGTTGCACTTGAACCAAATATCAATATAAAAACAAAAACTCAATATTACATGTCAAAAAAGTATTCGCTCGTTATATACAAATGAAATTATTGAAATTGTTTTTTTTTTACTTATTAATACTTTGTTGGACCTCCTTTATTTCTTATAATATGGTAAAGTATTTACTAAATTTAGGGTTAATTGAGGTGTAAATCGCCAGTAGGCGCGTTGGAAAGGTGAGCTCATTTTGATCAATTTACAAACAAAAATCTCAAACATTGGTCCAACGGTTCAAAAGTTACGGGCATTTTTGTCCAAATTTTGGACCATTTTTCCATTTTTTCATGATTTTGTCCAAGAATATTACTTTCATGGCCATTTTTTTGGCTCAATCCATTATTTAATTCAATTTACAATTCAAAATGAAGAGTTTAAGCCCAAATTTATCGAATTCGGTTGATTAATTCATGCAATATTGCTAAAACAAAACAACACATAAAATCAACTTTTTGATTTTTTTTTCCCCTTTTTATTTTTTTTCTACAAAAATTCAAATTAAGAGATAATAAAGTATCTATCAACCTATTATCAAAAAAAAATATTCAATTTGAGTGTAGTAAAAGACAAAATCTTGGACAAAATCATGAAAAAAATGGAAAAATGCTCCAAAATTTGGACAAAAATGCCCGTAACTTTTGAACCGTTTGACCAATGTTGGAGATTTTTTTCAATTTTCCAACGCGCCTACTGGCGATTAAACCCGATCGATAGTTTTTGAGTTATGGATGTGAACGTGTAGGTAATATTTCATACGAACGTCAATTTGGGAAAAAATCTACCAACAAAAAGTAGGGGACTCGATTTTAACGATAGAGGTATGGTTCCTTTGGCAAATTTTCATGGAATAACCCATAGAATACGGAAATCATAGGGAAATTGTCAAAAAATAAATCGACACGCTCTAGTTTGCACTTAATAAATCAATTATTTTTCTTTTCTTCTAGTTAAACATCTTCAAAAGTCAATCAGAGTAAAACTCTCGAAGTAATTGACTAATTAGTCCCCTTTCCTATAACACTGTAGCTCCGACAGCGAACATTTTAAACGCGTTATTCTCAAAACCACTTTTTGAATGTCCGTGATCTCTGCCATTTAAAAACTACGTAACTTATTAATTTCAAACTTGGTACACAATTTTTAGAATTTTTTTTAAAATTAAGTGGGTTTGCACTTATAAAATGGTGGAATTTTTCGTTCAAAATAGCAATTTTCACATTAAATATCCACCTAAAATTAAAAAATTAAAAAATGAAATAAATAGTATTCAGAGAACTTTTGGGGGAGGATTTGATAACGGTGGTTGCGAAAATATCATTCACTTTTTTTTGTTACTCCGTTGTCGAGATATTGCCTACTGTAGTTTATTTAACAATAAAAAAATTGGTTCTACTTAAAACCTTTCTCGGGTCGGAATTCTTTTTAATTGATATTGTGTTGACTTTAGCATTTCGTTTAAAAAAATTGAATAATGCTTAAAAAAGATGCTCTTTGACCCTTATTCGACCCTTGTTCGGATACTGTTAAGCCAAAAAGTGCTGGCTAAATTAATAATAATTTATTCTCTGTTAAAAATGTTTATTTTTAATCGGGTATGAGTTTGATCAGCTGAAAAAAGCCGTGCTGCCTACACTTTGAAAGCTTGAGGGAACAAAATTGGGAGAAAAATTAAATGAAAAAGGCTCGTATTAATTGTTTTTAAACATATTTCTCCAACTCTTCAGGGGATCTTTTTGCAACAAACTAAAAAAAATACAACAAGCAAAAAATATCGCAAATAGTGCAATTTTTTCTCAGGGTTACTCCTTCAAATAGGTCAAGTATTTCAGTTCTTATCGACTATGAAATCATACATTTGTTAAAGGATTTTAGTAATTTTTTCAACAATGACATAATTTAAAAACCCATCAAGTGTTAAACAAGCATATAACAAATTTCTTAACTATTGTGAATCTCTATTCTGCGCTATTTTTATCGTTTCTCTTTCCGTCGGATCTTTAAAAAATCTTTTTCACACAGCAACTGCTACTTAATTGTTATTGTTTATTAATAAAAACTTTTCACGTGTTTTTGCTTTATTTTTGAATTGAGCCGCAATTCGTGACGCAGCTGTTTTGGCGAAGTTCTATAAATAATATCACACAACAATACAACAAAAGCCGCATTATAAAGCGAAGCTATAATTTAGTCGTTACTAACTAGCAGTAAAGCTTAATTGTGCTTGACATACGATCAGAGCTAGTCAAGCTTAAAGATTAGTCGAGCTGCAGGCGCTTGCGAGCTAAGTGCAAGTTTTAAAACTTTCAGCTATTTTCGACTATATTAAAGTTTTCTAAAATAAAAAAAAAATTTCGAACAGAATTTTTTTTTAATATGAATTTCGTGAAATTACTAATCAAGGATACAACGCAGTTGTATCGCGTGATCTTCGACTGTCTGTTGCTGGTGACGCTTATAGTATTGGCACAAAAGTGCCCACAATTAGGACGCTCAGTAACGCAACGCGGCTTTTTCTGCGATGATGCAACGCTGCGTTATCCTTATCATGAGGGCACTATTTCGAATACCATGCTGTACGCTATTGGGCTCTACTTGCCGCTGCTGGTGATTGGTTGTGTGGAGCTGGTCGATTTTGTAGTAAAAGTTAGGTCGCAGCGTTGCAGTAAAAGCAATGACGTTGCTATTGCAAATTCGATGAGAAAGTCGTTGCAGCAATTCTATCAAACTATGTCTGCTTATTTGCTCGGCTACGCTTGCGAGCGCTTCTTCAAGGCTCTTGGCAAGGCCACAGTTGGCCGCTTGCGTCCACATTTCTTTTCCGTTTGTCAACCGCAGTTACCGGATGGCAGAACTTGTGCCGATCCCCTGTTGGCTGGTGCATACATCGAGGAGTACAGCTGTGTGGGTGGCGTTAATGTAACGGAGAGCATGTTGCGCAGCGTTCATTTATCCTTTCCAAGTGGTCACTCTAGCATGAGCTTCTATGGCATGGTCTTTTTGGCGCTCTACTTTCATGACCGCTTGTGTAGACAACACTTTAGCGTTAGAGTAATGAAGACGCTATTGCAACTCAGTTGTCTGCTTCTAGCCTGGTTTGTAATGCTCAGTCGAATCATGGACAATATGCATCACTGGTCAGATGCACTGGCAGGATCATTATTGGGAACTCTTATTGCAGTATTTGTCTATGTTAGCTTGTTGAGTGGTTTTACCATCAAGATGAGGACTAAAAATCAGGAGCGTTGTGGTTGCGAGAAGTCTGCAATGAAGTTAAATGAAGTATTGACTGAAGTTAAGAGCGTACCATCGGACACCAAAGGTTAAGCACAGGTCAAATCTGTTTCATTAGTTGTAAATTCTATAAAACTGTTATAGTTTTAAGGTGCATTTGTGAGATCTTCAATTTGGGTTCAAATTAACCAAAGATAGAATTTTAAGTTGTAAGATATTTACATAATAAATTTTGCCAAAAATTTATGATGTGATCCCTTAACTTAGGTGTAAAAAATCATTAAGTATTGTAATAAAAAAAAATAATTTTAAAATAAAAAATTCAATGCAATAGCATAGATTAGCAATTAAAATTTATTATAAATTTTTATATTGAGTATTGAGTACACATGTTTTTAAACTGATTGAAAATAAATATTATGTATGTTGATTTTTAATAAAATATTGAAAAATATTTCGAAATTAAATATTGCTTAGAATAACTTTTTGAATATTTTAGTTTCATTTTTATTTTGGCTGATGATTTTTTGAT
This sequence comes from Dichetophora obliterata, assembly GCA_963920525.1. NCBI lineage: Eukaryota > Metazoa > Arthropoda > Insecta > Diptera > Sciomyzidae > Dichetophora > Dichetophora obliterata. Next base: position 14,433,289 of record OY986438.1, on the reverse strand, counting down.
CAATAGCAATTGAAGCTTGGTCAGAGTATTTTCAAGGGCTAAAATGGCCAATTCGTTTTTCGATTTCTTCTTAAAAATATTGAGATCAGAATATATTTTTTAAATATTTCAGCACAGCAACTTTGTTTCTATTAAAAATACATTCATTGATATGAAGCTGTAGAGCTTAGCAAATTATTATATAAAACAATAAATTTAACACTCGTAATTTTTATTCTATATTTTTAAAAATTTTTTTTGTTTAGAACCTGTTGCTTCATGAACTTATTTGGCATAAAGCAAAAATATAATTCTATAAAAAAATAAAAAATTATAAGTTTATTTTTTTAAAAATATAAAGTGGCAAAGTATGTAATAAAATTTTTTTTCAAATTTGGTTATCTTTGTATATTAAAGTAATTTAAGCACTAATAATTTTTCTAGCAAAATTTGATAATCATCACGTTCTGCTAACACATTTTTTCCAAATATCATTTATTTCTGTTGTAACTGTCCTTACTTTAAGCATCTGTGAAGAGCCAAAACAATCTCATAAAACAAAACAAAATAAAAAATATTTTTATGGTTTACATCCAAAATAAAATCTTATTAAAACCATAGAGTAAATCATATAAAAATTTTAAACATTTTTTGTTGAGTAAGCTAAATAGTTTTAGTGAAAAATAGAATTATTTTAAATGTAAACCATTTTAAATTTAAAAGTTTTCTCACTGTTTTTAACAAGAAAACTTATTAATTTTACATTTTTTTGTGTTTAAAGTTTTCATATTGGGTTTAATGAGAAAACGTATTGCTGTTACCAAAAAATTAGTTGTTTTTATTTTAAAGAAATTATTAAATAATTGTAAAAATACTTTCAATTGCCTTTGAAATGAAACAAAAACACATATATAAGATTCTTACCATAATTTATCAGAGAATAAAATATTTAAAAATATAATATGTGAAAAATAGTCTAGCAAAATGTAAAAAATTAATTTATAAATTCATAGTTTTTGTTTCTGTGGTTTCGCAACGAAAAATTTTTTATCATTTTTCATTAGCAAAGCTGTAAAAGGATGCATTCAATTTGATTTTATTCACAAAAAAGTGAATCAGTGAATAACGAAATAAGAGTGCATTTAATGAATGCAGAATTGATTTATAAATAAATGTGAATTAAAACATTCATTTTTAAAAAAGTAATTAATTATTAATTTCAATTATTCAATTTCTTTATTTAGAATAATAAACCAGGTTTTTATTCATTCGAATGCTATTCACAAAAAATGCAATTCACAAAGAATTTCAGAATTTTAAATTATTCTTTTTTTAGTCATTATTAATTTTTAATCGTTATTAATTTTTTATTCATTATTCATTTGTTATTCTTTATTCATTCTCAATTCATTTTTAATTTTCTATTCATAATTAGTTTTTTATTCATTATAAATTTTTTATTCATTATTAATTTTTTATTCATTATTAATTTTTTATTCATTATTCATTTTTTGTTCATTATCTTTTTGTTATTCTTTATTCATTTTTTATTAATTTTAGTCCTAAGCCATAAATAAAAAATTAATAACAAATGAATAATGAATAAAAAGTTAATAATGAATAACAAATTAATAATGAATAAACAATGAATAATGAATAGCAAATAAATAATGAATAAAAAATGAATAATTATTAAAAAAAGAATAATGAATAAAAATTTAATAATGAATAAAAAGTGAAACATGAATAAAAAATGTGTAATGAATAACAAATTAATAGTGAATAAAAAATCAATAATGAATAAAAAAACATCTGAATTTTTCGCCATAACTCCCAAACCATACATCCTACAAGGACGATTTATGCTCCAAAATGTTCCTAATACATGTGTACACAAGACTGCTTTTTCAGAAAATTTTTTTTTCAAGAATCTTAGTTTTCTACGTCATTTTTGGTGATTTTCTAGTTTTTTTGGTTTTTTAGCCATAACTCCCTAACCGTACATCATAAAAGGACGATTTATTCACCAAAATGTTCATTAAGCTACTGCCCACAAGATTTCATCCTTGGAAGACTTTTAAAAATTACATTTCTTGTTCATTTCTAATGTCCTTTTTTTATTATTTATTTTTCATTCATTTTTTATTCGTTATTAAATTTTTATTCATTATTCATTTGTTATTCATTATTAATTGTTTATTCATTACTCATTTTTTATTCATTATCAATTTTTATTTATTGTTAATTTTCATTAATTGTTTATTCATTATTCGTTTTTTATTCTTAATTAATTTTTTATTCATTTGTTATTCATTTTTCTTTTTTATTCCTTATTTACATTTTTTCATTATTAATTTGTTATTCATTATTCTTTTTTTATTCATTATTCATTCGTTACTAATTTTTTATTTATGGCTTAAGACGCAATGAATAAAAAATAATAATGAATAGCAAAAGAATAATGAATAAAAAAAGAAAATTGAATAAAAAATTAATAATGAATGTGAAATGAATAATGAAAAACAAGTAAGTAATGAATAAAAAATGAATAATGAATAAAAAATGATTAATAAATAACAAATTAATAATGAATAACAAATGTATGATGAATACAAAATGAATAATAAATAAAACATGAATAATGAAAAGCACATTAAAAATAAATAAAAAATTAATAACGAATAAAATATAAATAATGAAAAAAAAAGAATAATTGAAAATTTTGAAAGTTTAAAGTATTTGTGAAAGTTTTTTCTAAATGACCTCTATATTTATTATGTTGACTTTATATGATTTAAATACAAATTCTAAATGTTTGATAGTTTAAATCATACTTGATTTTAAATACAAATTCTAGTTGTTTGATAGTTTAAAATCGTTTATTGAGCTTAAGGTCAAAGTTAGAACAATTAATTGTTCTAACGAATTTTTTCCAAAGAAACAACAACAACAACAAAGTTTCAATATGAAAGGAAAAAAATCACTAGCATTTGATTTTATTGTACAATTTCTGCGCTGCTAAACGCGTCATCAGAAATCTTTGTGATTGCCCGTGCAAGCGCGCGCTAACGCACTGCACCATCGGGGTGATGAGATTTTGAAGCGTCAATTTCTCATTTTTTCCTCAATTTCATAATGTCACATTTGTTGTTGTATTTCTGTTTTACTTTAGTTTCTATGCTTATGTTATTATATGTAGTCCAACAGCCTGCTGGAAGTCTGCACTAACAAAGCATGTTTTGAATTTGAAGAATTTGTATTTAAGATCAAGTATGATTTAAACTATCAAACATTTAGAATTTGTATTTAAATCATATAAAGTCAACATAAGTATTTGTGAAAGTTTAAATTTTAAACATCAAGGTTAAAAAAATGTGCAGTAGTATTTTAGCTGGAGTAAAATATATTGCAATATTTTTAACCGTGTAGGGATGTCAATGGCAAAAATACATCGATGTATTACTTTGAGTCGATGTATTGAAAACTACATCGATATTTTTCGATGCATCGGGTTTTTCAGATATTATTTCGCAACAAAATATGTTATTAGCAAAAAAGTACAAAATTTAAAACAAATTACAATAACTGAGCTAATAACGTTTCTAATGGGCTTTTGAATGAGGTCAAAAATTTATTCGTAAAACCATAGAAATCATAAAAGTTCAAATTTTTAAGTCATCCAAAACACTCTCTTAATTTTAAGGTTTTTTAGAAAAACTTTTAGTTGCAGGTCTGCTTATCATTTCTGTCTTGTTATTGTCTGAGTAAGATCTAAACATTTTTTACAAACTCTAGAGCTATTTCGAATGACATCTTCCTTAAAAAAAAAAACCTAAATCTTTAAATTAGATAATTAGTTATGATCTATCCTTTGAAATTTTACAAGATTTTTATTGTGAGCTTTTTAGATTAAATAAGTTTGATTTTTTTTTAAGGAGTGATGTTTAGTTTTTAATATATGTAAGCATTTAAAATATTTTAAAATTTCTAAATGACTGTACATTGTTTTTACTATTGTTTTAATAAATCCTATATATATAAATATATATATATATACAAGAGTCGTATATATATATATATATATATATATATATATATATATACATATATATATTAGGGCGGGTCAAATTCTGGCTCAGCGAAATTCGTAAAATACATGTAATTTCAAGACTTTTTCTCCACTACAGCATATACAAAATCTGAAAAAAAGCTGTGCGGACTTTCGTAAATAGATTCATACACATACATTCATACATTCATATTTTGTAATTGAGAACAAAATCTATTTACGAAAGTCCGCACAGCTTTTTTTCAGAATTTGTATATGCTGTAGTGGAGAAAAAGTCTTGAAATTACATGTATTTTACGAATTTCGCTGAGCCAGACCTCCAAAAAATTCGTCCATACAAATTGACCCGCCCTAATATATATATATATATATACATATACATAGTATTTTCATTTAAAAATAAAACGTATTTTCACAGCCCAAGTAAAAATATTAACAGTCGAACATGGGCCGTACAGGGGTCGAACATGGGCTGAAAATAATCCAAAAGCCCAGCTGTCGAAAGTTGGGTCGAACAATGAAAATGTACAGCCAAACTAAGTTGAAAGGTCGCTGTACACCCGTTGTATGCCTACCAATTTTTTAAAACTCTTAATCAATAGCAAACGTATGCACAACAACACAAGCAAGCCTCACTCGAAGATACAGTTTTGTTTTCATGATACTTTATTCACTGTATTTCAATATAAACTTTTTCCCCAACTGTAACAAATTAAACAAACTAATAATTGCATCTATTTCAACAAATAAATTTAGTGAATTTACTTCTGTTTGTTATTTCTGCTAATTTCATTGTAGAATACTCACTGATCGGCCAATGTACGGCCGCTGTTCGCCCGTTGTACAGCCGAAATTATTTTAAAACAGCCTCTGTATAGCCGCTTTTTGTACGACTCTTGTATGGTAGAGAAAAATATTCAAAATAAGGCCTTGTTCGGGCGCTGCTTGGCCATAGCTAAAAACTTTTTATTTTTACTCTGGAGAATATAAGTATACTATAAGCTGCCATGAGTCTGTACAATCAGGTCTGTGTTTCAGGTTTTATCTGAATTTTGTTTTCGAAAATAAATCCAAATTGTTTGTGTTATGTTTGGAAGAACCAAAAAGCTTACAAGCAGTAAAGAAAAATGTTAAATAATCATTGCTTGACAACCAAAAATCTTCTGTCGTTGCAATTTTGCGATACGGCAGCACAACTTTGGCTTATGTTTAAAAAAAAATAAATGTATAAAAATAAATTTCGGACTATGCATAAACAAAATAACGACTACAGCATCACATTCAGACAATTTTGCTATAGTTTTTGTTTATTTGTTGAAGCAAAAAAAAAAATCATCACGTGCTCCTGGATTTTGAGTAGAATTGGACTAGACAACGCTATACTGGGTCAGCGAGAGTCACGAAATTACCCCGATAATATTGTTTACATATCATGAATGTAAAAATAATTAGAAAGTGCCTAAATCTGCCAATTTTTGGGAAAAAATGGTATGGCAAACTTTGCAAAACTATGGAAAGTAGAGCGTGGTTATTGAAGAAAATGAACGTTCTCAGCATTTTGGTTCCAAATGAAAATACTTTCTATATACTTATATATAAATAACACAAAAAATATTTATTATGTTGATAAAGTATAGTCATGTGCCAAAAAAAAGACACCCTGTTGTTCTTTTATGCATCAAAACTATCTTCAAAACATGTTTAGAAATATTTTTTGATTGAAGATGACTGATTATAAGAGCTGATAAGGATGGATCTAGCGAGAGGTATGTAAAGTTAAAAGAACAAAACCACCTCTAATTTTGACATTAGAGTATTCGAAGAGACCTCAACCACACGACGAATCTAAATGACGTGCCGCCATTTTCAATTAATTTTTTCTAAACCTTCCTCAATTCAATTTACACCTAGTTGAATGTGGGTTTCATTTGGTTTTTGTTTGTTTCATTATAACGTTCTTCGTTTTTTCTTTTGTCGTTTTTTTTGGCCGCTCACGTGATGTGCTACGCTTAACTAATTTAATTGTGGTTCAAATAATGTGGCTTACAGTGCTTATCAAAGCATGATTTATTATCGATGAAAAGACGTCCTGTTGTGAGCTACACTAAGGTACTGAAGACCTGATGTGCTGCTAGGTACTGTAGTTGTTGTAGTTAAAGTATCTACAAGTACTACAACTGAAACGACAGCGAACAGATAGCAATCAATTGAATTGGATGGATGAGTGGACAGACGATGCATAGTATAGCGGAGGATAGACGTAGTTTTAAGAGTAAAGTACACAACGAACAGACAGACAGGCAGTTAGTCAAACAGATAACAAGACGAGCGTACAAACATACATCTGGTTGGCCAGACAAAACGACATTTGGTGCGCGCTTGATTTTTTGAATTGTTTAAATGCAAACGTTGCTCAGCGGACTCCAACTAGCAGAGGTGCCCCATTGTGTACCACAGCGGTTGGTTGTGGTAACGGTGGTGGCGATAGCTGATGGCTAACCAACTCAATTGTTGCCGCATCTGTGCGAAAGGGCGAGAGTTAGAGAGGGAGAGTCTGATAAGCAATGTGGTTGCTTATTGATTTGCTAATTTTCTAGGGAATTCCATTCTTCTTTACTTTTATCATGCACTCATTCATTCATTCATTCCATTGCTCCGTCAATGTTGAAGAATCCTTTGGGATTTTCCTAATGAGGTCTTTAGTGGCGAAAAAAATGCAATGGCAGGAAAAATCTAAAATTTGAAGTAAGGGTGCTTTTCAAACGGCTTCAAAAGAATGTGTCAGCAGAAAATACTAATGAAGAAGAATCAATAAATTAAGGTATATTTGTTTTTTTTAAAGAGTAAAAAAAGAAAATGTCAAGAGAAATAATAAAAGTAATCTTTTATTTTTATAACGCTGCTGACCTTTAATCACGAAATAACAATGAATGGCACCACCTTGCGCCTCATCAAACTAGTGAACTATGTACTATGCTTAAATACCCAATTTTGTACTCATAGCTGTATTTTGCATGGTTACTTATAGCGAAATTTTCGTAACACAATTTTTCGTACAAACTAACTCGATAAAACCCAGTTTTGCACGACATTTTAGCTGAAATTCTGAATAAGTAAAAAATTAACCCTTAAACACATTTCAGGTTTTGACTTATTTTTGGTATTCAAGTTTAATTTTGAGCTTTGGTGTACTCAGAAATTTATCGTATAATTTTATGGAAAATAGTTTTGTTGGAAATTTTAACTCGTTATATCTTTGCTTTATGGGATTTTTTACACTATTTAAAAAGGGTACAAAAAGACCCATACATTGAAGAGTTAGAGTATTTAAATGTTTCACAAAAATGTTCCTCGCAGTATTTTACATAAATCTGCTGATCACATTTTATACCTAAAATGTAGAGTCACATTTTCCACTATAAGCCACCGTTGGTAAAGTGGATTGAATCTTACTTAAGCAATAGAACACAATCTGTTCTTTTTAAGCTCAAGAAATCACATGAGTTTCCTGTTACTTCAGGAAGTCATCTTGGGCCCCTTCTGTTTCTACTTTTTATAAACGATTTGCCATCTGTCATAATGCATTCTAGCATCTTAATGTTTGCTGACGACGTCAAACTCTTCCTTTCTTTTAAAAATGATAATGACGCTGTATTTTTGCAAGCCGACATTGATCATCTTCATAACTGCTGCAAAACAAACCGTATGAATCTCAACATGAAGAAATGCAAGCATATGTCTTTCTCGCGCAAGTAGTACTTTAGCATTTATTAAATCTTATTCACTTCCCTAGTGCGGCCTATCTTAGAATACGCTTCAGTTGTTTGGTGCCCACGATACGCCCAGCAAAATTTTTGATACAAATGTGACATGCATTCTTAGGAACACTGCTTCCACAAGACATCCAATAGATCTAATTGTGATTCTTCTTAGCCTTATCTAGAAGCGCTTTCAAGAGACATTCTCATAAACTACTATTGGAAGATATTCAAATAGCATTTAAATTCAATCAAAGTAAAAAAAAAAATTATATATAATTGTAATTAATGTTTAAGATATTTTCCGTGGGATTTTTTAAATCCCCAGCAAAGCCCAGCAACTTCCTACTTCCAACACCAAAATGCCGTGAAATTCGAAAAAAGGGATATTTTACGTGGGATTTTTTCGCACCCCAACCAAACCCTTACCAATGCCATTCTCATTCCCAATACCAAAATTGCGAGAAAATTGGGAAAATTAAAATTTCTCCTGGAAAACACCTACTAGAATCCTTTCAATAAAGGGCTCAAAGAAAACCTCCATTGAAAATTTTCTGGAAGCACTTCTTGACAAGACTAAGGAAAGCTCTCCTTCCAATGACATGCATATGTTAAAAGAATGCCTTCTGGGTATGAAAGCGGAAGGGATGGAATTCCCTTCTACCTTAGCTTCTTTTGGAATCACTTTTTTTGCTGGGCGGTTGTTACATAGACGACATTGAATCAGTGCAGAAACAATTTCTTTTGTTTTGCTTTAGCTATCTTTATTGTAATACTGATTTTCACTTACCACCTTATGAATATCGGTTACAACTCTTAAATCTTCCTTCTGTAAAAAATTGGAGAATTATGATAAATGCTTGTTGGATTATAAAACTTTTACATGGTCCCAGAAAAATTTTTGATGCAAATGTGACATGCGTTCTTAAGGACACTGCTTCCAGAAGGCGTTCTATAGATTAACTGTTCTTCTTCTTCTTAGCCCTATAAAGTAGTTCTCTCAAGAGGCATTTTTATAAAATACTTCTGGAAGACATTCAAATGGCATTTATGTTTTAGATATTTTCCGTGGGTTTTTTTTAAACCCCCAATGAAACCCAACAACTTCCAACACCAAAATGCTTTGAAAATCTGGCAAAAGGATATTTTACGTGGAATTTTTTTAAACCCCCAACAAAACCAAAACCAAAACAAACACTTATTAGAATCTTTTGATTGAAGGGCTCAAAGAAATCTTCCATTGAAAAAGTCCAAGAAGCCCTTCTAGAGAAGACTAAGGAAAGCATTCCTCCCAATGACATGCATATGTTAAAAGAATGCCTTCTTGGTGCGAAAGTGGAAGGGATAGAATTCAAGACTTTCCCTTCCTCTTTAGCTTCTTTTGGAAGCAATTTTTTTGCTGGGGTTATGTCAATAGTCCATATTTATTGAGTAAAATATATTTTAATATTCCTCTTCGTCCTAGAATATCTTTTACTCCACATGAACTTTTGTAGAACTAATTATTTGCAAAATGAACCTCTTAGAAGCGCTTGCGGTGTTTTTAATTTTGTATCTGATATTATATCCTTAAGTGAATCCAAGGACACAATTAAACATAAAATTATAGATTACCTGTAGTACCGTCGTTTATTTTGATTTAGTTCTCTCAAACATATATCTGATGCATCTAGTGATATTTGTAAACACATTTATATAACAATCTAAATGGATAAATGGACCTAATTAATGGATAATTTTGGTGTATGAACATCTAAATAATCTGAATGAACCTAAACCTGGGACCTTCAATTGCCTTATATCATCATAATGAATGTGACTACATTTGTCAACGGTACCGTGGTGTCTTGGTTTTTACCTCCTGAAACACTACGTTAGATCGATTTGTAATATATTAATATGAGTGACCGATAAGACCTAGTTTGTCTTGATGCCTGCGTTTGCAACTGTTTTTCTTTGTTTTATGAAAATTGGTTTGGTGAAGTTGACCTAGTTTGTCGAGTAACCACCCTGTCAAGCCAGGATCTCACCGGCTTCAGGAAGACAGAACGATATATATTATATATATACCTATTGAAGTGGTGTTTTATTGGGTATGAGACCTTGTTTGTCACACGACTCCGCCGTATACAAAAATTGTTGCTAACTTGACCTTGTTTGTCTTGAAAACGCAACCCTGCTTTGCTGTCTGATATTATCGATTTTGACTTAACTTTTTTTTTTGTTATTTTTTATACATTAATAAAATTATATACTTTAAGCAATTTATTAAAATTTTTTAGTTTTTTAATAATACATGATTTCAATCAAAATCATACTTTATATTTTTGAATTATATTAAATATCTTGTTTTATAATTTTAAATTTGCTATAAAACCTGTTAAAGTTTAGCTATCAAATAAATAAATAAATAAATAAAGAATGTTCAAAGGGGTGACAACATAAACCCCCCCCCCCCCTTACTTCCAAAACTCCGATACACGTATATTTTTTTTTCAGAATCCTTTATCAAAATCTTGAGCTTCCAGCGTACCCTTATCCAAAATTATTACAAAAACAAAATACCCTTTCGTAAAACTTATATGGCGATTGAAAACTTTGAAGCAAGACTTTTCAAAACTTTAAAATTAGACTTAAGTTGTTATTGCTTATCGACACAGAAATATCTCTTGTGAAGATTTAAAAATTTGTAGTTCACCATATATTAATATAAATATTGTAAAATTAAATACCTTGGAGTTCTATTTTGTCTATTTTATTTCTCTTTTTGAAGCAGACGATTCCGTTTGATCTTGATTCTTTATAGTACAAAGATATTTAAAATTGGGAAAGTTTAACTTCTTTTTAGGAAATAACTAACAATTTCATTAATACAAAACTTAAAAGAAACAATGCCACTAGTTAAAAGCTGAAATAAATAAAAATAAAATAAAATAACATATACGAAAACAATTTATCAAACTCGAGCGATGGGCCGAACCCGTTGGGCTCAGAGTATGTGCGGCCAAACATATACTATTCTAGTCCCTTTCAAAAGGAAACTCAAAATTCTGTCCCTCACACCAACCATACTAAATGGGTCTGCACTGTCACTTTCGGAAAGTGCAAAATACCTAAGACTCATTCTTGATGGGAAGGGGAAACTTAATATTTCTGAGCGTACGAAGACAGTGACAGTTGCGCTATACACTTGCTAAAAAGCTAAAAGGACAAGATGGGGTTTTTCCCCCAATATCATTTACTGGCTATATAAAAGGGTCATTAGACCTATATTTCTATACGGAGCAACGATACGGTGGCCAGCCTTCGACAAGGTCACATATTTGAACCAGCTCAAAAAAGTCCAAAGATTGGCATCTATTTGCATCACCGGTGCTCTGAGAACAACACCGACTGCGGCTTTAGAGACCATACTACACCTGGAGACCACCACTCCACCACATGTCAACCTATTTTAACATTTGCTTAACGAGGAGGAGGAAGACCCCATCTCCCACCTTCTATGTTCCTGTCCCGGGCTCGCTAGATAAAGACATAACTATCTGGGGTCGTTCTTCTTTTCCGAGCTTGACAAGCTTTACGAAGAGCTCAATGTTGTTCCACTTGGATTAAAGTCCAAGTGTGTAGTGGTATCACATTGGACCTTATTGGTCTAAGTAAACCTTTGTACGTTCGGTATGGTTTCATTACGTCTTAACCTTACCTAAATAGTGAACTTTGAATATAATATTTTTTTGAAAATTGTATAAAAAAATTCGAAATTTAAATGCATTATTTTGTACCATGAAGAAGCACATCGCTGGTGTGCTTCTTTCTGATACAGAACAATGAAGTAAGTCGTTTTAATCTTGCAAAAAAGTTTTTAAGCTCATTTGATAAATTTTTCAAGATAATTCACGAAGCATTTTAAGTGTTTTTTCTTACATCTAAGCGTTAACTGTCATATTTAGTTGTCAACAAAAAAAAATCTAATTTGCTTTGAAATGATACTCCTATAAAACTTTATCTGATCAAACTGATAAAAATGTAGTACTTCATTTTATTATTTTGTTTGAAATAAATTTTCACTGAATCAACACTTGTGATTAATGTTTTTTTTCTACTTTTTTATGTCTCCATTGTTGTTGTTTTTTATATATTTGTTTAATTATTTGTTTTGAGCTTTTGTAAGGTTTTGAATAAATTGGGTTTTTTATATTTTGATACACATCTCGTGATGAATGCAAAAACATCAGTTTGAGGTCTTGTTATTTTTTTTGGTCTTGAATACCTCTGTTTTATAAAGCAGGCAGCCTTGGCTTTAGGCGGTAAAAATATTTTTAGAAGTAAAGTTCATATTTTTACATTAACTTAACAAAAGTTAAATATAACCACTGTTCACCCTGTATATTTTTAGATAATATCGTAAATTTAAGCATTTCACAAAAACCACTTAAAACAATACTAGCGCCTAGTAAATTACTTACGACAGATTGAAGTACATTAAAAAATTTAGTAAAACACATAAATTGTAAAAAAGAATAACTAGCATATCCTTGCACATCTTTCAGCTATAAACGAGTCGAGCCTTTTGATCGTTAGAATAACTTTTTCACGATTTATTGATAGCAAAACAATTTGCTACAAATCCGTTTGTCTTGAAAAAAGAACGAATCGAAACAAAAAAAAACGCTTAACATCATTTGTTGATACCCTTACGAATATCCTTTAATAATTCACAAGGATTTAAAAACCCCACAAATTACTGCACACACATACCTCACTAACATACCGAGACACACTGGGGCACACAAACAGACATGCATACATACATTCATTCATTCATTTATTCACTCAGTCAACTCAGCGCAACCCTCAACGAAAAAAAGAAAAACAAAATAAATATTATTATAAAATTTTTTGGCTAAATCCTTGAATGCACGATTAAAGCTCGACAAACGGCGAAACAGAAAAACGGACGCCGTGAATTCCCACACCGACAGTGTTTTCCAATGGTTTGGGTCAAGTGGAAAACGAAATAAAGCCTCAAAAAGGATGCGCTGCACAGTATCAACAAAAAAAAAAAATATATATTTCCAAAATATTCTTGAATAACAAAATAGAACAAAAGTAAAATGCTTATGCACAAGGAAAAACTAAAGGATGCGAAAAAAGGGCAAAACGCAGAAAATCAATAAAGCGAAAAGCTGAAGCTTAGCTTCTAAATTGGATTTGTAAAGGGACCAGCAGCAGCAATACAACAACAACACGAGCCAAAATATTACAACAAAGCAGATCCTTGCAATCATAATGAATAAATGAATTGTCGTCGTCGTCGTCGTCGTCGTCGTCGTCGTCGTTGTTGTTGTAGCAAATGACTATATAGAACCACGCGTCATAATTTGCTAAATACATACAACTATTTGCATTTGTGTGTGCGCGTGTATTTGTGCTATGCGCCCCCTTTGTTCCCACACCCACACACAACAATACGTTAATGGCCAAAAAATGTCCTTTGGGAATTTTTTAAAATGCGCTGCACATCAGCAAAAATAAAATAAATTAATAAATTTATGAACATTCATGCCCAGTACAAAACGGTCGTGTGCACGGAAGAAAAATGTTGACATTAGTTTAGTATAATTTTTCGAAACAGTGGACAAAAAATATGTTAGAAAAGGATTCACTGAAATGCATTCTTTCATTTTTTATATAAAGTTTATTATAGTTAAAGAAATATAAGCAAAGTTGTAAATGTTTAATCATCGTTTTTGTTTTTTGGAAAAATTCTTAACGTAAATTGTCTGATCTTTAGAACACAAAAAGGTCATAAAGTATTCGGTAAAACATATGTCTCACACTATAATGCTACGTAACAAATTTTAGAACTACTTAATACATATTGTTACATATTACTTATTTTTTTATCATTCTTATTACATATAATATCATATACAACAATATATAATACACAAATATTAATAATAAGCTAAAAAGAGTAATCTTCAATTAATTAATTAAATTATTTCTAGACTTATTAGAAAGAAATTTAGTTTTGATTACTGTTAGAAATTTAAAAAAAAAGAGAATAAAAATATTTAAAATATAAGAAACATAAAGCTTAAAAATATTCATCTGTACGACAGCCGGGATCGAACCTTGGCCGCCAGCACGTATTATATATTTACTCGCCGCAGTAAAAGTCATAATTTTCAATTAATGAATTAAATTATTTCTATGTTTATTATTTCCAATTTTCCAATTGATTACTGATGAAAATTATCTTAAGAAAGAATTGAAGCACTTAAAAATATAAAACACTTGATTTTAAATTTTCACCTGCTGCCGTCGGGATCGAACTCTGGCTCCCAGAACTAAGTATAAGCAACAACAAATATACTTAAGGCCCAGTTATAATAGACGTAACGTAATGTAGTGAAATGTCACTGCAGCAGTGTGTTCTGTCACTTACTGTTTCAATCAATACTTTTCTTATACAAGTGATTATAATATAAGTAACGTAATGTAACGGAACGTAAAGATCCGTTGGATTTCGATTTCTACGTTACTTTACATTACGTCTGTTCAAATAACAACTAAACATTGAGGTTAGATTCGATTATTGCACTATTTTATATTGTTGAACTACGCTTTTTGTTGAGTTTTCGTTATTAATGTGATAGTTTTATGTATCCACAGCTATAGATGACGAAGATTTAATTGTATTTGTACAGGAATGTGCAATTATTTACGACAAACAATTGCCTGGCTACTGCCTATTATAATTGCTACAACGTTTTCTTACATTACGCCCCGTCACGATGACAGTCGACAACATTACGTTACTTTACATTACGTCTATTATAACTGGGCCTTAAATATAACTTGAACTAATTATAAGTAAACAACAACACTAAATATAAACAGAACTAAAGTAAAATAAAAAAAAATGTAAAAGACAACAACAACAATAAGAAAACTACAGATGCGGTATTCTTTCAAACATGAATAATCTTAAACAGCTACTGACATAATTCACAACAAGTTCACAACGAAATGTATATAAGAATGTGAAGAAATGTCACATCAGCAGCAACTGGAAGTATTACGAATCGCTCTAAATATCAACCTCTGCTTGCTTGTTGGAGCCTTACCGCTTCGGCCTAAGCATGTTGATATTTATTTTTTGTTGTTTTCCTCTATCTTGCCTTCCTCGCAAGGCAAGGGATCGCTGCGCTACCCGTCCTCGCAACAGAATTCTGCAGCCTCGCAGTCAAACTCATTATTTTGCTTGCTATGTACTTGAATTCTGCTCGCCGTGCTACTAGCCCTAGCAACAGTATTCATGCGACGCAGTCGAACCTTGCGGTCGTCTGCTCCGTAAATTTTTCAGATTCTGCTCAGTGCGCTGCCTCGGTGGCACTTGCACCAGAAATCAAGTTTTACGTAATTGGACTTTGAAAAACCTTTGAGTCTCTGACTGCATAACTTCTGCTTGCTGAGCTTCTACGCGCCCTTGCAACAGAATAGAAGCCTCACAGTCGAACTTTGCAGTTGTCTGTTTTTCGTCTGTCCTTGCAAGCCTCGCTGTCTGGTTGTTTCAATCGGAAACGCCTCAGCAACTCGTCAGCAGTGTGACCAGATTTTAACTTCGGGAAGCATATTTTTTTTATAAAAATATGCAGCATAAAAAGTGGAATATTTTTCGTATGATTATATTTTTCAAAATTCACAAAAATTTCAATAAAAAATGTCTATTTGGTTACTAAATGGTTATTTTTTGGTTATCGACACTTTATATTTTTTCATCTCTGAACCACCTTGTAAAACGCAATATAAGTATTGGGGGTTGGAATTAGTTTTAAAGGTTTTCTAAGAGATGGCGTAACTATCAATAGATCGCATCGGGCACACCTGTGACTATATTCATTTCAAAGCACATTGTCTAAGCTTCATTTTTCAGTATGTGTCATTCCACTGAAGTGTAAACAACATATATTTTTTTCTCTGTGAACATGTCGACTTGCGTTCCAACAAAACGCAATTTGCGGGAAGGTTTACTTTTGTGCTTCCATTTGAAGAAAAAAGCGGTTGAAGCACAACGCACGCTTACTGAGGCTTACGGGGACTATGCTCCATCGATTTCTACTTGTGAGTACTGGTTCCGTCGGTTTAAAAGTGGTGATTTTGATACGGAAGACAAAAAGCGTCCGGGCCAGCCGAAAAAGTTTGAAGATGAGGAATTGGAGGCTTTGCTCGATGAAGACCCGTGTCAAACCCTTCAAGAATTGTCAGAATCATTGGGAGTCGACTTATCAACGGTCGGCAAACGCTTGAAGGCCATGGGAATGATTCAAAAGCAAGGAAATTGGGTGCCGTACCAGTTGAAGCCGAGAGACGTTGAACGGCGATTTTGCATGTGCGAACAACTGCTTCAACGGCATAAAAGGAAGAGTTTTTTGCATCGTATTGTCACTGGCGATGAAAAGTGGATCCATTACGATAATCCTAAGCGAAAAAAATCGTGGGGACCACCCGGCCATGCATCAACATCGAGGGCCAAGCCGAATATTCATGGCGCCAAGCTTATGCTGTGTATTTGGTGGGATCAGAAGGGTGTCGTGTACTATGAGCTGCTAAAACCTAACGAAACCATCACTGGGGAACGCTACCAACAACAATTGATGCAATTGAGCCGAGCATTAAAGGTTAAACGGCCGGAATATGCCAAAAGACACGACAAAGTGGTTTTTCAACATGACAACGCACGGCCACATGTTGCAAGAACCGTCAAGGAAACGTTGGAGGCGCTGAATTGGGATGTGCTACCCCACCCGCCTTATAGCCCAGACATAGCCCCTTCCGACTACCACCTATTCAGATCGATGACGCATGGCTTGGCTGAGCAGCGCTTCACTTCTTACGAGGATACCAAAAAATGGGTCGATTCGTGGATTGCCTCAAAAGACGAATCGTTCTTCCGGCGCGGAATCCATATGCTGCCAGAAAGATGGGAAAATGTTGTAGCTAACGATGGACAATACTTTGAATAATATACATTGTACCGTTGTTTCTAAATAAATGCTCAAAAACCGAAAAAAAACCTTTAAAATTAATTCCAACCCCCAATAATTCATTTTGTGGTTAACTTCTTCGTTGTCAATTTTATTGCAATTCTTTTATTTAATAACTTCACGCAGCTTAAAAAGTGAAGTAAATTTGCTTATGTGTTAGTTTGGTTAGATTTTTCATGGATTATGTTACAGCAGTAAGTAATTTACTTAACATTAGGGGTATTCACGATGTGTTGTATTTTCCCTTGTATTGTGTATTTTTGATAATTTTGATATTTGTAGTAAATTTTGTAGTATAACAAAAACAAAATGCACATTTTTCAAAATACAACCCTGTGGAAAATATACAACGATGGAACACTATTGTATTCCTTTTAAATTTCGTTGTGTATTAGATCAGCTAATTGTACAAGCATTTCTACTTAGCATGGAGCAAGCTAAAGGCTACGCTGTGAGTTTATTTAATAAAAATTAATAAAATTTATTCTTTCATTTCAATTTTGGTATGATTTCCTTTAGTTAAATGATGATTTAAATTAATATTTCCAAACAGAAGTACATGCAGAAATCAGCTGATTTTAAAAATACAATTGTACTTTACTGAAGGTTTGATCACAATAAGCTGTAAGTATTGTAAATTTTGCAAAAAATTTATCACAAATGCACCACATCGTGAATACCACTATTATTGCTAACAATAGCTATTTCTTTTAACTATTTTAAAATGTGGATTCAAAACAATTAATCAGAAAAGAAGAGTTATTGATCAAAGTTCGGAATCTGAAGATTTATCAAAATGTGTGCTTTTCTCGCTTAGCTTACCATTTAGCAATGCTGAGGTTGAGAAAATTTGTAGTTATATGAATCTTTCTTATTTAAACGAAAATTCGAAATAGAATGCAAGAAAAACTCTTGAATAATTTGTTGAATGTAAAAACATGGCTGCATGTTCAAAAAAATATTTGTAAAACCTATCAAATACCAGATAGCTTAATAAAAAAATTTAGAAATGCGAACTTCTATGATAATAATACAAGCAACAATTTAAGAATTGACCTCGAAGATGTGCCTGAATTTTAGTTTTGTATATTGTATATCGTTACTTAAAATTCAAAAAACCATAACAATGTTTATAATTTTTTATAAGAGAAGCCAAAAACGTTTTTAAATAGCACATATAGTAGATTTTAAGGTCATAATTTCTTCATTATTTCATTTAATAAGTAGATATTTTTAAGTATTTGTCCAAAAAACGGCTTTTACATCTAAAAACTGTCCCATTTTAAAACGTTTTTGGCTTCTCCTACAAAAAATTAAAAACGTTGTTGGGGTTTTTATATTTAAGGTGACAATATGTTATACACATATATGTTTCTAATTTAAAAATGAAATTTTCTCTGTGAGAAAAATATTTTACTATTTTTAAGAGAATATAATTCTTGAAAAGACTTTTGTAAAGTACAAAGGAACTGATATATGCTTCGTTTACGACTTATTAATATAATTTATTTAACATTAACTTATGTTTTATAAATATAAGTGCGAAAGTAATCAGATAAATAAATGTTTTTAACTTGCTTCTGTGTTTTTTTATATGCATATTTAGACTTACTTAGATATATATCTTTGAAATTGAAAGTGGAATATTTTTGTGGAATATACAAATTGAAAGTGGAATATTTAGCATATTTTTTTTTAACAAAAAGCATATTTTTTCAAAAATCTTCTGGTCACACTGCTCTTCAGTTCAACTCATTATTTTGCATGCCATATGCTTAAATTCTGTTAGCCTTGCTACTAGCCCTTGTAACAGTATTCAAGCGACGCAGTCGAACCTTGCGGCCGTCTACCCCGTAAATTATTCGGATTCTGGACGCTGCGTTGCCTCGGTAGCCCTTGCACCAGAAATCAAGTTTTACGTAATTGACCTTTGCAAAACCTTTGAGCTTCTGACTGCATACGTATTGATCGCTGTACCGTCAAATGATTAGCATCATAACAGCCGATTACTGACATTTGAAGTGATTACCGTCCGATTACCGTCATAAGCGATTACCGTCATCTGATTAGCATAAACCGATTACCGTCATAAGAAGGAATTACAATCAACCGATTGGCGTCGTAAGAACCGATTACCGTCATTAGAAGCGATTGCCGTCCGATTACTGTCAAGTGATTACCATCGTAAGAACCTATTAACGTCATAAGCGATTACCGTCAAGCGATTAGAAATTACCGTCAACCAATTAGCATCGTAAGAACCGATTATCGTCATCAGAAACTATTACCGTCAACCGATTAGCATCGTTAGAAGCGATTACCTTCCTAAAAAGCAATTACCGTCAACTGATTTGCATCGTTAGAATCGATTACCGTCATAAGAAGCAATTACAATCAACCGATTAGCGTCGTACGAACCGATTACCGTCATTAGAAGCTATTAACTTCCGATTACCGTCAAGCGATTACCGTCAACCAATTAGCATCGTAAGAACTGATTACAGTCCTAAGAAGCAATTACAGTCAACCGAATAACATCGTAAGAACCAATTACTTCATAAGAACAGATTACCGTCAACAGAATTAATACTCTCATAAGAACCGGCTACCTAACGAACCAAACATCCATCATTAAAACCGATTATCCGTTACTTAGAACCGAACCAGAACCAGAACCGATTACCTAATTACTAAGAACCGATAACCTGTCATATGATCCGATCACCCGTTGTGCAAAACCGAATACCAGTTACATAGAACCGCTTCTGACTAATTACGCTGTACTGTAGTAGATTTGTAAAGTATAATAAGAACTAGCATAAAGAATTGGAATTGCTCAATAAATATTGACAACATAAATTCAAATTGCGTTCTTAATTGCTGGAGGTTAAGTGGATACTTCAGAGAATCCTGGGACGGCTGAGCTTGTTCTCAGCCTAAGACAAAACCACGTTACAACACGAACTGACTTAAATAATTCGATTAAAAAATGTTAAAAAGGATTTCGCTCAAAAAATTTTTGTAATTACAGATGTTCCAAGATATTTGTTCCTGGTTGAATAATCTTGAACTGGTTCAAATAATTTAAAAAGAAATTTTTGGCTTTTGAGCAAAAACAATTGTGGAGTTTTAGGTTGTCCCTGGTTTTTAGGTAAAAAATTTATAAAATTAAAGGCTTTATCATCTTTGAGAAGTCCATTCTAATTCAAGTTGTTTTCAGTATTAGAGCAAAAAAGTTATCAGTCCAAAAACTTTGAAATTTTGAGTTAGTGAACATTTTCGATTTTTTCGTAAAAATTCCTAAATCCGTTTTTTTTAGAAATAAATTTCGTAGTGACCATGTTCTTCATTATAGTTGCAAAGTTTTGTTTTTTTTTATTATGGATCAGAATAGATAGCGCCAAAAATCTCATCGTATTTCAAAACCGTATTTCAATGGTTTTTGTCGAGATTTGTAATACATCGCCCTCTGGTGTTAAAGATAAATCACAATTTCATACTAGTTGTATGAGCGGTTTATGAATTATTGGCTATGTATGTATGGGTATGTTAAAGATCTGCACTACAGCGCCCTCTGGTGCAACAGATAGATCAAAATAGACAGCACCAAAATACTCATCAAACCTAACAACTATTTTATACACATTTTCGTGCTAATCATATGAAAGGTTGTAAAGTTTTTGGCAGTTTTGTGAAAATGTTTTACTACAGCTCCTTCTGGTGTTCAAGATGTACCTTAAAAAATAGCACCAAAACACTCATCGTACCTAAAAACTTCTATACACCAATTCTCATGTTAATCGTCTAAACGGTTTAAGAGTTTTTGACTGTTAACTCGATTGCAGCGCCAACCACCGGGTCCAATTGTAAATCCTAGACATCTAGAGATTTTTAAAAACGCATGCTTAGTTATAGTTTTTCATTCTGAAACAAACTGGAATATAAAACACACTTGGAATATGATTGAGCGCAAGTTTTACATAAACAATATTATAAATCTAAAAATTTGTTTGCTAACAAAACTTACCCCTGTATAAACATTTGGAAGACGATTGGAAGAGAAGTCAAATTGACGAAGCACTTGCGATTCGGAAGATAAATTGCTTTTCGATCGCCCAAGCGATGAATGCGCAATGCATAAAAAATCTTCAAAATCTTCCTTCGCTCATTCTGGCGATCGTTGGAAGATGGATCGCTTTTCAATCGCTCAAGCGATGAATGCGCGATTGAAAAATCTTTAAAATCTTCTTTTGCTTGTTTCGGCGGTCGTTGGAAGATGTATCGCTTTTCGATCACCCAAGCAATGAATGCGCGATTCAAGAAAATCTTAAAAATTTTCCTTCGCTCGTTGATCGTTGGAGGATGGTTTTTAAAAAAAATTTAAAAATCGATTGTTGGTTTATGAAGTAGGCTATTCTAGGCTACATACTTCTCCCCTAAAAATAATCATCGAAAAAATTTTAAAAAATATTTTTTGTGTTAAATTGCCGTACGAAAACTGAAAATATTCATATCAGCACGATTTCCGGTGTTAGATCTTTTGTTGACCGATTTGATAAATAATATCCACTATAAAACAACTTGTAACGTTCAATAAAGACGCTTCACAAGAAATCGCTGAGGAACGTTAAAAGCGATTCGCCTGCCACTCTTGACGCTTTACTGCATGTTAATGTTAAACGAAACGAAGGCTGAACGTTGTGAAAGAAATGAGCAACAATATTTTGTGATAAGGAAAAATGAATTGCTTATCGTGTCTCGCACCACTCTCAGCCTTCGTTTTGTTTTACATAAAAATTCAGTAAGACTCCTTTTGCCGATTCGTGTGTGACTCTTCGAATCGCCTAAAGGATGCGCAAGCGATTGGCTAGGAAGATTCGCCAATGAATCGCCGAGAGAGGTCTTCAGGAATTCGCTGGGAAGAGTCTCAAACGAATCGCCAAAAGAAGTCCTTAGGGATTCGCTAGAGACTCTTCCCAGCGAATTGCTTAAGACCTCTCTCGGCGATTCGTTAGCGAATCTTTCCGGCGAATCGCTTAAGACACCTCTCGGCGATTCGTTAGCTACTCCTCCTAGCGAATTGCTTGCGCATCCTTTAGGTGATTCGAAGAGTTGCACACGAATCGGCAAAAGGAGTCTTACTGCATGTTTATGTAAAACGAAACGTTGGCTGAGAGTGGTGCGAGACTCGATAAGCAATTCATTTTTCCATATCAAACTCTTCCCAGCGAATCGCTTGCGCATCCTTTAGGTGATTCGTTTGAGACTCTTGCCGGTGAATCGCTTTTATGGCTTTAGCTGCTTACAGTTGGCGATACCCGGATGACTCCCGAATGAGCTCGCCGGCGATTGTCTCATCTTCCAAGCGATTCGCTGGCGACTCTGAGGCGATTGAAAATGTTTGCAGGGACGAAACTTTTGTGTAATTTTATAAATAATATTAACAGAAATATGAACTAAAAAAATATTTTGCACCACATCGGAAATCCAGCATTTAGCAACACCAAAACATCACAAATAACAACAACAGCAAAATGCAAAAATATGCGTGTGTGAGTTGAAAAAAAGCCACGGCATAATCATTATTTATAACGATGATGTCCTTTACAGAGGATAAGCAGCGCTAAATGAATGACAGCAATTAACGCTGTACGAGTGACATTCAATGCAGCAATAGGAAAAACAACAACATCAACAGCACAATAAAAGCTAACAACAATGGATGGCAACAAACGAAGGACGACGCAAGCAGATCCTTCAGAAAAACACACATTAGATGGGTATCTAAGGAATTTACAACAACATTAGAACCAACAACAATAGAAATAAAAACAAAAAAATGTGTGCAAACAAAAAAAAAAAAATAAACGCATGTCTGGCAATGCTATGTTTTGTGTGTTCATGCCAACAAGGGCTTCATCATCAATGTCATCAGCATTGGCATCGTCATCGTCATCATCAGCGGTTGCAGCAACATCAACCAGCATCAACATCATTATCAGCAACAACATCAAACCAAACAACCAACAAAACGAACGAACAAAACAACAACGAACGGGTTATCGTTATCATCAGCCGCTCAGCTTTCAGATGCTAGGCATACGCATCCGGCGACAAGTGCGCCACAAAAATCCGGCTGGTTATTTGGGCTCTCTCTAGAGAGTTCTCGGTGTAGCGACATTATCGTAAAAAACAAACAAATAAACCAAAGGGAGGTAGGGAGGGAGGGAAGTAATAAAAAACTAAAAGCTGGACATCGTTGGGGGCCTCAAAGCGCCATTTTAGCGAAGCAGCGAATAAAGCGAGTAAAGCGTTGCCAATTTTTTATGACAGCGCTTTGTCTTTTTAGCACAATCATTTATTCACGCTTTTGCTATCTAACACTAACGGTCTTTAGTGTTTGGTTGCACGACTTCTTCCGTCGATATATTTTTTTTTACTTTTTATTTGCTTTGTTAGCTAGATAAAATTTTATGCATTTCCTATTAAATTTGACTAAATTCTTGGGTTGAGTGTAAGATATGCTAGCTTTAAGCTTTTTAGTGATACACCACGCTTGTAAAAATTTCACGGTGATGACATTGTAATGCAGAACTGTAAGCGGGATGTGACAAAATCTGAAGCAATGACAGTTTTTTTGTTCTTTGTTAAGACAACAGTTTTACTTTATTCATCAGTTTAGCTACATACATCGTGGTTTCTAATCAAAAATTTTGCAGTGAAGTGTATTTGTGAAAATTATTAATATTACTTAAGTTATATTTTTTATTAATTCTAAAATGCTAGCGAAAAAGGTTTTAAACCAGGGACAGAAAATAACTGTTATTTTACAATTTTCAGATGAAAAAGGCATAACGAAAAAGTGGCTGGAGGACTTTTTTAAATATACCATTATTATCGTAATGGCAGCAGCCTCGCGAATATTAAATGCCTTTTAAATTTTTGACTGTTACTATAAAAATTAAAATTAACTGTTATTTTTTGCCTTTTATTTCTTCGGGCAAAAATAACTGTTACTTTTGACTTTTATTTTTTAGGTCAAAAATAACAGTTATCTTGTGCCTTTTATTTTATCGGTCAAAAATATCAGGCAATTTGTATTTTTTCAAAGGCCGAATAAATACTTTAAAACTAAAAAGTTTTATAGCTCAAAATGTGCGCGCTGATGAGACGATAAAAATTGCATAAAACTTTTTTTTGCCTTTCAAGTGGCCTTTAAAGAAATTCAAATTGCCTGATATTTTTGACCGAAAAAATAAAAGGCACAAAATAACTGTTATTTTTTATCAAAAAAATAAAAGTCAAAAGTAACAGTTATTTTTGCCCGAAAAAATAAAAGGCATTACATAACTAGTATTTTTGTCGGAAAAAATAAAAGATAAATGATAAGTGTTAATATCTGACTTTTTTGATAAAAACCATAACCGGTACGGTCCCTGTTTTAAACCCGTTAATGTAACTGTAGATAATATTTTTAAAACAATTTG
This sequence comes from Dichetophora obliterata, assembly GCA_963920525.1. NCBI lineage: Eukaryota > Metazoa > Arthropoda > Insecta > Diptera > Sciomyzidae > Dichetophora > Dichetophora obliterata. Next base: position 14,408,943 of record OY986438.1, on the reverse strand, counting down.
TGGCGTAATGTGCTTTCGTTTGTTTCGTTTTGGTGTGTGCTCTCTTTTGTTTTCGTTGAGTTTTTACATAGAGCGTATAATCGTTTAAACGTTCGTTTAATTTTCCAGTGGTAAATGAAGACATGCCAAAAGCAATTATTTCTTAAATACAATTTAGCTGCGAGACCTCTAAAGCCTGCTTATCAGTTGCGGCTGAGCTGCGTGAATTCCCGTCATTCAGTTGTCCTTAAATAAACATGTGACGGGAATTCCCGCTTATTTTCAAATCTATTTTTTCAACCGTCAAAAACCGACAATTTTAAATCACTGTACAGAATAAGTGAGGGCGAAGTGTTAAAATACTAGCACTACAAGCAGAACCCAATTAACCAAGATCTAATTAGAGGAATTTCCATTTTAAGTTAACATATCAATTATTTGTTTTTTTTTATTTAGAAGCGGCTTTAATAACACGAATTGCGGGAATCCCCGCGTAAAGTGCATAGGAAATTCATGTATGCGCAAGCTTGTTTTCGGTTGTTAAACTATACAAACAATTGTGGTTGTAATTTTGTAAAGTGTTTTGTAACTGAAATATGGCAAATAAAAATTTGCAAAAATTAGTGAATTTATTGCTAGCACAATCAGAAGACGAAAATGCATTGGATGAAGGAGAATTGAGGGGTTATTCAAGTTTAGTTCAACCTTATCAGGAAGGTTCTACACGGTTAGGTTATGTTGTTGTGGCTGTCTCAAACGAGACACACTTAGGCCAATGAGGCCCATTGTAATTGCAAGGGTTAATTTTTCCTATCTCTATTAAAACAAGTTTGAGCTGTTTACTAAGCCTAGGATTTTGTAAACCAAAGATTCTGAGAGTTCGTCAAGGTCACTGAAGAACCAGTTACCTAAGTGGAGGAAGCGTTTTTGAGCCAGCGCAGGGTAAGTGCAGAGGAAATTGTACTGTAGATTCTTCCTCTTCCTCTTCTCTACAGTAAGCAGAAGTCATTGTGAGGTATGTTCAATCTTTAAGCGTGTCTGCCAATAAGGCAGTGCACTGTAAGGATCCCTACCATGGTGCTGATGTGGTCTCTTCTGAGAAAACTGAGTTCTTTTGAACACTTAGGGTTGAGTTTGGGCCAGATTTTCCGTGTTATATTACATGTGTTACCTGCTGACCATCTGTTGTTGGTTGTGATACCGGACAACTCATGTGTAAGGAGTTTGTAAGGTATTCCTCTCACATGTGGTGAGAGGAATACCAAGGCTTGCCTTATCTATAGATAGTTGTTTGGTAGTACCTGTACGCCCGACTTCATCTGTTTTGCAGTTACCTAGAAAATCCCTATGTCCATGAATCCAGCATGGAAGGATTTTTAGCTGCTCTGCTATCTCGTTTAGAGATCTGCGGCAATTGAGAACTGTTTGAGATGTTATTTAAACAGTTCTTTGGGCTTCCAAAGTGGCTTGGCTGTCAGATAGTATGCAAACATCCGTGGAAGATATATCACTCACCTGAAGCCAAGTTAATGCTTCATGTTTCAGCTTGAAATACACTGCAGTGATCAGAAAGCCTGAAGGCTAAATTAACTACAGGGTTAAAAATATTGGACTACTTTTTAATCCAAACTTTGGTTTAAAGGAATTTTTAATCCAAAAAGTACTGTTTTTTTAATCCCTACTTTAGTTTAATTTAGCCGGGTCTTAAACCCACGTTCCTGAAAGGAACTTACTTTCATAAGTAATGATAAAAAATAAGCAAAATCTTATCAACAACTTAGCTGAACGCGTGCCCAAGGTGTTGGACCAGCACATCAGAGGACGTGTGTTCAAATCACAAACTGGTCAGAAATTTTTTATTTTAGTTTAATTTAGTTGGGTCTCGAACTCACGTTTTTGCTGGCTTGCTTACTACTGCAAGCTTACTTGCTTTCGTAATGATGCAAATATTTTTTGGTGTTGTCCTATATGAAATCCAAAAAAGTTTAAAATTTAGTCCAATATTTTTAACCGTGTAGTCAGGAGGTTAATATTGCAGGTGCTCTCGATATTGAAAGACATGATACTGAAAGTGATGATATATGGCACGAAAATGCAAGGTGAATACAAATTTTTTCATGAAAAGTTAATGATGGCATATTTTAATTACAACATTGTTTTTAATAATTCTAAAAAATAATATTTTTTAGAATTATATATAAGCTTAATGCCAATTAAGTTCATGAAGCAACAGGTTGCAACAACAATAAGTTCTTTGCAGAACAAACCACCAAGCTGACTAGACAGCTGTTTCGTTGATAGCTACATCAACTCATCAGTAGTCTTCTGTGGCTTCTGCAGAACCATCCACTTTGATAAGCTTATACTAACACCTTCTGTAAAATTAAAACAGAATTATGTGCTGTATGTCGCCTTTCAAAGCAATGTTTTTCTACTACTTTGCAAAAGCAAAGGTTCAAAAAAACGACTGCATTGATTCTGCAAAAGACTTGTTTGTTGTGCTCTTTGTTTACTTCTTTATCACGAATCAATCAAGGCTCCAACAGTTCGCTGGTATAAACCATAGAAGGCGTGAAGAAGGTTTTTTGAAATAAGTTGTTTTATGTGTAGAGACATAATATCATACTTGTTTTCATAGGTCGGGCTCGCACCAGTGTTTACATGAAAAGTTAATGATGGCATATTTTAATTACAATATTGTTTTTAATAATTCTAAAAAAAATAATATTTTTTAGAACTATATATAAGCTTAATGCCAATTAAGTTCATGAAGCAACAGGTTGCAACAACCTTTCACCTAGCGAATCTTGGGGCATTCGTGATTAAATAAATAGTGACACAATGAAAATATTTCAAACATTTTTTCGATGAAGACGTTTCTAATTTATTGGTTTCATCGATTAATGCTTATGCGAAAAATTTGGAAAACAATGACCTCAAACCATCGACAAGAAAGCGACCGAAAATTAATTTTCCTGAAATGTCAAAAGACGAAATGCTTCAATTTCTAGGCTTGTGCTTACTTTGCTAATTAAAAAATTTAAAAATTTAAAAAGTGAGGCCCTCTACAATAAAACGGAGTATAGGGTTGTATTCTGGAATGCTATTCTACTCGAAAAAGCAGCGGTAATGGGTACTAATAATAATAAAACTAATAAGAACTATCTAATAACTATAAAAACCTTTCATTACTTCCAACTTGTGCAATATAAAGTCTTTATATAAATTAATTCTAGTCTTTGAAAATAAAATTCTAATAATTATGCACCTTAAAAAAACCTCAGAAAAATAAAAAATTAAAAAACACTAATAAATCTGTGGTCACAAAGAATAACGACTAAATTCAAAGTATCGTAAAAAACGATATTTTAGTTGCACGAAATACGACCCATTTTTTTAAATATATGAACCTCTACAAACAAACTATGTACAGACATAAGTGATGATGAATTCTGGGCAAAAAATTGATATCTGCATATTTCCAAAAATTGGCAATAAAGTAAATTCCATATCGCTTTTTTACGATATTTTGAGTTAAGTTATTATTCCTTGTGACCACAGAAATATGTTCGTAAAATGATGGGTGTTATTTCATTACTAAAAATCATCAAATATATTTGGATTTACTTTATTTTTTCTGGGATTTATTAAGTTTTTTTTTTGCGTTATTTCTTTGCGACATAAATCTCAAAACAAAGAAATTAAATTATGCCCAAAAAGACTAATTTTGTGCGCTTATTCATTATGATATATTGTAGTAAATATGTTTTTGGATCGCCATGTAATAATATTTTGGCCACAGGATCGCCACATAATTTTATTCGCGACATAGCATCGCCATGTAAGGTTCGCGATTATTTGAAAAAAGGACTCGCAGATTTACTATTAATATTTTAAGGTCCTGCCTAATATATAGGTTGCCGGCGAAGTTCGCCACTGGCGCTATTTTTGTTTTTATTACATTTACAGCCGTTCACTATAAAAAGTGCAGAGGCTAAAAAGTTTAAGTCGGCAGCTATTAAAGCTCAAGACTTATATAAAAATGAATTAGTAGGCAGCTTGTTAGAAGCTCAAAACTAATTGATTTATTTTTAAATATGTTCATCCTTTTATAGTAAGCATAACGGTATTTTGTCTTAAAGCTAGTTAACAATTGTTTGTGTAGTTTAGAATGTAAATAGAATCATATGTTCTTTAATTAGTGTAAAAGTAATAGTAGAATATCGTAATACATATTCGTAATTTAGTATTAATAGTTTAATATGTGTGAGTGAGTAGAATAGAAAACGTAAACATAATCATATGTTAACATATTTGTGTAGGAGTAAAAAGTATAATATAATATCATATGTTTTGTATTCAGCCATATGGGTACATGTGTGCGAATGAGATAGATAGTAGTGCTTAGTATGAACATATGTTCTTATTGTTTGAATAATATCTTAGTATACCGTAGAGGCGTATTACTTTAACTTAGTTTGAATATTATTGTGCATGTTCTCGAAAATTCTTACAGTAGAGGTTTTTATATTATTACTTATTTTAAGAAAAGCTTGTTTTATAATGAAATACATTAATGTAAATTAAATATTTAAATAATCTGTATAGGTATACTACAATATGTAATACCCAAAATATTATACAAGGTGCCCCAGATAAAGCATTAATTTCATTGGGTAGTGATTCTCCGTGATAAGGCGAGTAAGGAAATGCAATGATGAAGGTGACCCCCTTTTGGAGCTAGAGAGGAAAAACCAAAAAATAGGTGTAATTTCATTTTACTCCATTTTTAATGTATCTCTTACAACTTACAACAAAGCTTACAACTTGTTGAGAAGAAAATCAAATTGACATTAAGATTTTAATAAAAAAATTTGCATAAAGTCACAATTAAGACAGTTTTGAGCAACTAAAATCTAAAAAAATTTGAATTAAACTTTGATAATAAATATTTTTAATTTTTAATACATTTTTTGATAATTTTTGCGATGTAATATCTTTTTATGATAAAATTTTCTACTGACTTGGTTTTTGATCTTGCCAAAGTACTTGAGTACTCAATGTAAACATAACTACTTTTTCATTTTAAATTGCCACACATAAAACAGTTAACTTTTAGTGTGGTACGATTAAAAACGGCTTTTATATCATTGGTTTGAAGGTCATGTAGTCTCTTTTTCAAGATGCTATTGACTTTGGAGATCAGTTAAGAGTTACATTAAATATGAAGTACAATTAAATGACACCTATTTTTAAGTTTTTCTTCTCTAGCTCCTAAAGGGAGGAGGGGGTCACCATCATCCTTGCATTTTCTTACTCGCCTAATTAAGGAGAATCACCACCAGAGGGAATTAATGTAAGTTTCGGTTTATGTAATAAATCTTTAAAATACATAATTTAAGCCTATTTTTAAGACATAGCTTAATTATAATTATAAATTAAATGATTATGATTTATATGAATTATGATTAAATTAAATTATAATTATGATTATAAATTAAATGAAATAAATAAAATAAAAAAAGTATCTGTCAGTTATATCAATTTCCCAGATATATTTTACAAAGCTTTTTCATCCATATATATTTGCTCTTTATAAATAGTAGTCAACTAAGTACCTACTATTCTTTACAAATGATACTATTTTGTAGCAGTATTCCAATAATAAACTCTAAAATTGCAGTTAATTTATTGCAAGCATCCATATATTTTTCTCTTCAATATTTTAACTTCCCAAAAAGTTTTTATTTTTTAACTCTAACCAACTGGTAAGCAATTAACAATCAAAAGCTTACAATCAAAATTAAAAGCAAATCCCCAGAAGTATGCTTCATCTTTATGAGCTTTTGTTATTTGAGGCAACTGTAAAAAAGTAAACCGATAGAGAAGAGAAAAAAATACATATCTCGGGCAATTTTATGACGCTGCGCTACTGAAAAGAATATGCCAAAAAAATATGAAGATAAATTGGCAAGCACAGCGTAGTTTAGAGATATTTGATATACATGGCTGCATCAGATTTACTCGATGTTTACAATGTGATACATCGACTCGATCCGATGTTTTGAAAAGCTATAGATTTACTCAATGAATCGATTTTTTTTATAAAAACATTGAATGTAACATTCATTAACACCAGCTAATGAAAAAATTATATTAAATAATAAATAAAGAAAAACAAAGAAAATGCCTGTGCTGCGCTACTGGCATTGTAAGCACCAGCAACAGTTACCAAAGTTAAATATGTAATGTAAACGTAGCATAAGCAGAATTAGAGCATCCAATTTAGGGACGCTTCGGCAATCCCGGGATTTAGGGATTTGAAAAATACAATTCCAGGATACCGGGACTAGTCCCGGGTTTGACAAACCTTAGAAAACGAATTTTTTGGAAGACATAATATGAAGTTTCAAAATAGTTATGCCTTGTTTTACAACACAAAACATTGCAGAATATTGTAAAAAACTTAAAAACACAGTTTCAATTAAACGTTTGGATAGTGTTTATTGTTTATTTTTGAAAAAACATAGATCAATTCTTTAAAAAAAATTAGTAAAATTAGATCATTCTGAAGGTTAATAAAATTATTTAAAGAAAAATAGAATAGTTTAATAACACTGTAGGTAAATTTTCAACTTTTGAATAGATACAAAAAGACGCCGAGACAGGTAAACTTATTTTTCGGTCGTAGAATTGAGTGGCATACTCAGTTTTTACAAATCAGATTAAAATCTCAAGCTATTTAGATTTTTGATATTTTACTTACATTTGACATTTCAAATGTAAGTAAAATATCAAAAATCAGATTTTAATCGAGCTATTTAGCTTTTTGATATTTTACTTACATTTGAAATTTCAAATCGGCGTTTTTTGTATCTTTTCAAAAGTTAAAAATTTTACCTAAAGTGTTGTTTAACTATTCTATTTTTTTTAAATAATTTTATTAACCTTCTGAATGATCTAATTTTATTACTTCTTTTTTAAAGAATTGATCTATATTTTTTTAAAAATAAACAATAAATACTATCCAAACGTTTAATCGAAACTATGTTTTTTGTTTTTTACAATATTCTGCAATGTTTTGTGTTGTAAAACAAGGCATAACTACTTTGAAACTTCCTATTACGTCTTCCAAAAAATTCGTTTTCTAAGGTTTGTCAAACCCGGGACTAGTCCCGGTATCCTCGGATTGTGTTTTTCAAATCCCGAAATCCCGGGATTGCCGAAGCGTCCCTAAATTGGATGCTCTAATTCCGCCTATGCTACATTTACATTACATATTTAACTTTGGTAACTCTTGCTGGTGTTTACATTGCCAGTAGCGCAGTACAGGCTTTTTCTTGGTATTTTCTTTATTTATTCTTTAATATAATTTCGATGTGTTATAAAAATACATCAATTCATTGATTTAAAAAATTTTATAGTTTTTTAACAATTAATTTTGGTTGTCTTTTCAAAAATATCTCCAGCGTGAAAATCGAATTATCCTTGTTTAAACTATGATTTTTCAAAAGTCAAGCAATTTCGCTTTTTCTTCCATTTAGACCAAATTAAATGTTGAACGTAAAAATTTTAAAAAAATCTAAAATTTTTTTGCTCAAATGAATGTTTTTATTTCATAAATAGACTACATTCTGAAGATACAAGTAAAATCGGAGGTTTGATTTGATTTGATTTGGTTTGATTTGATTTGATTTATTCCGATAGTAATTAGTACATTAAGAATAATTTCTTTTATAGTACAATATATAATTGGAAATTAGTGGCATACTGTCTTAAAAACTAAGAATTCATTAACTCCAAACTTAATAATATCTTAATTGAATTATTATTATTATTTTTTTTGTTTTTTTTTATTTTTTTTTATTTTTTTTTTCAGGTGGTCAAAATTTTTGGTTTCCAAAAATAATTAAAATATAGCTAAAAATTTTAAAATTTAGCTAAAAATTGTGGCGGGCGTAGCCTAGTGGGTAGAGTGCGTTGCCTCTAAGCTTAAGAACCGCGGTAGCCCGGGTTCAATTCCAGCTCAGACAGAAAGTTTTTTCGATTGAATTAATTTTTCTGTTCGGTCGTCACCTCTCTGCAGACAATGGCAAACCTCAGAGAGTAAAAATTGCCATGTAAAGCTTCTTGAGAACATAAGCCGTTCGGAGTCGGCATAAAACACGTAGGTCCAGTTCTCGGTCATTTGTGATAAAACATTTAATAACACGCACAACACAATTGATCAATAGAAGCTAGGTCAAAGTCCTTCCAAGGGCTGAAATGGCCAGTTTATTTTTTTTTTTTTTTATAGCTAAAAATTAGTCTAAAAGTGACTAAATTTTAATCGCAAATATCTCGAGATTTTGATCTGATTGGGAAAAACTAAGTATGCCACTAAATTCTACGACCAAAAAATAAGTTTACGTGTCTCGGTTTTTCGTGTGTGTTTTTGACGTCCCTATAGTGTAATTTTAGTTTTTGTTAGTAGAAATTTTGTGATATTTTGTAGAGCTTGTTTAAGGAAGTCTTTTTTTTTAATTTTTTTAAGCCAAATTTTAGTTTTTTAAGCATTTTATCATATTTTTTACAGTTAGCTCAAGAAAGGTTTATATTTTTATATTTTTTTTTTTATTTTATACTTTGTACAGTAAGCTAGTTAAAACAATTTTTTATTTTAGTATTGTTAAAATCACAATTTCAGTATTTCTAAGGAAGTATCATGTGTTAAAAACATTGTGTTATTTTTTAATGCTAGTTTAAGAAAGGTTTTTATTTTAAAAATTCTTAAAATCATATTCAGGTTTTTCTCAGGTAGCATCATTAAATTTTTTGACATGTTCATAAAATTATTTAAAAAAAAAAATTGAATAGTATAATAACTTTATTATGTCTAAGTAAGAATTTTGTGGTTTTTGTACAGCTTGTTTAAGGAAGTTTTGTTTTTTAATTTTTAAGGTCACATTTGGATATTTTCACGTCATATTGTGTTATTTTGTACAGATAGTTTTAGAAAGGTTTTTATTTTAAAATTTACTAAAATCACATTAATTTTTTCTTAGGTAGTATCATTGAGTTTTTTGTTTCGGGGATCCCAAAAACCCCGGGATTTTAGACCATGCAATCCCGGGACTATCGGGACTAAGAAAAGTCCGGGATACCGGAGTCCCGGGATTGGATGCCCCAAGCGGAATCTAGAAATTGATATGGCAACGCGAGATAAAATAAAAACCCAACGGTCAAAATCTTAAAGAAATCTTGCATGAATCATGCACGAATTTTTTTATCTTTGATGAAATATGCTGATCCGGTAATACATTTCATTGACGAAAATCTTACATTAAAGTTCCAAATTCGTGCACTGTTTGAAAACTTTCCGTTTTCGATAAACGAAAACAAGACAGATTTGTTAAAAAATGATCGAAAAATGTCACTTATGCAGTAATATTCGTGCATGATGCCGCGGACTGCAAGGAAAATTCACTTGTTTCTTTGGCTTGGTGAACTTTGAATAAAAGCTTTATATTACATTAGGTTTTACGTGGGTCGTGAATGTCCTTTTTTTATGACAAGTTAAGGAAGGGGCTGACTTCAGCAATGTGATGTATTGCTGGAAAAAGTACTCGTTTTTGAGAAAACATCGATGTTTCTCAACGATATATCGGACAATACTGATGCACTGTCTCGATGCATTTCATCGAAAAATCATATCGATGTATTTTCCAAGTGGACACCCCTCGCTTAGTTTGCACCAACACCAAATAAATGCTTGCAGTAATTTAAAAATTAAGACAACACAGTGATCTTTTTCGTTGTAAATTTTTTAAGAGTGTTTATAATTTCTGGTTGGAAAAAATAATTCAGTGTAAATATGTAAGACTTACATATCAAAAATTAAGCTCCTGCAGACATATGTCCAAGTTGCAGACTTGAATATCATCTATAATAGACGTTTACGATATTTTTTGTCATTCTCCAATTTAATTTTTAACTTAGGTTTCGCCTATCACAATTTTTTTACCAAAAATACAAGTACATTTTGATGTATAAATTGCACGTCTAAGCAAGCGACGCACAGTGGGTTGAAATCCCAAAAAAATGGAGATTAATTCACCTAGAAATCGGAGGGAATTTTTGACTTTTGTTTTAGTTAGATTGGGTACAAATAAGAATAAAAATTCCGTCCGTCCGTTCGTCCGTCTGTCCATCTGTCTATCTGTCCCTCTGTCCGTCTTTCAATATGATTAAAGTCGTAATTTTAAAGCTATCGTCATGAAAGTAGATATTGTAAAGCTTGTATCTAAAATGTTGATTAAATTCAAAAATGAGCCGAATCGGATGAAAACCACGCCTACCTCCCATACAGAATGACCTTATTTTAAACGTAAAGTCTCTTTAAAATCTACAAAAGTTAAAAAAAATGCCATGAAATTTTGCACGTAAGTTTTCCTCTTCAATATAAATTCTAACTATGAAATTCGGCAAAATCAGATGAAAATCACGCCTACTTAACATACACAATGACGTCATCTAAATAGAAAACCTTCATAAATTCCTCAAAAATTAATTCATTGCATAATATAAATAACTTTAATAAGTAAAATGCATTTTGAATTTAAAATTCGGAGAAGTTGGAAAAAACCACGCCTATCGTCCATACAAAAAGACGTCATCAATATAATAAAAAGTTCAAAACTTTGGCCCGGTCAAATATCATTCCATAATACTTTTTTTAAAAAAAAAAAATTCATAACAATATTATGTACGAGTAGCAAAATATTTATGAATTTGTTAATATTCCTCTTGATGCCCAAAGTCGTCATACTCCTCTGCATCGACCTCGTCACTTTCATCATTGTCACATGACAAAACAAATTAAAGACAAGAGTCTTTGTTTTTTAAGAGTAAAAAAGAAATAAAAAAGATTCGGGTAAAAATGAGCATTTTTTATTGCTGAATATGGAAGCTTAGATATTAAAGTTTAATACAAAATTTTTATTTCTACTTGATTATACGGTATTCTTATTTAAAATTCCACACATATTTAAAATAAAATAACTCCACATAAAATTGCGCAAATTTTAACATATTTTAAACAATTTTTTTTTCATATTTCTACACAATTGTTTTTAACCATTTTTTTAATCCCGCTTAAATACCTGAAGTTGAAGGTTTCATAATAAAAACATCACTTTTGATGTACAAAAAAAAATATTAATTTTTGAATTATGTCAAATTTTAATTTGTTGAACTGATCGCAAAAAAACGAAAAATTTCTCAACTTTAAAGCTATGCAGCAGAAAAAGTAAACAACATATAACATTAAAATTTTTAGAAGTGATGTACAATTTTGTGCTCTTTAATCAAGTAGTAAAAATTTTCAAAAAAAAATTTTCATTTTTCAATTTATCTCCACTTTTTTCAATTTCAACCCTCTGTGCGACGTCTTAACAGCTAATGAATGGATCTATCTTAATTTTGTTTGTTTTGCTTTTTTTTTGATATTTTAAAGTTAGCTATCTTGTTATCATAAAAACACAATGGGGATTATATTAATAAAACTTTAATATGATGGTTAAGAATATGGAATGGATAAATTTTGCTCTATTTTTAAAACTTTACTTACTTTGGGAGAAAATATTTTGAACTTCCACACTGAACTTAAAATAATAAGGCCTATTACGGTTCACAGCAATACACTACTGTGTCTTATTTTAAGTATTAGCAATGTACACAATAAAAACGGAAATTACTGTTGTGTTGTGAACCGTAATAGGCCTATATAATTCATACAAATTTTTTCAAGAAACGAGTTCATTGTTACAATGAAACTTGTTCATAAGCGTAAAAACTACTTCTTAAAAATAAAGAAAGTTTTTTTTGAGCTAATGAACTCGTACATTGAGTCAATAAACTTGTACTTTAAGCTAATTTAAATGATTGTTCAATTCAGCTTCATTGCATAAGCCATCAAGATTAACCATAAACTGTTGAAATCTTACCTGTAAAGAAAAAGAAACATTTTTATTAGAAAAAGTGCAGTCAAATTATTTAAAAATTGCAAAAGTTGTCTACAGTTTATTTAGTAAATTTTTATTAAGCATTTTGGGTAAAAACAAAAAAAAATATTCATGAAAAATTCATGAAGGCATATTTGAATTACTATATTGTTTTTATAATTCTAAAAAAATAAATATTTAGAATTATATTAGAGCTTAATGTTTTGTTGATCGCTACATGAACTCTTCAGTATTCTTCTGTGGTTTCTGTAGTAGATGTTTGCTTTATGAACTTATTTGGCACTAAGCTCACATATAATTCCAAAAATTATATTTAGATTTTTTTTTTTAGATTTCTTTATTGAGCCTTTGGTAAAAAAGATCCTTACAGACTAAGATAAACAATTTAAAAATAAAATAACGGTACAAATAAACAGTAGAAATAAGAGTAGAATTGCAATACAAATAAACTATTTAACAATTTTTTAAAACATTCTTTAGACATTGAAAAATAAAAATAAAAATCGAGACTAAGGTCTGAGGGTCAGAGAATTCTGCCCTATTTCTACGAATGAACGGAAGTAAAGAGTAGGATTTAGGAACTATATAGCTAACGAGTTGATTAAAAGTGAACTTAATATCAAAGATTACACCAAGATCTTAGATAGATTGAACATATTTGAGAGGTATGCCAGAAATAGAGAAGGGGTATCTAAGAAAATTACTGCTTTTAGAAAAAGAAATATGAAAGCATTTAGAAATATTTAAAGGTAGAGCAATCAAACTACTCCATCGGTACAAATTATCTAAGTCAGCTTGTAAGGAAATTGCATCAGATAAGCAACTAACCCCTCGAAAAAGTTTTAGGTTATCAGCATAAAGTTTTATTTAGGTTATCATTAATGAATAATATAAAAAAGGGACCAAGGATGCTTCTTTGCGGTACACCCGAAAAAGCAAGAAACTTGTAAGAATTAACATCACTAATTGAAACAAAGCAAGATCTTCCACTTAAATAAGATTTGATCCTGTCTAAAAAGGATGAATGAGATCCCATTTTACACAGTTTAGCAATCAAAATTTTATGACAAACTTTGTCGAACGCCTTTGTGAAATATGTATAAATTGCATCGATTTGAAAACCGAGGTCAAATGATGATGTACAGTAAGTGGTAAATAGGAAAAATAGTTTATTTTTTATAATCCACACGAAAAGTTTAAAGATGGAAGAAAGTTTCGAATTGGATCGATAGTTACTAATAACATTTTTAGATCCAGATTTGAAAAAAGGAGTTATATGAGACATTTTACAGCTCTCTAAAAATTTTCCAGAGGCTAAGGACATATTAAAGATTTTACATAAAGGGACTGACAAGGCGCGAGCACAGCTAATAAAAAAAATTTTGAAAAGCCTATCAAATTTGGCATTAACAGAGTTTTTTTCTTGTCTAAGCGAAACAAAGACGTCCTATTCATTAAACGTCAAAGAACCTAAATCCAAAAAAGAATCTACGTTTGACAGAACTTGACTGTTGAAATTGGGAGTGTCAACATAGTTGGAACTAAAAAAGTCAGCAAATAAGTTCACTGTTTCATTGATTGTAAAAAAGAGAGACCATTTAAATGCATTTTAGTTGGAATAAATTAAATTAATAAACAATAAAAAAACATACATCCAATGTATACCTAGATATATATTTTTGCATATTGACCTGATATTTCTCTAATTAAAAAACAATGTCTTGAAGTCAAGCTTATATTTGTGTTTTTACATGGAAAATTAAAATTTGTTGTTTTAAATTTGTCAAGTTCAAACTTTATTCATAGTAAAATATTATTGAGTGCAACGCATAAATTGTATGCCAACTTCCAACAAGACGAAACAAGTAGTCATTGAGAAAATTTTTTTAAAACTTTTAAAAGAAAAGTCATTTATTTTTGTTTAATTTTTTACAGCAAACAAATAATAACATTTAGGCTCTATGATTATTTTAGACCTTGTTCGAACTTGTTTGCGCCACGTTCGAACCTTGTTCGGGAGATTTTATTGTCTTAAGAAAAGCACTTCTTTCCGAAGGCTTTAATTTTTTTAAATTTTTTCTCAACTGAATTCAGAATGACCTATCGCTTTCGCAAACTAAAATTTTTTTAAAATTTTTAAAAAAAAATAATTATATATTGATTTAATTTTTTACAACATGCAAAAAATTATATTTAGAGGCAAAAAATGTGGTAGAAAATTGATTTACATCGGCGGCAGTTTAACTATTGTAAGTAGACTTTTTACATTAATCTTAGACCCTGCTCGACCTATATTTCCGAAGGCTTTTCTTTTGCTTTTCTTTTCCGAAGGCTTTTATTTTTTAATTTTTTCTCTACTGAATTCCAAATGGCCTATCGCTTCCGCAAATTCATAATTTTTTTTAATTTTTAAAAGAAAAATAATTATATTTTGATTTAATTTTTTGCAATAAGCAAAGAACAACATTTAGAGGTAAGACTTGTGGTAGAAAATTGATTTACATTGGCCGCAGTTTGGCTAAGTAGACTTTTTACATTAATCTTAGACACTGTTCAACCTATATTTTTTGCTGATCTGCAGCGTAGGATTTATGAATATTTTTGACCTTTTAAGAAATTTTATTATCTTAAGAAAACTACTTCTTTCCGAAGGCTTTAATTTTTTAATTTTTTCTTTACTGAATTCATCGCTTCCTCAAATTCATAATTTTTTTAAATTTTTATAGAAAAGTAATTATATTTTGATCTACATCGGCAGCACTTTGACCAAGTAGACTTTTTACATTAATCTTAGATCCTGTTTGACCTATATTTTTTCGCTGATCTGCAGCGTAGGATTTATGATTATTTTTGACCTTGTTCGAATTTGTTCGAGCCACGTTCGCACCTTGTTCGGGATATTTTATTATCTTAAGAAAACTAATTCTTTCCGAAGGCTTTAATTGTTATAATTTTTTCTTTACTGAATTCAGAGTGGCCTATCGCTTCCTCAAATTCATCATTGCCGCATCATTTTCTGTGGAATTTAAATAATTTTCACAAATCCAGCATAATTTTTATTTCAACAATTCGTTTTGTGAGTATTTCTTTACTCAACTCCTGTTACATTGAATATGTTTTAAAAAAGCACTAAATGAAAAAGAAAAGTTTTACCCTCATTTTGCCCTATATGCTAAATCCAATTTAAGCAACACATACTATCACTTTAAAATGGCACATCAAAGGACTTCCGTTTCAAGCGTTGTGTTTTTTTTTTTGTTTTTTTATATAATTTATTTCCCTCGTCCAGAGCTTTTGACCAGTGTTTGCAAATAAGCATAAATTTCCGCACATTATATTTGCAGAGCACTTTATTTTTCAAATATGGCTGCCGCCAACGCGTGCCTGTATATATTTATGTATATGTTTGTGTATGTGTTTAAATGTGTGTTTTGAATTTTGATTTGAAGCCATTATGTTAATTAGTGTGAAAGTGTATGCATGTGTTTGTGCTGAAACATTTTTAACCACTATAAAGGCAATACAGACAGACAGACATTCAGTCAGCATGAGCTTAAATGTGACGACCCTTAGGCGCCATCAAATTAAAACGCTCCAATATTGATTGGCTTTGGAATTGCTGTAAAAATATTGCAATGTATAAATAGAACGGCTTAAAAAATTATTGAGTTTAAAAATGTAAAAGCTGCAATTGTATTGACGAAAAACCCACAACAAATTGTACGAAAATTGTCCACCACTTCATCATTACAAGCTTTCTGCATATAGTGCTAAGCTGTTACCTGCCGGCAAAACAACTTGTTTTAATTGAAATACACACTTTTTTAATATTTGCATTGAAAATTATGCACACTTAATGTTAACCCTAAAAAGTTGGTAGCTTAAGCTGCCATAATTAAAAGCAACCCCCATCACTTTTATTTTGGTCAGTCCGGTTTTAACTCAACACCAACAACGTACGACTCGCACTTTACAGGTCACACAAATGTTGCTTTTACAGACTTTGTGTAAATATTTTTTAGTGTATTTTTGTTAAAAGGAATAAATTTTATTTATATTTACATATGTGTGCGTATATGTTGAAGGAAGGAATATATAAAATTTTTAATGTGGTACAAATTAAGAGAAACGAGGAAAAAATAAATTTTTATGAATGTAGAAATTTTATTAGCAACACCTCGAAAAAGAAAGAAATCAGCTCAATTCAAAGAGTCCTGAAGTACTTACTTGATAGAGTAAGACCTCTTAAATTGGGTATTTAAATAAATAAAAATTTCTTATACTAATTTAATTAGAATTAATAAAGTTATGGCTGAAAATTTGATCTGATGATGGAAATGATACTAAAAACTTTATACTCTGATTACATTTTTTTTAAAAAACTCGTGAAAGTTTACACTTTTTCGATATAAAAAAGTAGCTTAATCAAAGCAAAAAATTAAGGACAATTTGAAATATTTATAACTTTAAGCAAAATATACATTTTGACATTATTTGTTTTTTTATTTATTAAAGTCTTAACTACCTTCGTACTATAAAAAAAAAACAATAAAACAAAATATTTACTAAAAAAAATTAGAAAAATGGTCGAAGTGTGGCTATAAATTCTTGAAGGAGTTTGCATTTAGCTAAAGTTTAGTAGAAAATATGTAGTAGATATCACTCGAAGGCTATAACTATCATAAACTATAGTACTTTGACACTATATTTCTGAAAAAAATGTCTGCATACACTTGCGGATAAGAAAAAAATTGTTCATTTGAAAAAACGCTTCAAAATCATATTTTACCTTAAAACAAACTACTTTCAAAGACAATTTGTAGGTACTCCTAAATTTAAAGAAACAGAAAGTATAACAGTGAGGGGACTGCCCACCGAAGTAAAAACCTATATATAAAATACTAGTATTCCTGGGCAGATACTGTCCTGCAAAGGACCGCTTTACTGCTATATACATACGAATATTCATGCTAATAGAAAAATTTTTTTTGTATAATTTTTTTTTTTTTTTTAAAGTTTAAAGAACTAAGGCATGCGCCTTGAACAAACAAGGTTTGGTCTTTGACCTGATTTTGAGATTTTTTTAGAGCAATTGATTGATTGGAACCATACGTGAATTATTGATTAGGCGAAACAACCGTGAAAGGCAATTTGAATTGCTTTTAACCGAGGCTTGTGTTATGTCCTTTAATTCCACATTTTCCACCATGTCCCTGCGGATTTTTAGTTTTCCATAATTCTTAAATGTAGGAAAGAAAGTGAAAAGAACCATGCCTAAGCTCGGATTCGAACCAGGAACCTCTGGGTTGATAGTCAAGCTCCACTAGACTATAAAGGCCGATCAACTTCTTCCCGTTTGATTATTTCTTTCAAAATATTTTATATTAAGATAGTGCTTTTATTTTTAAGTATACCAAACTATATTATTATATTTAAATATAAATATTGTAGATATAAAAATACAGGGAGCACTACGTATTAGTAGATATCTTTACCCAGCGCCACCTAGGAACACGGTTGCCACCTCAAATTCTCATAAAAAATACCTTTTTCCCACGAGAACAAGAAAAAATTACCATAGCAATTCCTATACCAAAATACTAAAAAAAATCCCACGGCTGTTAAAAAAATTCCACAAAAAATACCACAAGTATTTAAAATTACCACAAAAATACCACGCATTAAAAAATACCACAGAAAATCCCATACGAATTAAAAAATACCACAAAAAATACCACAAGTATTTAAAATTACCACAAAATACCACAAAACTTTTTAAAAATGTAAATGTTACATACTTTTTTACAATGAAACGCAAACAAATATTACACGTTAAATAAATAAAACATGTATAACCGTGATCAAAAATAGCTGTGATCAAAGATAGTAATTTTCTTTTTCTGCCCGTCGTGCTATTTTTAAAATATTATTTTATTTTCTCTTGTAATAGCGTTACACTTTAACATAAACGATAAAAAAAATCCCACGTGAATTAAAAAATACCATGCTGAATTAAAAATTACCATGAGAATTTTAAATTCCCACGGCAATTAAAAATTCCCTAAACAAATCCCACGTGAATTAAAAAATACCATGCTGAATTAAAAAAAATCATGGGAATTTTTAATTCCCACGGCAATTAAAAATTCCCAAATATGGGATTTTTCTAATAAAGGTGGCAACCGTGCCTAGGAAGGTAAAACACAAACAAACGGCAGAGTTCGCTCTGAGATCAGAAAACAACCGCATGCCAGCAGGGAGGCCTCTAATACAACCTTGGGTTTCATATGGCTCCTGAATCAGAAAAACTAACATAATTTTCTAACAATAACTGTCCAAGGTCACACATGACTGCATATGCTCCCTGACAATTTAATTGCATAATTTTTATGCTCATTAATGTCTAGAATTCCGACGCTCAATTATGCTTCCATAAATTGGAAAATCCATCGATAACGGATCCAAGGACCATGTCTCAACCACCGTTGTTTACTGAGCAGTTGGCAAGGACACAGGTACAACAGCCTGTGTCATCGGAAGAGCGGTTGCAAATGCGCTACTCTGAACGCCTTCAACAGGAGGCATATCTTTCATTGCCGGAAACAACTCCAGACTTTAATACAGACGCTCATTTATGAGAATAACCTTTAAGATTATTTCTTCATAGCGGCTAGCAATCACAGTAAGCGCCTGGAAATGCTCACCTCTCATTTCACATTCGCGTGCTACTTTAAATCGGTCAACCAAACTTAATTTCAGTTTTCTGACATTATCCATTCCAGAAACCACAGCTTTCTTACCTTTCTTGTTCTAGCTTTTGCTTTTGGGGTCTTACCCACCATTGAACCAGCAGAGTAAGACCAGCAGAGTAAGATTAAGTGCGTCCATTAGACCATGACACTCTTCAAAAAGGGAAAAGTCTAACAGTTTGAGAGTCACTACAACAAATAGTTCAAAAGTCCCTACATTAATAGTTTGAAAGTCACTGGAGTAACAGTTCGATAAGCACTGGAATAAATCGAATAAGAAAAAGTTCGAGAAGCACTGGAGTAATTACACAATCTTCGTTGTGGAAGTACTGTAATAATCAGTGTTAAGCTTATTGACGAAAGCTACTCGCTGCAATGATGATGCAAACCAAAGACTTATCCTCTACCAAAAATCGATGAACACGCCTAAATAAATTTAAACAAATTGTAACCTAAGTTGTATTAAGAACCATTTTTTATGAAAATTTTTTAACTTCGTTAATTTGGTAATATAATGTAATGGGAATAATTAAATAATGGGAATAATGGGAAAACATAATGTAAAAGAATAATTAAAAATTCTAAAATTCTTCATGAAATGCATTCTTTGTGAATAGCATTAATATGAAAGAAAAATTGATTCATTATTCTTAGGGCCATTTTGTTCACAGAGAGATAAATTTATCCCCGAGTTAATTCCATGATTTTTCCAGTTTTTCATTTGTTCACAGTGAGTTAAGCATGTAACTCTTCAAACTGGAGATAAAAATGGTGGCGAGATAGCTTAACCCCAGAAATATTTAACTCGTGAAAATTGGTGAGATAAGATTTTTAATTCGCTCTCATCACTCTCATTTTAATATTTTTTATTTACTTGGTGTCAAAATATTGAAAATACAGACTTTTTAGCATATGGAAACAGTATTGGGGGTTACTGATTTCGAATCTGATGTCAGAATTTTAAAATTTGGATAAGGTTGCCACCTTAATTTTTATTTTTACGAATTCGGGGCTGGCGCGAACTAAAGGGTAAAAATGGGTCGCTGAATCCGAATCCGTTGTCAGAATTTCAAAATTCGAAAATTTTTCTACACATAGGGTTGCCACCTAAAAATGTTTTATTTTTAGAATTTTAAACATGAGGGAACAATATTGGGAGGTTACTGATTTCGAATCTGAACTCAAAATTTTTAAATTCATGATGGTGGATAGGGTTGCCACCTTAATATTTTAAATTTTTACGAATTCGGGGCTGCCAAAAAAAAATGGTATTCCAAAAATGGGTCGCTGAATTCGAATCCGTGGCGAGAATTTCAAAATGATAAAGTTTTGAAATAATAGGGTTGCCACCTAATAATATGTATTTTTTAGAATTTTAAACATCATTTAACAGTATTAGGGAGTCACTGATTTCGAATCTGAAGTCAGAATTTTAAAATTCAAGATGGTGGATAGGGTTGCCAACTTAATTTTTTGCATTTTTATGAATTCGGGGCTGGCAAAAAAAATGGTATACCAAAAATGGGTCGCTGAATACAAATTCATGGTCAGAATTTCAAAATGATAAAGTTTTGAAAATATAGGATTGCCACCTAATAATATGTATTTTTTAGAATTTTAAACATCATTTAACAGTATTAGGGAGTCACTGATTTCTAATCTGAAGTCAGAATTTTAAAATTCAAGATGGTGGATAGGGTTGCCACCTTAATTTTTTGTATTTTTATGAATTCGGGGCTGGCAAAAAAATGGTACATCAAAAATGGGTTGCTGAATCCGAATCCGCGGTCAGAATATTAAAATTATAAAATTTTGAAATAGGGTTGCTTTTACTTTTGAAAATACATATTATTAGGTGGCAGCCCTATTATTATAAAATTTTATCATTTTGAAATTCTGACCACGGATTCGGACTCAGCGACCCATTTTTGCGTACCATTTTTTTGCCAGCCCCGAATTCATAAAAATACAAAAAATTAAGGTGGCAACCCTATCCACCATTTTTAATTTTAAAATTCTGACTTCAGATTCAAAATCAGTGACTCCCTAACACTGTTAAATGATGTTTAGAATTCTTAAAAATACATATTGTTAGGTGGCAACCCTATTATTTCAAAACTTTATAATTTTGAAATTCTGACCGTGGATTCGTATTCAGCGACCCATTTTTGATGTACCATTTTTTTTGCCAGCCCCGAATTCATAAAAATACAAAAAATTAAGGTGGCAACCCTATCCACCATTTTGCATTTTATAGTTATGACTTCAGATTCGAAATCAGTGGCTCCCTAATACTGTTAAATGATGTTTAAAATTCTAAAAAATACATATTATTAGGTGGCAACCCTATTATTTCAAAACTTTATCATATTGAAAATCTGGCCACGGATTCGGATTCAGCGACCCATTTTTTGAGTACCATTTTTTTTTTGCCAGCCCCGAATTCATAAAAATACAAAAAATTAAGGTGGCAACCCTATCCACCATCTTGAATTTTAAATTTCTGACTTCAGATTCGAACTCAGCGGCCCCCAATACTCTTTCCTCATGTTGAAAATTCTTAAAATAAAACATTTTTAGGTGGCACCCCTACGTGTAGAAAAATTTTCGAGTTTTGAAATTCTGACAACGGATTCGGAATCAGCGACCCAATTTTACCTAGTGTTTCTACCAGAGAAATTTATTTCGCATAAATAAACAAGAAATTAGGTGGCAACTTTATCCGCCATCTTGAATTTTAAAATTCTGACACCAGATTCGGAAGAAGTAACCCCCAATACTGTTTCTTCATGTTTAAAATTCTTAAAAAAATGTTTAGTTGGCAGCCCTGTGTAGAAAAATGTTAGAATTTTGAAATTCTGACATCAGATGCAAAATCAGCGATCCATTTTTACCTAGTGTTCACTCTAACCCTCAAATTCGCAAAAATAAACCAAAAATCCCCACACATTTTTTAATTAATGAGCAACACTCTAACATTCCAATGGAAATCGAGATAAACTGAGAGCGAATTTATGCTCTAAGCATAAAGCTGGGATAAAATGTGAACAAACCCACTTTTATATCTCCCGATTTATACGCTTGGTATAAAATTAACCTAGAGATAGTTATCCCCGAATTAAATCATATTTATACCCTTTGTGAACAAAATGGCCCTTAATGGGTGCTTCGCGTTTCTGATTCTTGGGATTGTACGGAGCAAAAAAGTCCACTAGACCATACGTCTACGGTGAAAATCGAGCTTCCAGATTTTGACTTGCAGTTTTTTCTCAGACTTTTGTCACGTTTTTTTTTTTTTTGATATTTTGGCCTATAACAGCCAAACTTTAGAAAATTTTTTCTTATTATTGGATCGAAAATCTCAATGGTTTGGCTGTTATAGGCCAAAATATCCAAAAAAAAACGTGACAAAAGTCTGAGAAAAAACTGCAAGTCAAAATCTGGAAGCTCAATTTTCACCGTAGACGTATGGTCTAGTGGACTTTTTTGCTCAGTACAATCCCAAGAATCAGAAACGCGAAGCGCCTATTAAGACTTTTTCCTTCCATACTAATCGCCCCACTCTAATCCACATGCCACTATTTTTTTCTTATGACCTTTGGACTGCTAAACACGAATATCGCAATAAAAATGCTTTCTATGGATAAGTTTTTTAGATATGATCTTTTGAAAAATGTTTCCCTTTTTCCAGGATATAGTGTCATAAATATCAACCATTCTCGAAAACGGATTAACCACTTTCAAAAAAAGATAATTAAATTACTTACAACTATTTTTAACAAATTTTGCCATTTAGGTCAGTTGTTTTGACGCTATCGGAAGAAATTCCAGATTTTTTTTTTTTTAAATCAAGACGAATAATGTTTCAATAAACAAAAAAAAAAAATCGAAATTACTTAAAACTTCTCAATTCATCATTTTGTACGTGAAGACAGTTTTTTGAAGAAAAGAACGCAGTACTTTTGAAGAGAATTCATGGTAGAAAAACGAAGCTATAGAGTCTATAGTATAGACCATTGAGTGAAGGTACCAAAATTCTGCATTTTCGTGCTTTTTACGTGCTTTTTTCCATTTTGTGCAGCATTATATTTTTTATTCAATAAGCACATATTTCATATTCAATGAACCCAATTATTATTAAATTTATTTATTTATCTATTAATTTTTTTTTAAAATCTGAAACAGACACGCCCACCTCCCGCCCACGGTTTGAACGGGTCTGGGTATAGTAACTTTTTGCAAACGTATGCCGTACTTTTTGCCGAAGTCCATAGGAAAAGTATAGTTGGATGTGGATCTCAGAACAATTTTTTGCATTTTGGCGCCTAGTGTAATTTATCAATGTCCCAAAATATTTGTGAATGTGAATTAAAAACTTTGTATATGAATCAATTTTACATTCATTGCATGAATTCTTATGTCGTTATTGAGTTGTACTTAACATTGTGATTATGAATGAACATTTTGCAGCTATGATATTATTACATATCATTTTAATAATATTCATATTAATTGTTTACGTTAATTTGATATGAATGCTTTCAAAATGATAAGCAACTCTATCAATAGAAATTTTTTCATTTCAATATGACATAAAGCAAAATGCAAACAACATGGACTCATATCAAAAAATATTTTTTTATATTTTAGGCATTCAACGTTGTCAATCGTAGATCAGTATCATTTCATATTAATATTTTTCATAACAATTTGACAAGAAAATTTTAAATAAAGCATGAAATACTGTTGTAATAAAATTTTATCCGCTCAAATTGATGGTTTTTAGTATAACGTTGAAATCGCGCAAGTTCTTATAACATCATTTACATGGACTTTTTTTCTGAAGCAGATTGTATCTGCCTGTAGACTCTGTCTCTCTGAACTTGTGCTCAATATAATTCAATCTTTAAAATCTAGCAGAACTAATGTCTTGATATCTATGCTTAAAAAACTTAGAATCTTTTTAATACTAACCCATTTGTCAATCAGCTGTAACCTTTGACAAAGCTAGGAAATGTGGTTTTTACGTTCAACTTTAGTGCTTCTTAATGCAATTATGTTGGAAATAGCAAATGAATTTTTGTGTACTATGGAATTGCAAGAGTAACAAAAACAACAGCAGCAGCAGCAACAACAACTAGTACTACACCAACAATAATGACATTAAAACACACACACATCCCCCCCCCCCTTCGCACAGAGCGTACCAGATCAGCAATAATTCCATGCCCATAGCGGATAAGTTTTTTGTTGCCAATGCCGCAATTTTAACCCTTTTACCAAATTTTTTTTCATGCTACCTTCTCATAGCCTCAATGCCACATTTGAATGTGTATGTGAGTGTGTGTGGTGTTTGATATTTGCGCCTGGATTTTCACTCCTTTTTAAGGACTTCACAAAACTCCAGAAAGACCCAACAACAACAGCAGCTCTCACACACAAACAAAGTAAATAATAAAATTAAAAATGCGGATATGGTTTTTAATTGAAAATGGCTAAAGGCTGGCAACGCTGTCAGTGTGCTGCTACTACAACTACTGCTGCTACCAACAACTGCTTGTTGCACACAGTGCTTCCACTTATAAATGTAATTTTAAAATAAAAAATAATTTTATAAAAAAGCATTTTTTTTTTGTTTGACTTTACTGTTGTTTCATTTATTTAAAAGCCAACTTAATGCAATAAAATAAAACGAACAAAAAAAAAATAAATCTCGCTGAATATTTTATGACTGTAAAAAGCATGCTTGTACAAATGCATGCCGCTTTGAGTGGAATAAAATACGAAATACAACACAAAATAATATGAAATAACATAAATAAAATAAAAACATAAAAGCAAAAAAAAAAAAGCAAAAATATGGTTGCTTTTGCTGCAATATTACAATTAATGCAACACCACTTGTTTAATTAAATTTCAATGAAAAGTGGGCAAAAGTTAATTATATGCTGTAGGGATAATTTGCAATTAACAACATTGACGCTGCACACACATACACACACGAACATGCACACATACACGCTCATTCGAACACAATTATTTTTGCACGTTAATAAATAAGAAGCAATTTATGCAAGTACTTATCAAATTTTAATGCAACGTTGCAAATAATTTTTTTTCTTTCAATGGCACCTTGCATTTT
This sequence comes from Dichetophora obliterata, assembly GCA_963920525.1. Classification (NCBI taxonomy): domain Eukaryota; kingdom Metazoa; phylum Arthropoda; class Insecta; order Diptera; family Sciomyzidae; genus Dichetophora; species Dichetophora obliterata. Next base: position 14,384,071 of record OY986438.1, on the reverse strand, counting down.
TTTGCACTCTTCGGCAATATTTTCTGTGATTTTATAATGAATGACTAAAAGATTTGTTAGGTCAATGTGATTATTAAAAGAACTTGCAATTATACTATAATTTTAACTCTGAAGCATGTTTTTAATTTATTTTTCTATAGATTATAAAGCTTATGTCTCCTGTAAGAAGGAGGCTCACTTTTTTGTTCAATTGAAGCTTATGGAATTATGTGAGAGTTTTGAAGACTAATGATATAAAGCAGATCTGACCTTATTACTTAAAGCTGTATCGGAACTTCAATATTTAAGAAAAATAAATTGCATTCAATTTGCATTCAAAGTAATGCTTGCCCAGAAGGTTATTCACCCAAATTTGATTTTTTATTAGCACTATCTTTTTGTGTAAAAGATGGAAGTGATCGAAAGTCTGATCGAAAGTCTGATCAAAAGATATCAGCAAACAGATAGTCAAGCTGCTTTAAAAGCCCTTCAAGCCTACGAACATAAATCAAGACTAGTCTCCAACTACGTAGAACTATTAATCACTCTAGGACAAAGCAACAAAATAAAATTATGGTGGGTTCCAGGTCACGAAGGATTCGAGGGCAACGAAAGGGTGGCCTGCCTTGCCATACGAAGAGCGTCTCGAACTTTTATAGGACCTAAACCATTCTGTAGCTTAGCAAAAGGCTACATTCTAGAAAAAATTAGAATATGGGAAAACAAGAAATTTCAGTGCCACTAATGGACAGAGGCAATCTAAGAAATTTTTAACTCTCAGTAAAGCAAAATGCAAAGATTTACTCAAGCTTACCAAAGCAGACCTTAGAATTCTCACTAGTTTCTTCACAGGTCACTGCTCATTTAGATATCACCTTAAAAAGATGGGTTTTTCTGAATCAGACGTCTGCAGACTGTGCGAGGAGGAAGAAGAAACCCCTGAACACATTCTTTGTGAAAATCCGGCAATCTACAGACTAAGACGCCTCCATTTTGGAGGGGAAGTAGTGCCCCCGTCAACAATTTGAAACACCAAGCCAGAGACAGTGCTAAAATTTATAAAAAGCCTAAATCTGGAGAGTTAATTAAGGGCATGGACTAAAGGTCGTGGTGCACATGGACCCACTATAAACTATAACTTTACTATCAGCAAACAACAAAGGATCATTGCAATTCATCATTTTGGTTTCAATTTTTTTTTTATATTCAAATTGAGATCAGTACAAACAACAAAGGATCATTGCAATTCATCATTTTGGTTTCAATTTTTTTTTTATATTCAAATTGAGATCAGTACTTTTTTCTCTTTCTTTTTCTTTTTTGCTCTTTCTGTAGCGAAGGTTCGTATGCTAAAGAACCGCTGCAGACTAAGTTCAATTCCCAGCTCAGACAAAAAACTATCAGCAAACAAAAAAGGATCATTGGAATTCATAATTTTTGCTTAAATTTTTTTTATATTCAAATTGAGATCAGTACTTTTTCAGTAGCGGTAGACCTTTTGGTGGAAATGCCCATAAGCTCTTTCTGTAGCGGCGGTTCGTATGCTAAAGAACCGCAGCAGAGTGAGTTCAATTCCCAGCTCAGACAAAAAAATATAACTATACTATCAGCAAACAAAAAAGGATCATTGCAGTTCGTCATTTTCATGCTAAAAAACAGCGGTAGACTGAGTTCAATTCCCAGCTCAGATAGAACATTTTTTTTTTAAATATTTCTGTTCTGCCTGAATCTCTCTGCAGACGACGGGGGCAACTTCAGAGATTTGAAACTGCCATCAATTAAGAATTATTTCTTAAATACAATATAGCTGCAAGGACTCCAAAACAAGTCTACAATTCTCAATTACATTTGTTCGAACATGGTCGCTAAAACACTGATGACATCTACCTTACACAGTGTGCGAATATGGGAGTAGGTATGCTGCTTTTGACGTACAATATAGAAGAAAGCACAAAAAAATTTAATGGAATTCCTCTCTACTCCAAAAACACTAAAGCAAATAACATCACAGATTTTTTAACAATAAATTTTACGATTTAATAAACGGAGTTAACACCTCTTGCGATAGAATTTTAGAACTAATGAATAATAATAACTTAGTTATTTGATCAAAAATATAAAACTTCGCGCTAGTTCAAACATAAATATAAATAAAATTTACAAAAACACTTTACAAAAAATATTTTATAAAAAAAAAAACGATGCAGCTACACAGATGAAAAAAGTAAAACTCGTGTCTTAACAATAATAAGAAATTCTCGAACTGTGTAATACAAATCGAATTTTGTGACATTACACTAATAGTTTTATTTATTTATTTATTTACTTGATTGCTAAACCTTAACAGGTTTTATAGCAAATTTAATATTATAAAATAAGATATCTAATACAATTCAAAAATATAAAGTATGATTTTGATTGAAATCATGTATTATTAACAAACTAAAAAGTTTTAATAAATTGCTTAAAGTATATAATTTTATTAAAGTATAAAAAATAATAAAAAAAAAGATAAGTCAAAATCGATAATATCAGACAGCATAGCAGGGTTGCTTTTTCAAGACAAACAAGGTCAAGTTAGCAACAATTTTTGTAACCGGCGGAGTCGTGTGACAAACAAGGTCTAATACCCAATAAAACACCACTCCAATGAGTATATATATAATATATATCGTTCTGTCTTCCTGAAGCCGGTAAGATCCTGGCTTGACAGGTTGGTTACTCGACAAACTAGGTCAACTTCACCAAACCAATTTTCATAAAATAAAGAAAACCAGTTGCGAACGCAGGCACCAAGACAAACTAGGTTTTATCGGTCACTCATATTAATATATTACAAATTGATCTAACGTAGTGTTTCAAGAGGCAAAAAGACACCAAGACACCACGGTACCGTCGACAAGTGTAGTTACAATCATCATGAAGATATGAGGCAATTGAAGATCCCAGGCTTAGGTCCATTCAGATTATTTAGATGTTTATACACCAACATTTTCCATTTTACGCTTAGGTCCATTTATCCATTTGGATTGCTATATTAATGTGTTTACAAATCACCAGATGCATCAGATATATTTTTGAAAGAACTTTATATAATTAACAAAAAGGCAATCTATAATTTTATGTTTGGTTGAGTCCATGGATTCACTTAAGGATATAACATCAGATACAAAATTAAAATCACCTCAAGCGCTTCTAAGAGGTTCATTTTGCAAATAATTAGTTCTACAAAAGCTCATGTGGACTAACTCAAAAGATCTTCTAGGACGAAGAGGAATATTAAAATATACTTTACTCAATAAATATGGACTGTTGACATATCCATGTAAAAGTTTTGTAATCCAACAAGCATTTATCATAATTCTCCGATTTTTTAAAGAAGGAATATTTAAGAGTTGTAACCGATATTCATAAGATGGTAAGTGAAAATCAGTATTACAATAAAGATAGCTTAAGCAAAACAAAAGAAATTGTTTCTGCACTGATTCAATGTCGTCTATGTAACAACCGTATCGCGGGCACCAAACAACTGAAGCGTATTCTAAGATAGGCCGCACTAACGAAGTGAATAAGGTTTTCGTTATGAATGGATCATTAAACTCTTTTGCCCAACGTTTAATAAATCCTAAATTACTATTTGCTCTACTTATTATTTTTATACATGAATATTAAAGCGTAGGATCCATTGTAACTCCAGGATCATTGAAAATATCTCAGGACTCAAATGGATAACCACAAATTTTGAAGGTACAATTTATTGGTGGTTTGCGCGAGAAAGACATATGCTTGCATTTCTTCATCTTGAGGTTCATACGGTTCGTTTTGCACCAGTTATGAAGATGATCAATGTCGGCTTGCAAAAATACAGCGTCATTATCATTTTTAAAAGAAAGGAAGAGTTTGACGTCGTCAGCAAACATTAAGATGCTAGAATGCATTATGACAGATGGCAAATAGTTTATAAAAAGTAGAAACAGAAGGGGCCCAAGATGACTTCCTTGAGGTCCTCCTGAAGTAACAGGAAACTCATGTGATTTCTTGAGCTCAAAAATAACAGACTGTGTTCTATTGCTTAAGTTAGATTCAATCCACTTTACCAACGGTATAGGAAATCCAACAAGATGTAATTTTAAGATCAATAGTTTGTGATTTACAACGTCAAAAGCTTTGCTAAAATCCGTGTAAATAACATCAGACTGCATGCCTTTTCCAAAGTTTTCTATAGTTTTTGATGTAAATTCGAGTAGGTTAGTAACAGTGGATTTTCCAGAAAGGAATCCATCTTGGAAAGGAGACATTAAAGATTTAACGCTATGCGATAGTCGTGATGTAACAATTGCCTCTAAAAGTTTAGGCAAAGCGCTTAATTTTGCGATGCCACGGTAGTTATCAATTAAAGACCTATTTCCGGATTTATGCAGCGGAATGATAAATGAATGCTTCCAGGCTGCAGGAAAATAGCAGGATTTTAATGATGAAGTAAATAGTAAAGAGATAGGAGTTACTAATTCTTCACAGCAGTATTTTAATATACATGAAGGCATGTTATCAGGACCACTTTTATATGATGTTTTAATATTTTTTAAAAATCATAAGACTGTGTTTGTGTGGAAATAGATATCCCCAGATTGAATATTGAAAGGATAACTTAAATAATCTTAGGACGATGATGAATAAGTCGTCTTGAAAAAGTCAGCAAAAAGATTACAAAATCAGACTCAACCGAATTATACTTCATAAAAAAAAGGATAGGAATCAATCTTACGTTTTGTGGTAACAAAGTTCCAGAAGGATTTAGCATCAGATTTGATGTTTAATTTTACTTTTGTTAAGTAGATATTATAGGATTGTTTGCAAAACTGTTGGTAACTGTATTTAATCGAGGTATAGCATCCAAAATCGCATATGTTATGTGTTTTTTGATATTTTTTATAGTATTTAGATTTCAAGTTTCTCATTTTTCTTAATTCATTTGTGTACCATACCGGACCCGATGTCAAAGAGGCATTCCTTTGCGGAACAGCCTTAAGAAAACAATCATTGAGCGTTCTATTAAACGCATATACCGCATCATCAAGACTCTGGGAAGATAAAGTTTTTGTTATAATATTTAGAATAGAATTCCAGTTTATATTAGACAAGTTATTCTTCAAAATCACGTAGTTTGTTTTTTTAAAGTTAAACTCAATAGGCGGTTGAGAATCATTGTACTGCACAGATGGTTTTGGAAAATTTCAAATAATTTCTAATGTTGGATGATGAGAATCTTCCATTGCTTTACAATGTTCAACGACCAAGTTTTATAAGGGGTTTGTAAAACTTCCTAAGATCATAAGCATTAAGAGTCGGAATACAACTCGTAGGCCTAGTTCTCGATCATTAATGTTCGAAAATTGAATATCAATTGAAGTACTGACCGGGAATTGATCAGTAAAATATGAAAAATATATTACGCGGGCAGTTTGATAAGACAGTGACTTTTTGAATATTTTTCGGCAAACAAGCATGTTATTTGTAAACGTAGTCTCCTTTAAGATCGATACATTTAGTCCAGCGTTTTTAAATTTTTGTTATTCCTTTCAAATAATAGGTTTTATCAAGGTGCTTAAAAACGGAGTTTGATTCAGTGAGTTTGATTCAGTCGAACCAAATCTCTTACTCTTAAAATGGCTCGGTAATTTTTTTTAGGTTTAGAAATAGGAAATACGGGTATTCGCAGGGGTTGAATCTAGAGAATATGGTAAATGGGGTAACAGTTCGTAGCCCAATTGATGGATTTTTGCTGTGCCGACTACATACGTGTGCGCCGGTGCGTTGTCGTAGTGGAAGAACACTATTTCTTTACTTAATGCGGTCGTTTTTTCTTCAAATCAATGTCTAATCTGTCAAACAGCTATGAATAATATTCGCCAGAGATTTTGCTACCCTTTTCAGGGTAATCGATGGGAATGACTCAACATTTGTCGGCCTTTGTATTCTAGTGGAGAGTGCGCTAGACTATCAACCCAGAGGTCCCTGGTTCGAATCCGGGCTCGGGCATGGTTTTTTCACTTTCTTTGTTCTACATTTAAGAATTATGGAAAACTAAAAATCCACAACTCAATTGCGGAAAATGTGAAATTAAAGGACAGAAACACAACTAAGGGCTGGAAATGCTTGCCGAGGTTAAGGTATAACACTAGCATCGGTTATAAGCAATTCAAATTATCTTTCAAGTTTGTTTCGCCTATTAATAATTCACATATGGTTCCTATGAATTCTTCTAAATAATCTATCACTTTCCTTTCAGGCCAAAGATTAAACCTTGTTTGTATAAGTCGCATGCCTTGATTCCTTAATTTAAAAAAAAACATGCATCCCAAAAATCTGTTGCCATGACCATCTTAACCGACAGACGCATCTTTACTTTCTTTGGTGCACGTGCACCCGGAGAGGTCTACTGCTTTGACTGTTCCTGGAACTCTGGTGTGTTGTGATGTATCCATGTTTTATCTACGGTTACTAAATGGTACAAAAATTCTTTCGGATTGCGGTTAAACATCGGCAAACATACCTTTAAAATGGTTCTTATCAAACGTCCACTATCTTTCCAAAAATTTCATCAACGATTTCTGGCGATACGACCTAATTTGGACGACCTGAACATTCAGCGTCACTTGTGCTGGTATGGCCACATCGGCATTCAGTAAAACAGTTTTCAATTATTGAAATTGATAGCGAAATGGACTTCAATGGCTGTCAAACAGCCTATATATTGAACAAAATGTGTTGTATTGGCTTTAAAATAGGCCCCTTTCGAAAAAATACAAGTATGCCTTGAAATGGTAATTTCAGTTTTGGAAAAAGAACAAATCGACCGGATCCATGTCAGGTGATTACAGTAGTTGTTTGAAGGTAGTATTTTTTGGCCAGAAATTTGTTCAGAATGCGATTTGTTCCACAAATCTGACTTTTTTTCGATGAATTTGCTCTCTTAAACACCGTACAACGACCAGGTAATATTCTTTCCTTACTGTCTGATATCCTGGCAATAATTTTGACAATCTTTTAAAGCGTGTCTTTTAAATTATCATTTGCCGGTTCTTTCTTGACAAAATATATACGAAAAGTCTTTAGCTGAATAATTGAATATAAAAGTTTTTTTTATTTAACAAGATGTCCTTTGTCTGAACCTGTAGCGGCTGAATCATATCGCATCCTACTAAAAAAAATAATCCGTCATAAGTTTTAAAAATCTAACTTCTGGCTTCATAGCAATTCATTGAGATAAGAAAAAAATTTTTGAACAGTTAATATTGATGGGAGAAAGCAATTAAACTTTTATTTGGAAAGCAAAAATTGGAATAGGTAATATGGATGGAAGAAAGAAATTGACCTATAACAAATAAAAAATAATAATATTATTAAAATTAATTAAGCTTATTTATGAATAAATATGAACAATATTGGGTCTCTAAGTAAGGCCAATTACTGCTTTTTGCTTCGCAAAAATTTATTGAGATAAAAAAAAAATTTGGAGTAGATATTGTTGATGGAAGAAAGAAATTAAACTATAACAAATAAAAAATAATAATATTATTAAAATTAATTTAGTTTATTACGAATGAATATGAATAAAGCCAATTATTTCTTTTTAAGAGAAAATTGTGCTAGAATTGTAGAAATTTTTTTAATTCGACAAAAAATTAAGCGGTAATGATGAGTTGAAGGGAGGAGCTCTGAAATTAGTAAACAAAATTGAGCCACAATCACAAATTGAAAGAACTATTGCCTTAGAAAAGATGTTATTATCACGAGTAAATAAAATAAGGAGAACAAGGGCCAAACAAAGTCCGAACAAGGGACGAATCAGATCGAAAAATAATCCAGACAGTCAACTGGCCCAACCAGTGACAAAACACGAGCCAAATATGAGCTAAGAATATTTAAAAAAAATCCTAATTGACAAAACTGTGGCTGATTTAAGGCAATAGTTAAATCATTAAATTTTAATGTATAACATACATTAATTAATTAACAATTAATACGCTGCATTCAATATATGATAGATAATAGTTAAATTTTTTGTTTTATGCGTTTTATGAATCCGTTCATAGGTTAAGTGAATCAAGATATTTTCAACGGAATTCAGATTAACCCTATGTCGCGCAATAACGCCAATTTTAATTGTTTGCCTAAAAATCTTTTAAACAGTCGGAAATATAAATAAAAACGACTTTTTTAAATTAATTCTTTATTTGTAAAAAATATTTGCAAAAGATATCTTTTGCAGTTAAAAAGATTTACATATTGCAGGCTTTTAATAAACTAATTCATGACTAATGTAATTTAATATATCACCAAAAAAATGTTAATTATTTTTCATAATGAACACTTTATATTAAAATTTAAGCCATTTAAATAGATATTAAAAATTTAGCAAAATACAAACTGCTGTCAAATGCAAAACCACACTGTTGCAGCTTAAAATAAAAAATAGCTGTAGTTTGATTTACTCTCTAATTGGAAAGTTAGAGTTTTTTTGGAATGTTCGTGAGTCATTTATAAGAAGTTCGAATAAATTTGTTCTCTTTGAGTTATTTTTCCAGAAAAATTTCTAAATGTTGCAGATCTGCAGCACGGTGCAATATAGGGTTAATTCAGAAATGATTTATAGAATTTGTTTGAGTAACAAGGATAATTATCTTCAATAAAGACTATTGTCATCGTGCTACTGAAAATATAATTTTTTTTTTAAGAAGATTTAGGGACCGTCGTCTGAGCATGTAGCGGCTGAGTCATACTCAACCTACGAAAAAAGCCCTTGATAAGCTTTAATAATCTTACTTCTTGCTTCATAACAATTCATTCAGATAAGAAAACAAAAACAAAAAATTGGAATATGTAATATTGATGGGAGAATGAAACAAATAAAAAGAAGAAAACTAAAAATATTACTAAAATTCATTTAGCTTCCCAGCAGTCCAAGTCTTAAAAAAACTTTGAACGAATCATGCACGACCTTTCTTTATCTTTGACGAAACATGCGGATGCGGTTATACATTTCATTGACGAATATCTTAAATAAAAGTTTCAAATTCGTGCACTGAATTCATCATGACATATTCGTGCACGATGCCGCGGACTGCAGGGTTATTTATGAATAAATTTGAACAAAATTTGGATTCAAAGCAGGGTCAAGTATTTCTTTTGAAGCGAAGATTGAAGAAATTATTTAAACTTTACAGATAATAAAGCGGTAATGATGAACTAGAGGGAGTAATGACAAAGAGAAATGGAGACAAAAGAATAAGTTGAAAGAAATTAAAGCCTTCGGAAATATTTGGTTATCACGATTAAATAAAATGAGGCGAACAAGGGCCGAACAAACTCCAAACAAAGGACGAACGAGATCTAAAATTAATCCAGAGGTCCAACTCGGCCGATCAGCGACGTACAGGTGCCAAACACGATCTAAAAATAATGAAAAATCATCAAATTAACGCCTTCGAAAATATGTGGTTATCACGATTTGAAAAAATAAGTCAAACAAGGGCCGAACAAAGTCCGAACATAGGACGAACGAGATCTATAATCAATCCAGAGAGCCAACTAGGCCGATCAGCGACAGACAGGTGCCAACACGATCTAAAAATAATGGAAAATCGTACTTGATCAAACTGTGGCTGATTTAAGGCAATTTCGCCTTAAATTTTTGTATTTTATACAAAATGAAAACAAAATTTATTCATGTTTCATTTAGAAAAATGTTTATATAAGTTTTCTATACGAATTTGGTATACAATTAATGCGTTGCATTCAATATATGATAGATAATATTACATCTTTTTGTTTTAATATTATGAATCCATTCTTAGGTTGTATGAATCCAGATTTTATGAATGGAATTTAGAAGAATTAAGCAACAATTTGTGCATCAGTAGGTAGACAGTATTCACAAAGAAGTTTTTAGTATTAAATAATTATCGTTGAATTATTGAACATACAAGTATTTTATATTTGTTGAAGACTTAGGGTCCTTCGTCTGAACCTGTAGTGGCTGAATCATCATCAATCAGCAAAAAAAAAACCCTTGATAAGCTTTAAAAATTGAACTTCTAGTTTCAAAACAATTCATTGAGATTAGAAAAATTAACCTGGGATAATGCAATATCGATGCAATGAGAAGGTAAATAACCTGTGACAAATAACAACAAAAAAATATAAAATTAGAGTTAATTTAGTCAATTTTTAAATGAATCTACATTACATTTGTATTCAAAGTGATGATAATTATATTCTTTATATACTTTTAATCTTTTAACATTCTTACACATTGAAAAATCTTGTCAAAAAACCTAAGCCCTCTCGCCCTTTTATTAATTTTTAGATCTAAATTTACAGAAAACGCCCTTTTAGGGGTAAGAAAAAAAAACCAACAAAATCTCACCAAATCATGTCGGTGATTCAGATGACTCTAAAGCTACTTAGCCCTACCTTGCTCGAGCAAAAATAATTGAAACACACAATTTATCACGTAGAAAAATTAATCAACATACTTTTGAAAACCGGAACTACAGCTTATACACTCCCCCTTTTCGCTCTCCCCCGCACACCACTTAACTAAACACCGACACACCAGCTGCTCATTAAAAAGCGTCTATCTACAGATTAATAAATTTAAATTTAATTTACTGCTGCTTAGCTGCTGCATTAATAGCAAGCAAGGCACCCTTAATTTTTCAATTGACTTTTAGCCAGCACTTTTAACTGTTTATTTAGCTGCATACAACGGTCAGCAAAGTCAAAGTAAAGCTCACAACTCAACCCAATCCAACAACACAACATAACCTAACCCAACCCACTATTAATCAACGAAAAAGTGTTTTAATACATTAGCAAATAATTCACATAAATTACATTATTTTGTGCGTTGCATAAGATTTTTCCCAACCAACACTCAAACAGCTGCCACGCCTTCCAACAACATGCTATACAGCTTTTTTGAGCTCTCATGCAACTCTCGCTCGGTTTCGGTGTTGCTGTTATTATTATTATTATGGGTGCATTTTATAACCTCTATAAAGTCCAGTTAACACCGCAGACTCTGTTGTGCTTGCTATATGGCTGCCGGCAACCGGCACCCGCAGCATAAGTTTGCACTGCATTTTATGCAACTACAGGAGGTAAAACGTCATTCTCCGCTTTCAGCGCAAAACATCACCGCAACACCATGCAAGGCAACGCCGCAATGTTCCCAAAGTGTTTATCATATCAAAGAAGCTTTTAACGAAATTCCCCCATGGAGCTCATCCTGGTAGGAGCAGCAGGATCACGCATGCAGCATGTAACTGTTGGAACTAAGCAGTGTGTACTGTGCTGCATGCTGCTCATGCATAAGCAAAAATGCATTTTACTTAGGCGATTGATGCACGTGTGTGTGGGTGTTCGGTGGTGTAAGGGATGTGCTTCAAAGGGTTGGCTAGTTGGGTGTGTGGGTGTGAATGTTACTTGTCTATGGTGAGTGGCCGTTCGTTGGCCCTTGTAAGAGTCCGTGAATTGCAGTCAAAGTGGCTTGCTGGCTGGCTAACAGTCGTGGGTTACAAAGTTAGCGCTGCTTGTAGTTTTCAAATGCACTGAGAGAAAATTTCGATTGTTTATATACAAAATATTTTAAGGTAGCTTCCTGAAGTTGATCAAGATGAGATCAAAAACTTGATTAATGGTCAAATTTGAGTTTTAAATTCTATGTTTCTAACCATAAACTCTTATAGTGAAATTGAATTTTTTTTTTAAATAAAAAAGAAGTTTTTAAAAAAAATATATTTCATAATTTTATTTGATAAATAGTTATTTTATATCAAGCATATACAAAATATTTGCAATATACATAAATTTTCGTAACCATCCTCTTTCAACTTTCTTGCGGTGTGTCATGCAACGTGCATCCATTTATTCAATGACCATGACCACGTCCACGACCAGTTAATGTTCGCTCTTGCAAACACAGATACATACTACATACATAAATAGATGAATATAACGAACGATGAGCACTTAACTCAAACTCAACAAAGTCAAATTCAACCCATGCGAAAATCGCAACGCAATGCAATAAAAACCAATCCGTACTCAATCCCAATGCGAAGTAGCAGCATCAGCATCGGCATCAGCAGTGGCAGCGGCAACAAACACGAAATGCGCTATTTTAAATTCAAAATTCCGCACCATAGCCGAGTAATAAAACGCGAAATGAATGAATATGTAAGCGAAAAATATGGCTCACACTTCCGGTTCCGCCTTTGCGGAAGGCACAAGAATAGCAATGTTGGTCACACGCTCCCACACACACACTTATGCACATACACATAGGTAACTAATCGAACCACTCACGCAGTGTGGCCTTCAAAGTTTAAAGTGCAGCAAAGTTTTTGAAGTTTTTAAAGTTTTTGCAGCGATAAAAGTAGTAGAAATTTTCAAAAGATTTGTTAAAAAACATCAGATTAATTGAAAGTTATGTCATTAGAACTAAACAATTCAAAAAGTTTCATTAGTAAATTCAAATTTTTTTCCAATAATAATGCATTTTTAGAGATTTTGTAATGTCTTGTATAAATATTTTAGTTTTGACTGCATTTCTTGAGCCAAAGAACCCTTTTTCGTTCAACAAGACATTTCATAAACGTACTATTTCATTTTCAATTGTAAATTCGAAAATACCAAATAAAATTTTAACTACATAAAATTTTAAAATATATCAATTGAAATTCAATAATTATATTTTAACTTTGTTTTTTTTTTCATGGAAGGAAGTAAATAAACATCTTGAGTTTTTTGGCAGTTATTTATTGATTCTTAAAGTATAGGAAAATACTTTTTTTTGGGCATAAATGTGTAATGCGAAGTGTGAATGCGCCGCACAGTATTTTCTTTTTGCCAAAAATAGGAAAAAATCAATTTCCAAAAAATACAAAAAAAGTTTTGTATTCTTATAAAATACACTTTAATAAAAAAGCCCAAAGGGTTGGTAAATTTTTTATTTCGTTTGGTTACACGGAACTCTAAAAGTCAAGTGTTAGAAAAACTGATAGTGTAGCAAAAAAAAAACCTAAATTTTTTTACAACTTTCGATTCCTCTGTTAATTATAATAAGGGTTCTCATTTCGACAAAATGGCGGCTGCGGCTACGACAACATTATGACTTTTTTAAATTTTAAACCTTTTAAAAACCTTCATTAACATGGAAAAATAAATAAAACGTGTTCATATTTACTTCAACTACTTTAAATATGTAATGATTAGCGCCAAAGGCAACCCTCATTCACACACGTAGATTTACATGCTAGTTTACACTACAAAATAGGCTCGGAAATGATGTAAACTCACGCCCATACAAATTTTGACGGATAGTTTACGCGCATGTAAGTTCACAAGGTTTACAATGTTTTCCGGTCAGATACATGCTTAGATGAGAACCCTTAATATTCTTACTGTACGAGTATTTTCAACTTTGTTATTTGTACTTGTTTTGTTTTAAACACATTTGTTGTTCATATTATGTTTTTAATAAAATGAAGTAAAAATTTTATTTTTCACTTTCGGCTAAAACTTCATATCGATCGGACTTAAATTTTCAATATCCTCTAAGGGCCATTTTGTTCACAAAGCGCTTAAATATGATTTAATTCGGGGATAACTATCTCTAGGTTAATTTTATACCAAGCGTATAAATCGGGAGATAAAAAGTGGTTTTGTTCATATTTTATCCCGGCTTTATGCTTAGAGCATAAATTCGCTCTCAGTTTATATCGATTTCCATTGGAATGTTAGAGTGTTGCTTATTAATTAAAAAATGTGTGGGGATTTTTGGTTTATTTTTGCGAATTTGGGGGTTGAAGGGAACACCAGGTAAAATTGGATCTCGCCGATTTTGCATCTGATGTCAGAATTTCAAAATTCCGATTTTGAAAATTTCCGATTTCAAAATTCTGACATCAGATGCAAAATCAGCGAGATCCATTTTTACCTGGTGTTCCCTTCAACCCCCAAAATTCGCAAAAATAAACCAAAAATCCCCACAAATTTTTTAATTAATGCCAGCTTAACATTTTTTTAAGAATTTTAAACATGAAGAAACAGTATTGGGGGTTACTTCTTTCGAATCCGGTGTCAGAATTTTAAAATTCAAGAAGGCGGATAGAGTTGCCACCTAATTTCTTGTTTATTTATGCGAATTCAACTCTGGGAGAAACACCAGGTAAAATTGGGTAGCTGATTCCGAATCCGTTGTCAGAATTTCAAAACTCGAAAATTTTTCTACACATAGGGCTGCCATCTAAAAATGTTTTATTTTAAGAATTTTAAACATGAGGAAAAAATATTGGGAGGTCGCTGATTTTGAATCTGAAGTCAAAATTTAAAAATTCAAGATGGTGAATAGGGTTGCCACCTTATTTTTTTTGTATTTTTATGAATTCGTGGCTGGCAAAAAAATGGTACTCAAAAAATGAAAAATAAAAAAATTAAGGTGGCAACCCTATTCACCATCTTGAATTTTAAAATTCTGACTTCAGATTCGAAATCAGTGACTCCCTAACACTGTAAAATGATGTTTAAAATTCTAAAAAATACATATTGTTAGGTGGCAACCCTATTATTTCAAAACTTTATCATTTTGAAATTCAAGCCACGGATTCGGATTCAGCGACCCATTTTTGGTAAACCATTTTTTTGGCAGCCCCGAATTCGTAAAAATTTAAGAAATTAAGGTGGCAGCCCTATCCACCGTTTAAAAATTTTGAGTTCAAATTCGAAATCAGTAACTCCCCAATACTGTTCATTCATGTTTAAAATTCTTATAATAAAACATTTTTAGGTGGCAGCCCTATGTGTAGAAAAATTTTCGAATTTTGAAATTCTGACAACGGATTCGGATTTAGCGACCCATTTTTACTTACTTACTTACTTACTTAGTTGGCGCTACAACCGTATGTCGGTCTTGGCCTCATATAAGAATTTGCGCCAGCCATTTCTGTCTTTCGCTTGCTGGCGCCAGTTGGAAATTCCAAGCTTCGTCAGGTTGTCCTCTACTTGGTCTTTCCAACGAAGATGCGGTCGTCCTCTTCTGCGTTGACCGCCGCTGGGTACCGAATCGAATGTTTTCTTCACTGGAGCATTGTCTTTCATGCGCTGAACATGACCAAGCCAGCGAAGCCGCTCGATTTTAATGCGCTTGACTATGTCGATGTCAGCGTACAGCTCATACAGTTCATCATTCCACCGTATTCGGTACTCGCCATTGACGCAGATTGGTCCGTAGATCTTACGAAGAATCTTTCTCTCGAATGCTCCTAAAGTCTTTTCATCTAAACTGCTCAGCGTCAAGGTTTGTGATGCATAAAGTAGGACGGGCATGATGAGCGATTTAAAGAGCGTGATTTTCGTTCGTCGATAGAGGGCTCTGCTTCTCAATTGCCTACTGAGCCCAAAGTAACACCTGTTGGCAAGATTTATTCTTCGTTTGATCTCAATGCTGATGTCGTTGGTTGAATTAATGCTGGATTCCAGATAAACGAAGTTCTTCACAACCTCGAAGGAGGTATTGTCAACGATAACGTGGGTTCCAAGACGCTGGGATTGTTTGTTTGTTGACACTAAGTATTTCGTCTTATCTGCATTCACTGCCAGACCCATTCGACTTGACTCTTTTTCTAATCTGGAAAATGCTGCACTGACTTCGCGCGTATTATGACCAATGATATCTATGTCATCAGCATACGCAAGCAGCATAACACTCTTGTAGAATATTGTGCCACTATATTTCAGATCAGCAGCTCGGATGATCTTTTCCATCATTAGGTTGAAAAAGTCGCACGATAAGGAATCACCTTGTCTGAAACCTCGTTTGGTAATAAATGGTGGGGAGAGGTCCTTCCCGATTTTAACTTCGCTGCTGGTGTTGCTCAGTGTCATCCTGCAAAGTCGTATTAGTTTTGCAGGAATACCAAATTCAGACATGGTGGAGTACAGGTGCTTCCTTATTGGGCTGTCGAAGGCGGCATTATAGTCGACAAAAATATGGTGGGTGTCGACTTGTTTTTCTTGAGTCTTCTCCAAGATTTGTCGAAGCGTGAAAATCTGGTCGATGGTGGACTTTCCAGGTCTGAAGCCACACTGATAAGGTCCGATCAGTTCGTTTACAATGGGTTTCAATCTTTCACATAAAACGCTCGACAAGACCTTATATGCGATATTAAGAAGGCCTATCCCACGGTAATTGGCACAGATAGTGGGATTGCCTTCTTGTGGATTGGGCAGAGCACACTGAGATTCCAATCGTTCGGAATGCATTCTTCTGACCATATTCTGCATAGAAGCTCGTGAATGCATTTAAGAAGATTTGCATACTAAACCCAATTTTCTTTTTTTTTTCAAATAAGGTAAACCGCCGTACCACGTTAGTACATGAGAATATCATTTCTATATTCTGTGTTTTTGTATAGGAGCGTTCAGAAGAAATTTTGAAGGAGAAAAATTTATAGGACCAGGTCATATATTTGATCTTCCCATTATTTTTTGATATGAACTATAATAGACATTTTTTTCTATTTTTTATGTTTTTTGAGTGGGCATTGCCAGAAGGGCGGCAGACAGAGAGAAGATGTCATACGAAATGTTGAGGGGGAAAAATTAATAGGATGAGCTTATTTATTTTACCTCCCTAGGAATCATACAGTTTTCTGATGTGAATTATAATAAAAAAAATTTTCTATGTATATTTTGCGTTTTTTATAAACAGATAGATCCCCACAAAAGATCTCTCAACAATATATGCAATTTTTTCACGTCAAAAATAGCAAACCACGGACATATATTTCATATTTTAGTAATCAAAAAGTATTAAATCATTACTACCAAATAAAGCACCGACAGTGTAAATATTACATAAGCAGAATATTTTTATGCAAATTTTGCATTGTATTTCTTTAAAGATGCCCTCTCTTTCTCTTATATCCAAAGATCCGTCTCTTTCACAAAAATCTCTCATATCCCTCATTTTAGAAAGTTTAACTTCTGTATATCGCTACCTTAATATAGAAAGGCCCTAACTCGTTTTTTTCAAAATTAATTTATTTACTGATTTTTGCAAAAAAAAAATTGCTGTAGAAAAAAAATTGCTGCAAAAATATTGCTTCAGCATTGAATTGGTTAGTGTCTTAAATAAAAAAAAATCCATTTCAAGAAAATTCGGACCCGCAAAATTATAATTTTTATTAAGTTTTTTCCATCTCCTGTAAAGTAACAAAAAATGAGTTAGAGCCTTTCTCTATTAGCGCCTTACAGCGCTATACTGTATTTTTTATTACTTTTTTCTTGTTTTTGTTAAACAAGAAATGCTAAATAGAATAATGTTGAGTTTGCTTAAAAAAAAACAAAACCATTCTAACTTTTCCCTCAAAATAAGTCAAAATCTGTGGATGCATATTATTTTTGATAGCACAAAATAGAGATTTACAAAAAATTTTTTTTTTTTATTTCGGACATAATTTTTTTTAGCCAAAACATTATTCTTAATACTGGCAGAATTTAAAAGTGGACACTTCAATACTTACGGTGTAATGATATTTTCAATCGCAACTTACACGTGCGAAGTGTACTGCAGCGTGCTTTTCTAAACTTGTTTGCTTGTCTAAGCTTGTCAGTTCATTGTCTATTGCTAAGAACGTTCCAGTGACGTTGTCAGAAATGTCATGTTCTAAAATCAAAGAACGCTGTTGCAATCTATTTCACGTGAAAAGTTCAAAAATAGGTATGGAATGGTCCATATGAATTGTTTTTTTAGCATTAAGCATTAAAATTAACCGTATTTATATTTTTTTTAGAAATGGAAACAATAGAAATACATTTTTTGTATAAATATAAATTTTAAATAAAAATAATAATACTAAAATATTTTTTTTTATATTCTATTGGTTGCCAGGTGCATTTTTTTAACAAAACCCCAAAAAAAAAATCCTGTATACGGCCCTGCGTAGAGGTATAAATATGCATTCACTCTATCGTTCGTTAAAAGCACATGCGCAGCTATTCGCAGTTAGTTTTTTTGTTCTAATGTTTATTAAAAGCCTAAATTTAAAGATTTTTGTAGGTAGCAACTGGTGATAAGTATCGTTAACTTTGTTCTGGTCCACCAAACTTTGGACACTGGAATAAAAAGGGTATTTTTAAAATTTAAAATTAATAATTCTTTAAGGCTATGACTTTTGTGAGAGAAAAAAAATTTATTCATTTATTCATTCACTGCTCTGTCACAAAAATTTAAAAGACTTATTTTAGAAATTCTTTTGAAAATATGCTATTGAAAGATTTCTAAACTTAAATTTTTCAAAAAAGAACCAAAATTACAACATAAAAAATGATTTAATTCTACTTTGAAAACATTGTGCTTGGTAAATGTATGCTTTAGCTCATGTACGTACTATTATGATTTTTATCGTTATATGCATGAGTATCTATGCTAAAATTGCATTATAGAAACCATGTCACTATCGCAGACAGCTTGTTAATGCAACGCTAAACTAGTTCATGTTTTTATCGTTGATGTTGTTCTAGTTCGTGTTGTGTCCTTTACGCTGTTGTTTTGACTGTTGTTGTTGGTCTCTATTATTCTTGATCTCATTATTTTTGGGCGTCGCATTAATGAAAGACCGAATTGTTTATGCTACGTCCTAACATGGAGTACTGAAAAATAGACATGAATACAAGCATGCTACACAAATACCAGCATGCTTTTGCACACATGATCTAGCCCAAAATGAGCTGCTTTAGTATTTTTATCTAAATTTGCTGCTTACAAAAACGCCATGAAAATCCACAGCATGTTGGTGATATCGTATGTTCACAGTGAGCTTTTATTGACATGAAAATTGCGATACACCGGGTATATCAGCTAGTACCAAATACATGTTACAAAAAAAATAACATGCTTGATTTCCTAAGAAAAATAAAATGTTTTTTCTTAAATAGAATATTGGCTAATAAAGGTGGAACAGCGGTGGAACAAGGGTAAAACAAAGGCTGTTTTAAAGCAATCATGACCAAACAAGGGTCGAACAGTGACCAAATCAAGGTAAAACAGTGGTTATACAAGGGTCCAAATATAAATATGTAAAATTTGATATTGTCAACTGGATTCCCCTGATCATTACAGTTTTTGAATAAAAATAATTTCTATTTACTTTAACCCATTCCAGTCTGCACACAGTTCCCGCCGGCCAATTTTGTCTAAATTTACATATGTTAGCAAGGGATATAAATAATATACTATATACTACCTACGCTATAGAATATAAATAAAATAAA
Source organism: Dichetophora obliterata (assembly GCA_963920525.1). Lineage (NCBI taxonomy): Eukaryota > Metazoa > Arthropoda > Insecta > Diptera > Sciomyzidae > Dichetophora > Dichetophora obliterata. Next base: position 14,364,751 of record OY986438.1, on the reverse strand, counting down.
ATGTATGTCTCTACCTGTACGAACACCTGAGATAATGATGGGGAAAAAAATTTAAGCCCATGAGGTAAATCATTCTTAATACACGGGTGAAAACTCCGTTTGATACCAAAATTTCACTAAATGCAATACATGAAATTAACAAAATATTCTTTCAAGAGGAAACAGAAGTAACGGGATCGTATTTTTGTATTATTCGTGCATTCATTTGTTTTTGTAAAAGCTCTTTAGCAACTTTGATGAACAACAACTGTAAACATCAATTAGTGTGCTTTTGTTGTTGCGCATGCTTTTGTTATGACCATTGAGTGCAATTGGTGTTTTTTAGTCTGTACATGTTTTTATTTTGGCATGATTTCTAAGGCGAATACTGTCGCTGAGTATTGTACCAAACTGGCCACTGCTCGACCATTGTTCGGTCGCTGTTCAGGCTTAGTTTTCTTCAGATAACTTTTCGCTCGAAGGCAAAAATTATGACCGATCATTGTACCAAACTGTCCACTGTTTGACCCGTGTTCGGTCGTTGTTCGTGAATATTTTTCTTCGGGCTATTTTTATAGCATGTGTGATTCTTTTAAGGCCAATTTTATTTTTACTCGGGTTAAGTTTATATTCAAGTAGTATCTATATTTGACACAAAATGATTTTTAAGATAAGCATTACTAAATGAAGACAAACAAGAAGACAATTATCTCGAAAATTTTTTTGTATGTGGAGTCATATAAAGGCGTACAAGAATAAAAAAAGCTGCTTAAAGAGCGCTTCAACTTTATCTGTAATAATGTACCTACGTAAAACAGCCAAGTCTTTATTTGAAAATACTAAAGCAACTCTTAACAAATAAAGCCCTTTGACCATTTTGAACTTTACACCATGGCATCTGAAAAGTTGAAAACTCTCACTCACAAGCACATACACACCCATAAAAACTGTTTCCGGTGCTTCACAATTTTTAGTTTTTCGGCCGCAAAAATATGACTACGTGAACTTTATAACCTGGCCATAAACTCGAGCCGAATGTTAACAAGCCGCAGGTCGCTAGCATTAAAACTCATTCACGGCTGCACCATCGCTTAGAACAAACCATCGCAACCTGTACTCTGACCCCCTGCATCCCTGAGCCAATGACGACTCAGACGCGTTAACTCACAGAAATGATTGCGTTTATGGTGCTAAAGGTGCGATAATGGCGCGCAGCATGCAAGCCGTCAGCGGTAAGGGCATAAAACCACATGATGCGCTTTTTAATCCTTTACTTCCTCATATGGTCAATCGAGAAGATGGTTTGGCCATCCCGAGTTTCGGTAGGTGTACTGGTATTTCAGACGATCAAATAAAAACAAGGTGTAAAAATATTCTGGAGCTTTAAAAATAGACGCGCTAGCAAAAAAAAAATGGTTTGTTATTCGTTATTCTCTGCTAGATGCGTAGAAGTGTTCGTAAGGATGCAGGATACGGCAGCTTATGGCAAGGCGCAACTGGCCATTGCAACAAAGTCAAGTATGAGGGCGTGCGGTGTGAATTTTGAAAAGCGTGAAAAAAGTCGCAGCATGCCAACAGACGAGGAGGGCGTTACTGACGCTAGCTGCAGAGTTAACGTGTTTGCGGCTGCAATACCGACGGGCAACATTTTTGTCATGATTGCAGTGCTTTGAATGTTAAATGCTAAAAATTTGCATTTTGCCCGGCAAACGCGGAAACCCGTTCTGGCAACGGTTTCAGCCGGTGTAGTTGTGCTACTTCTGCTACCCAGATTTGTTGGATGCAGTCAATAGTTGCTGCTAATTGGATTATGATTGCCACTATGGCTTCAAAAAGGACTTGGTTTTGTACAATTTTTAATGTTTTTTATTTTTTGGCGGATTGACCAAACACTGAGCTGAATGAAAATTGAGTTTGACCGTTTGTGCGGTTGATCGGTACATGTTCGGTAAAGTTATCTCTTTGCTTTATTTCTTTTTAAGGAGTGCCGTTTTTGATGACAGAGTTCATAACGTGTTGAGTGCGATATTGAAATCAGCTTAGTTTGGCAGCATTTTATCGTTATATTTTGATATATGAATAATAGTTTGATGATAAAATTATATGTTTAACTCGGAATAAAAAAGTTAGGGAAAAATGAAACTTGCAATATTTTAGTGCTTATATTTCGGGACAAAAATATCAGATAGAACTTTAAGATGCTATTGACGCTACTTTGCAGTGCTAAAAATTCAATTTCTTGATAAATGTTTTAAAAAGCAAATCAAAATCACATTAAAATCGGCATTGTTCTCACAAATAAATAGAAAAACTAGTTGACAACACTCACAAGCTATTTTTCATGGGCAAACATATCAATGGAAGGGTTTTTTTATTATGACAACACTCAAAAGAGCGAGTGTTTGTTATAAGCAGGAAATTTCAGAAACAGTTTTAGTTTTTCAATTGCGATTTTTACCAATATATAATTGACATTGGCCTTGTAAAGCTCATATTTAAGAAACACTTCAAGCTGCTGTAACGATGTAGAAAAGTATATTTTTGAAACATAGATGCATTGGGCCTTAGTAATAAACATTCTAAAGTCGACTCTAAATTTAGTGTTAATTTGCTGACATTATTTCTATAGAGTTTTTTGTCAAAAAGCTTACACTAAAATAAGAGTCGACTTTGAAATATTTGTTACAAAGGCCCATTGTTTTTCACAAACACTTCACATGGTTTTTTGTGTCAAATAGTTTATTACTTTTGATAGAGATAGATAGTTATTGCAACAAATTTTAATATTTATAGCAAGTAACTGCATAATTTGTGCTTGAAGTACACGGGTAAAAATCGTGGAATAAAATTTAAATTTTTCTATACTTTATATATGACCACATCAGCCTTGGTTTCAAATCTAATATTTGCCAAATACTAGAAAATCGTTTTAATACAGCTTTGGTTTAAAATTTAGTGTAAACTTGGATGGAAATATAACAAAAAAAAAAAAACAAATAACAAACACAGTGAGATTCGAACCAGGGACATCCAATTTGTTAGCTTACTACCCTAACCACTGGTCTATTGCGCTATACGAAACAAATGAACCTAATAGCCTAATATTGAGTTTCAGCATTGCAATATTTCTTTGGTTTAAATTTTAGTACAGAAAAGTTTTAATTATGGTAAGTATTTGTGAAAGTTTAAATTTTACACCTCAAGGTTAAAAAATATGCAGTAGTATTCTGCTGCACTAAAATTTATTTCAAGATTGTTAATTTTAGCAAACGGGCTAAAAATTTATTTTAACATAAAATTAAAAACTTATAATAGTTTCTATTGAAAAGCAATTTTCGATATTGTGATTTGAAATTTTTCCGGAATTTACAAAAACAAAAAAAAAACCAATATTGCGACGCGCCGTGGCCGTAAAATCCAAGTAAATGACCGAATCGACTCAAACCAAAAATAATTTATATTGCCAAAGGTACATACTAACATAATCCTTACAGTGCCAGATTATATCACGTTCGCGGTCACCTGGAGAAAATTCTAAAGTTACTGGTGCAAAAATGCACCAATAGCTGGAAATGGGTTAAAGTTAAATGAAAATACATGAACTCCTAATGAATTAAACTAACGCATTTCGTATGTTGCAAGTGTTTTGAAGTCGATTTCGGTTTTTTTTTTCTTTTTCAAACGTTTTTAGCAAAATTTTAGAATTTAAATTTACAATAAACGCTTATCTTTAAAACGAACTTTTAATTAGTACTAAGCCCATAAGGTACAAATATGTTGTAAACTCAGTTGGCGCTGAAATTTGATATAAGTGAAGGGCTTATCGCAATAATATGATACGTCACATTAAAATAATTTTAAAATAATCGACTTAAAAGTTTTGAAAACATTTAGTTTTTATATGAAGAAATGAAATTGAAGAAGTACTCTTTTATAAAGTGGTCCGACATTTAAAAGGGAAAACCCAAAATCTATTCAGTGGGTGTTGGTAGTCCATTTGTTATGTACATAGCCTATAAAGTAGATTTTTTTATCATGAGGCTTATCACGTTTTAGCATTAAGCCCATTAATTAAAAAAAGATATATGCTGTAATGAAAAAATCGTGTAAAATTAGTGCACTCTGTGAAAAAATTGAGTGTTTTTGGCATTAAACATAATTTGACTGTTTTCAGACCCGAATACTCTTTAAAAATGTTTTGAATGTATTCAATTAAAATGTTGAGAGTATGTGCAGGCTCTCTTAAATGTTAAATAACGACTTTCGAGCACCAATTCCTTGATTTGCTTGACGTAAATGCATTATGTTAATTTTTGAGCAGTGCTTGACCAGTGTTCGGTCGCTGTTCGGACATATTTTCCTTAAAATGTTTTTTTTAGCATTGTTTAGGCCCTTTTTAGGACGTACAGTTCCTGTTCGGTCGCTGTTCGGTCGCTGTTCGGACATATTTTCCTTAAAATGTTTTTTTAGAATTGTTTAGGCATTTTTTAGGACGTGCAGTTCCTAGTCGGCCGATTATATTTTAATCGGGTTAAGTTAAGATCAAGAAGTATTTACTTGTATGTGTGACACAAAATAATCTAAAAGATAGTTATAATTGTTACTAAATAAAGAAAAGAGAAGGCCAGAAAGTATGAAAAATTTTTGTTTTATTAAATCTTTAATAGGCTTTCAGCAATATAGACAGCTGTTTAACGGATCCAATTGAATTAGTAAGAGCATCAGCAAGGTCTCTTAAATGTGAACCAACGAATTTTAAGCCCTGTTCGGCCGATTATACTTTTACTCGGATTCTAAAGATTAAGAATATCTTTGTTAGACACAAAATGTTCTTAAAGATAACTACAATTGTTACTAAATGAAGAAAAAACAAGACCAAATAGTCTTGAAACGGTCTTTGCATGTGAAATCTTAAAAAGGTTTTGAGCAATATAGGTAGCAGTTGAGCGGATCCAATTAAATTTGTTAAAGTGTCAGTATGCTTTTGCAGTAATGCAGTAAAAAGCAAAATTTATGGGCATTATAAGCTTATCGCAATAATATTTCAATATACATGAAGGTATGTTGTCAGGACCTTTTTTATGACTGTGTTAATAAAATATTGGGGAACTAATATTCCCAGGTTGCACATTTAAGTGATAACTGAAACTATCAAATAGGACAGATAGGAATTTACCTTGCGTTTAGTATTAACAAAGTTTCAAAAAGATTTTTCATCTGACTTGATGTTTAATTTCAATTTTTTGAGTATATGCAGAGCTGTAAAATCGGCGATCATATTCAGAATTTTGAGTACAACTGAGTAACTACATAAGAATGCATTCAATGAATGCAAAATTGATTTATAAATACAATTTTTTATTCACATTCATTTTTAAAAAATGAATAATTATTCATTTCAATTATTCATTTTTGTTATTCAGAAATAATGAATAAATTGTTTTATTCATTTGAATGTTATTCACAAAGAATTTCAGAATTTTTAATTATTCTTTTTTTTATTCATTATTCATTTTTTATTCGTTATTAATTTTTTATTCATTATTTATTTGTCATTCATTATTCATGTTGTATTCATTATTAGTTTTTTACTCCTTAGTAATTTGTTATTCATTGTTCATTTTATATTCATTATTCATTTCTTATTGATTATTCTCTTTTTATTCATTATTCATTTTTTATTCATTGTTCATTTTTTATTCATTATTCATTTATTATTCATTATTAATTTTTTATTCATTATTCTTTATAAATTTTTTATTCATTATTCATTTTTTTCCATTATTCATTTTTATTCATTATTCTTTTATTATTCATGTTTTATTCATTATTAATTTTTTATTTTTTATTAATTTGTTATTCATTATTCATAATTCTTTATTGCTCTTTATTAATTTTTTATTAATTATCCATTTTTTATGCATTATTCATTATTCATTTGTTGCTCTTTAGTCATTTTTTATTTATGTCTTGGGACTAAAATGAATAAAAAATAAATAAAGAATAAGAAGTGAATAATGAATAAAAAATTAATAATGAATAAAAAATTAATAAAGAATAATAAAGAATAATGAATAACAAATTGATAAAAAATAAAAAATTAATAACGAATAAAACATAATGTAATGAATAAAATTAATATCAAAAATGAAACATAATGAATAAAAATGAATAACGAATAAAAACTGAATAATGAATAAAAAATGAATACAAAATGAATAATGAATAAAAATGAATAATGAAAAACTTAATAATGAATAAAAAAAGAATAATGAATAAAATATGAATAATGAATAAGAAATTAATAATAAATAAAAAATTAATAATGAATAACAAAAGAATAAAGAATAAAAAATGAGCAACGAATAAAAAATGAATAATAAATAAAGAAAGACTATCTAAAAATTCTGAAATTCTTTGTGAATAGCATTCAAATTGAATAAACAAAATTATTTATTATTCTGAATAACGAAAATGAATAACTGAAAAGAATAATTAATCATTTTTCTAAAAAAGGAATGTGAATTAAAAATTTTATTTATAAATCAATTTTTCATTCATTGAATGCATTTGTATTTCGTTATTCACTGATTCACTTTTTTGTGAGCAAAATCAAATTGAATGCGTTTTTTTACAGTTCTGCTCAAAAGTGAACATTTTCACATACGACACTTATTATCTCAGGCGACGAGTTTTTCTGAAAAATTTCTTGACTTGAAAGTTTATTTAAAAAGTAGTTATCGAATAAAAATTCTGAAGAAGGCAAAAATGCTGTAAGATTCTTTTTAGTACAGAAGTTGCAGGCGACATTTGGAAGCTTCAAGTCACCCGTTATTAAAATGTGGTCCTGATTTTAAGTTACGCAATCTTTATTTATCGAAACCAAATATTTGCTATAAACCTCTACATTGGAAATTGGAGGAATACATGAACATGTTGCATAAAGACTCAAAGAGCCATACTTTACACGAACGCAACAAAATGCAATATCTAAAGCCTCAGGAATTATTTTTTCTTGTGAGAAGTGAAAAGACCTGACAGCAATAAAAACGCAACCACAATTACAAAAATTTCCGGAAATTGAATTTCTATCCTTGCAGTATATATTAAAATTATTAGACAGAATTTCCATATAAAGGATATCAGGCTTAACTCAAGCTTCACTGAAAATGTATATATATCTTCTAATTTAGTATTTAATACTCGAACATTTTGGTATAAGATGAGAATCTGAAAACATCTACTTTTTTGGTTCTTTTGAAAACAGGTAAAATATTTAGCCAATGAAGTTTTAGATTGTGGTCTAGGAATAAATCAATAAAACAATATATTGTCGGGCCAAAATCTTTGATCCATTAACTAATTAAAGAGATCACCAGGCAAATATATTTGGAATCATATCTTAGAACATACTTATCAAAGAGTTTATAGATTGGTGGCTAATAGATAAAAAAATTATAAATCATTAATAAATGTTTTTTGCTTTATCTCTTCAACCAAACACAATTTTGATTTGAGACCTTCAGCAAAAATGATCCAAACTGTTTGGTCCACAATAATGATCACTTATGTTTCCTTCTTATATTATATCAAGGAGTTCAAATATCCCCTGAAAGTGCAAAAAAAGGTTTGAGTTAGAAACGATAAGTAATATCAAATCCATGATTTCAACAATCAAATTTTTTTAAGTCTTATCTGCAATTTTGTTTGTGAAAGTTACATAATTTCAACAAACAAATTACTTTACGTCTTATCTACAATTTTGCAGAATAGAGTTTTCCTTAAAAACTCTTCCAAACATGCCAAAATTCTTATTAATGTTTTCAGAAGCTGCTGGCTACTTTTATTTGCTCTTATGAATTGAGTTAAAATTCTAAATACTTTAAAAAAATTTTAGTTCAAAATATAAAAAAGCTTAGGATTTAATGTCGATTGGCCTTTAGACCGGCTCACTTAGATTAGATGACTAGTTTATTGTGATATCACAAGACAAACCCAAAAAGTAAGAAAAAAAATATTTAATATTAAGTAGTTTTTTTATCTCTCTACGCACCTTTCCCATAATCGACAAAGATATAAAGATAAGACTTTCTTTATCATAACGCTAATAAAGTTGAGCAAAACTTTTTAGAAAATCTAGTGCAGTTGAATACGACCTGCGAGCAACACTTCCCTGATTTCGAAATCAGCATTTCCAACATGAGTCTACCGAAAACATTTACCAGAAATGTCATTCACGAGGCTTTGACGCAAAGTCTCAAAAAGAGTATTGATATCAAAGAGCTTCTTGTGCAGACTTACAAGCCGGGTGGCAACTATTGCAGTGATATTTATCGCATAACCGTTAAATTTACAGTGGATAATCATGAAGAGCAACCGCAAGAACTGAAGCTAGTGTTGAAAGATTTTTACGATTATCTTTCTGAGTTCTCAAGAGAGTTTTATGTGTATCAAACAGTATTGCCCGAAATGAATGCTATTTTTGGTGCCATGCAAGATGGTGGAAGATTTTCACCCAGGTGGCAACGTAATTGCAATATTTAAATGAGAAATTCTTAAAAATTATTGTCTTTATTCCTTAAGGGTCTACTTGATGCGACGCGATAGCAATGAACAATATCTGTTAGAGGATCTGAATGCCAACGGCTATATTCTATGCGATCACCTCTTGGGCTATAATGAGGCACAAACAAAGTGTATTTTGGAGAAGTTGGGACAGTTCCATGCGACTTCAATAGTCTTTCAGGAAAAGGTATAATTAATTTTATTCAGTTAATTTCATTTCTTTGCTTTACTTTCCCAAATTAAACAATTTTTAACTAATTTCGAACAAGGGTTTAATGGTTGCCAAACAAAATTCGAACAAGGGTCGAATGGTTGCCAAACAAAGTTCGAACAGCGGAAGCTAACACAAGACCTTTTGGAACGATCTAAATAAATAAAAAAACATATGTTTACTCGTATTAAGTTGGCCCGATTTGATAAAGTCAAGTTTTTTCATTAATTCTTTTTATAAGAGGACAAAAAACATTTCAGGGCATATGTTTTTTCTGTGTTAAATAAAATGTGCCCTCCCTATTTTTAAATTTTAATTTTTCTGAAATTTCGTACTGATGACCACCCCCCAAACCCTCTTTTTGTTAACTGATATCAAAAATTAAGTCCTTTGCTCAAAAACTAAGCACATTGTGAGTCAAATCATTTGGTCGAAGCCGAAGTTTTACTATACTGAAAGTGAAAAAAAAAACATATTTTTTACTACCTATAATTTACGGCCTATAATTTCTAATATTTTTTACATAGTTATTTTATACATAATTATTTTTTTAACAAGTATTACAGCAGCCAATATTTTTACAAATGACGCGATTTTTAGAGGTTATTTCAGACAAATTCAGCTCACAGATGGATGGAATCGACATATTGGATGAATTATCATAACATAAGCCAAGAAATATTTTGAGAAGCTGACCCGAACCAATTTTTTTTGTAAGGCGCTTTAATGTACATGCGCAAAAAATCAATTCTTGCTAGAGAAAAATTAATCAAGTAACAGGATCAGTAAACGTAGAGTGAAGATTTTTTGTTATAATTTGGGAATGTAAACTTCATATACATACGAAATACTTCAGAAATTTAATGAATAGCGACTGCAATTGCGTTCGAGTGCTGCTTGTGTTTTTTTTTGTGAGTACTTGTTTTTATTTTTACATAAGCTCGAAGACAAAATTCATGGTAGAATATTGTTTCAAAGTGGTAACTTTTCGACCCATGTTCGACCCGTGTTCGAACCGTACTTGGTCAGTGTTCTCACGAGTGAGCTTTTTATATTATTTTTCGACAATGTTAGACCCTTGGTTGCCCATTCAGCCCTTGTTCGTCCGCTATTTGGACAGTTATATTATTACTCGGCTATGTTTCACCTTTCAACGCTAGCACCCTAAAACTGTTGCTGAAATGAAGACTTGGAAGCATTTATATTGCAATCTAATCAATTTTTGTGAGAAGATGATAACGGGCAATGTTGCATATGTTACAAAAATTGTAGAAAAATGGCCACAATTTGCGCAAATAGCAGAAAAAATGCGCGTAAACACTGGCGCAACATTCAGGCGCAAATTTTTGAGCACTCTAGAAAGACAGGATTACCAGATTAGAGTAATAGTGCACGGCGATTTTAAAATAAGAAATATTCTTGTATTGGAGAATGCTGAAAAGATACCAATAGATGCCATATTTGTAAGCTTTAGTATGTGCTTTTTTTGGCAGTTCTAATAACTTCATTAAACTTTTTAACTTTCAGGTTGATTATCAACTCAACTACCTAGGCTCTCCAGGAATTGATTTCACCAACTTCTTAATAACTAGCGTTCAGTTGGACGTAATGAATAGTGAAGAAAAACGCAATGCACTGATACATCACTACTATCAGTCGTTTAAGAAGACTTTACTCTGTCTGGGCTATGATATTGAACTAATTCCTACTCTACAAATGCTTATGGATGAGATAACACTTTCCGAATACTATCTTTATTACTGTCTACTGTTTTCATTACCATTAAATGTTTTATGTAAGAACTTGGCCAAGGATATGAACTTTGCAGCCTTCATGGATGATGAACGAATGGCAGTTAATCGTAAGGATATGTTTTGTAATGAAAGAGTGTTGGCCACTTATAAATATATGCTACCAAGATTAGATAAACTAGGTCTTTTAGACTAAAATCTACCAAACAAATAATATAAAAGTTGCATTATATTAATAATGGGAGGACACTTAAATATACTTAAGATAAGTTTTTAGATATATCTTTAGAAAAACATAACAAAAACCCGTTGTAAAAATTTAATCTAAAAATTATCTTTATTTTTTATTTTTAAAAGACATAAAAAAAAACTGGCAATGCCTAAATTTAGTAACGTATCACAAAATGCCCAGCAGGCAATTAAGCGAGTACTCCGCAAAAGACGGCATGCTAGCACTGCTATTATTGGCGTCAATACACTTTCCATGATCACTGCATTGATGAGTGCTTCTGTATGGCCTACCTTTTGAAGGTTCTGAGACTTTTCATATTTTTTTATTTGAAAAAATTTATAAAAAACTTTATAAAAAATTATAAATGATCTGAAAAATTAAAAAAAAAAACAAAATTAAAAAAAAAACAAACCCGGGTCTCCGAAATCTAACACATTACATATCATATTATATGAATATAATTATATGGAAAAATTTCAAGACTTTCCTTATATTTTTGTATGAAGATATTTTACAAAAAAAAATTAAGAAAAAATTTAAATAAACATAAAAAATTTTAAATATACAGAAAAATTTGTAAAAAAATTTAAATTTAAAAAAAAATACAAAAAATTTTTTGTTTTTTTGTCCGAGCTGAGTCTCGAACCCGCGCTCCAGAAAGCTAACTTTAATTTGTAATGATGCAAAATAAGCTTAACTTTATTAAGAACTGCAGTGGACGAGTGGATAAGATGTCGGACCGCCACATGAGAGGACGTTGGTTCAAATCTGGAAATTGTTAGTCGTTCTTTATTTCAAGTTGATATTTATATTGCTTTTCATTCTAACGTGCATTCTCAAAAAGGGCTTCTAGCAGGCCTCTTTAGAGCCGCGAGAGCGGAAGGACTGAAAAATTTTCTTGTTTCATAGAAAAAAGAAAGTATACTTGGATATGAGTGTGGAAGCACTTTGAAATCCATATAAAGACCTGCTAGTAGTGCTTCGAATTCCTGTCATTGCCAACTGGGTAAAAACAACCCAACAACCCAGCAAAATTTTGATGCAAATGTGACATGCATTCTTAAGGACACTGCTTCCAGAAGACATTCTATAGATAAACTGTGCTTCTTTTTAGCATTCTTTCTAAAGAAGTTCTTTTAAGAGAAATTATTATAAACTACTTCTGAAAGACATTCAAGTGGCATTTAAATAAAGTATAAATATTATTTATAATTTTAATATATGTTTTAGATATTTTCAGTGGGATTTTTCAAACCCCCAATGAAACCCAACAACTTACTACTTCCAACAGCAAAATGCTTTGAAAATCGGTAGAACGGATATTTTACGTGGAATTTTTTTAAGCCCCTAATAAATCCCAAACACTCATTTTTAACATCAAAATCGCTAAAATGTCGAGAAAAGGGATTTTTTCCCAGGGACTTTGTAACTCCCAAAGCACAAAAACCATTCCATTACATGGAATGCCTTTTTAAAGTTCCTCTGAAAAACACCTACTGGAAACCTTTGATTAAAGGGCTCAAAGAAATCTTATATTGAAAAAGTCTTAGAGGCACTTCTAGAGAAGATTAAGGAAAGCATTCCTCCCAATGACATTAATATGCTAAAAGAATGCCTTCTGGGTATGAAAGTGGAAGGGATGGAATTCAAGACTTTCCCTTCCTCTTTAGCTTCTTTTGGAAGCACTTTTTTTGCTGGGATGCTGATAAAGAACATACACAAATAAAACAAAAAAAATATTCCTTTACTGCACCAGTTAAATTTCATCTTATCAATAAATATATAATTTTCTACATTTTTCAGGCTCGTAACTAAGTGGGGTTTTTGGGGCTTAAGCCCACCTTTTCCCTCTCAGAGAGTCCAGAATTTCAGCATTTCAAATAAAAAATTTTTAAAATTGTTAATCTAAATTGAATATAATACTCATTTTCAAACAACTTCCGACAAAATTTGTTCAAATTCATTTATTAATTAAATTTTAAATAATTGAACTAATTTTAACTTCATTTATATGCTGAAATTACTTGTTGGTAAAATTTTGGTGGTTTTTGCAGTTGTTATTACTTTTTCTTTAAAAACCGTTCTGTAAAGCACAAACATGTCTTTAATATCACAAAACTTTGTAGAGAAATTTTGTTTAAAAATAGGTATAATTTTACATATACAGCTGTAGTCAAAATAATAGCAGTACTCTTTTATTCACACATGTTTGTATAAACAATACTTGGCTACAAATTTCGGATCCGGTAAACCCATTATCGTTCCTAAATGTACTTTCATCGCTGGTTCAAAACCTGTCCTCAGTTTCCTCCTATATTGTAAAATTTTCCAGGTACAGGGTGTTTTACGTTTTTGGCAAGTGTTTAGTATTATTTATTTAGAATCTAAACTAGTCACCATAAAATAAAAAATAATATTTTGTATTTTAAAAAAATTATCAAATTTTCCATCTATACATCAACCACTATCGTGTCATGTGATGTAGCAGAACTAAAATTTTGAGATTATCAAACGAAATATCAACAACTTTTGTATCTTTTGTTTTAGCGGAGCTGTAATCGTCCAAATTTAAAATGTCTGTTTTTCATGTAAAAATGCACTTAATCAACAGGTTTTTTCTAAATTCTAACTTAGGATGATAACAGCTCTGCTAAAATAAAAGATTTGTTGATATTTCATTGGGTAATCTGAATTTTAGCTCCGCTACAGCACATAATACGAAAATAATTGATAGATTGACGGAAAAGTTGATATTTCTTCTAAAATAGAAAATATTCTTTTTTATTTTAGGGTTAGTAGTTTAGATTCTATATACTAATATAGATTTAGATTCTATATACTTAATACTAAACACGTGCCAAAAACATAAAACACCCTGTATCTTGGAAATGTTACAATATCGGAGAAAACTGCGTACAAATTTGGAACGAGTATTGAAAGTACATCTAGGAATGATAATCGGTTTACCGGATCGAAAATTTGTAGACAAGTATTATTTATCCAAACATGCTATTATTTTGACCGCAACTGTACATGTGCCAAATTGTTTTGAAAAGTAGAGTTTTTCAAGAAAATATTACTTGTTCTAACTAAATTATTTAACTTAAATAAAACAAAAATGCTCATGTGGATTTAAAAATATAAACAAAAACATGTGCTGACGTTACGTTGCACAAAACAGAATTAATTTTTGATTTGATGCTTGGTTAGTTTATACAACATAAGAAAAATTTCAAAAATAGTTGAAATCCGTCAGTCCTTAGGGGTATCTATCTCCCTTAGACTTCTATTAAGTTTTTACATGGTTTTGTGTGCGAGGTACATAAAAAAGTTTGCCGATCTTAACGTCACTCGTTCAGAAGCAAAAAGAGTAATAGCTAGATAGAAACTAAGCAAATAGAGTAATAGATGCATAATAAAAGTAGTCGAAATCGGTTAGACTCTAGGGGCACCTCCCTTGGACAGGGTTGCCAACTTATACCATTTGGCCCGGAGACTCCGGTTCTGAAGGGTCATTCTCCGGACTACGGGACTCGCAGGTTTTCACCGGCTTTCGCACATTAAGATTTTTTTTTATAAAAAAAATTACAATTATATTAAAATTTAATATAAAATTATTTTCTTGAAAATTTTTTTTGGAACTGAAGTTCGTATGCACTACGAACGCTTTGAAGCATGCCAACAAAATATTATTCTTAATGACATGGTCGAAGTTTATAAAAGATCTTACTGCATTTAAAAAAATTTTACAATCTTGAGGACAGTCCTATGAAAATTCTAGATTATTTATATATTGCGAACCCAAAGCACGAACCCAAACTCGATCGTGTATTAGAAATGTCGAGAATGATTAATGTTAGATGTTGAAGAACTTTTTGATGAAGAAAAATTTCTAATTTTTTTTTGTTACACGGACGAAAAAATTGTCCATCATAAAAATTGAGATATCTGCCGAACCGTTGTTCAGATTTTAATAAAAAAGCATTATTTAAACATGTATTTTAATACAATTTTTTACTATTTATTTAACAACATTTTATTACGCTCATTGAACATTTTTTTAATTTTTGTGGTACCCCTTCCATCATCGATTTTATTGAAGTTTGTGATACCTTACTTTTTCTTGAAATCAAGACTACTTTATTTGTAGTCTTGATCTCCTATTTGCATAAAGACCAATACCTCGCAATTGGCCTGAGCTCCAGGAAATTGGGTGCATTTGGCTCGCGAGGCACAAAATGCCGACTGTTCTTCTCAAACCACTCTAAGACCAATTTGCTGTAATGGTAGGAGGCTAAGTCAGATCAAAATAACGTGGAGATTTTTTGTTGATTCAGGCATGGCTTCAGTCTCTTCTGCAAGCATTCTTTTAAGCACAAATTGGTGTTAATTATAGACTGAGTAACAAAAGACTGGCTCCTTTTTCCACAACTGCAGATAGCTTACCAAAGAATAAGTTTTCTTGGAAATTTTTACTGCTTCTTGAACTTGAATTTATTGTCTACATTTCCCTGAGTATTTGAAGTGTAGAACTCCCAATCTGGGATTTGCGAAAAGCCCGCTAGCACTTAAGTTTCGTCATCCATGACATACCAGGAAAATTATTCGAAGATATGTTTTTTTTAATATTTCGGCACGTTGCTTAGCCACCTTGTTCTTCTTGGCATTCCTGTCTGGAACTTTTTGCACCTTAAAAGTTTTCAACCCAGCTTCATTTTTAACTTTGCGTACATAACTCTCGGAGCAATTTACTTTTTGGGCCACTTTTCTTGTTGAAATATATGGTTTCTTTTCAAACAAGGCACTGATTTGTTTTGCTGTTTCCTGATTGCCAAACACTTTTTTCTGATAGAACCTGTCGTACGAGTGAAGTCCGTCTTTTTCAAATTTTTTAGTAACTTTAGAAACAGTTTTTGGTGAACCTTTCAGCTCGGTCCACTTTAGGATTGTCTTGAAAAACTTTAACAATTTTTTTCGTACTTCCATCTCGCTTGCCATTATTAAAATTACTAGGTAATGCATTTAATGCAAAAAAAAAAGTAAACTTTAACTACGTTTAAATTTTTGAATTTAAACTATTTTTGAAAAAGTTACCGAGGTGTAGTGGAAATTTTTTTCGTTCGCAGTCCTTAACTAAAATTAATACATTATTTTTTATGTTCCTAAAATTTACATTGTTCCTAATAAAAATAAAAAAGGTTTTATTCTAAAACATACATTAAAATAAAATAATTTTTGTTTGAGTTAAAAAAAAAAATTATATTAAAAAAACTCCGGGCATGGAGGCTCCAAAAGTTGGCAACCCTGCCCTTGGACCTATATTAATCTTATACACGATTTTGTATGGGAGGTACATCTGTTATCCCATAAAAATATTCCCACTTGTTTTAAATCAAAACTCCACTTTCAGCACAATTAATTTTATTTACAAATTAAAAAATAAAATTTTAAACTATTTTTCATTTTGAAAAAAATCCATTAAAAAAATCACTGCAAACAACATAAGGTTAATGAACTAATTTAATAAAATTGTCAACTTCTTCATCAATAAAAACATTAATTTTATTTAAGTAATTTTATTTGAGTTCTAGGAGAGCCTCAACCACAATATTTTTGTTAAATCCTCGAGCATTTATTGTTTTTTTTTTTTGTAATTCCTTTTTGAACTTTGTTAAAGTTTTTATATTTTTCCATACAAAATTTACCATTTTTCACATAAACTCACTTTTTGAAACCATCATAAATTTCTTGTTTATGAAAAGGTGCAGATCATATTTAAGAACAAAAAAGTTAATACTTCAAAAAATTTACTAAAAAGGTTCGTCTGTCTGTCAAAGCATTTATTTAAAAATATTACACATTAAATTGTCAAAGCAACATGGTTAAAAATGTTGGACTACTTTTTAATCCAAACTTTGGTTTAAAGGAATTTTTTATCCAAAAAGTACTACTTTTTAATCCAAACATTAGTTTTATTTAGCTGGTTCTCAAGCCCAATTTCCTGAAAAAGAACTTACTTGCATTCGTAATGATGCAAAATAAGCGAAACTGA
This sequence comes from Dichetophora obliterata, assembly GCA_963920525.1. NCBI lineage: Eukaryota > Metazoa > Arthropoda > Insecta > Diptera > Sciomyzidae > Dichetophora > Dichetophora obliterata. Next base: position 14,347,961 of record OY986438.1, on the reverse strand, counting down.
GTTAACAACTGAGTTGGACAAGTAGATAAGGTATTGGACCAGTCCTTAGTACATCAGAGGACGTGTGTTCAAATCACGAACGGGTCAGAACATTATTTTATTTTACTTTAATTTAGCTGGGTCTCGAACCAGGCCTGTAGCCAGGGGGAAAGGAGGGAAATGCCCCCCCAATCCAACCAAATCAGACAATGGAAAACTTTAAATGAATAATTAATATGCATTTTGTTGATATATTTGTTTATTGCTTTAAAAATAGTTTAGTTTAAAATAACAAAACATATACACATTCACCTTATTCATGATTTGAATATGTATATGAAATTTGTTTAACAAAACATTTCAGACAAAATGTTACAATTTTTAAAATTTCTACTGAGTAGCCAACCTTTGCTACCAAAAAATAAGATTTTAATTTTAATAATTTTTTAACCCGCATCTATAGGAACTTTCTAGAAACGAAAAGCACGTTGTGCACCAATTCGATGCAGATACAAAAAGAATATATAATAATTCATTGAAATGTTTTTAATTTTAAAATTTTTTTTATGCATGATGAATGTTTATTAATTTCAAAATAAAAAACTGCAAATCTTAATTCTAGCAAAAATTTAAAGAAGCAAAAGATTTAAATCTAAACATGCATGTTTTTTTTTAATATATAAATCCGAATAAAAAATTTGCATCAATTTGATGCAAACGACGGATGCGGGTTAATTCAATTTTTTTACTTGTTTTACTTAAAAAATGTCTTATACATATGTTAGCCCATTTCGCTACTGTTTATTATATTTCTGGCCACTTTAAATAAATCTTGTATTTTTACCTTCATTTTATTACAAAGTCCTGAATTAATATTTATATTATTTATATATAAAAATATGGTATGCTACATAGATATGTACATGTATATATTATAAAATAAACTGTTAAACTCGTAAACTAATGGTTCAATTTTGCTGATTTATTTTTTAAAATTAATTCTGAAGTCTTTTTCAGTGAAAGATGAAATTAATTTTTAAAATTTTTAAAAATATATGTTGAATTAAGTTATTTTAAAAAGTCATGTCTGACGTTTATTTTCTGGAACACCAGAATTTTGGTTTTTCTCAACTCAGTATTTGTGATCTAGGGAGCAAAATAAGCAAGTCCTGAAAAAATCATCAAAATCGGCCAACGAAATAACATGTCGGCGTTTAAGAAGTGTCATTAGTTTCATAATGCTTTTAATATACGAGAATATATTCCCTTATTTAACAAAAACTACTTTGGAATATAAAAAGCTAAATATTTAAAAAAAAAAAAAACCATAATTTTGTGTAATAATAACGTGAGATTTTTCTTAAACTTCTTTGTTTTATGCAAGAAGGGCACATCTCCCCTTGACTGTTTATACAGATTTCGAACAATAACATGGAAAACAAATTTTTTTAAATATACCAATTGGAAGGACAATATATGGGTCAGGCCTGTAGCCAGGGGCAATGCCCCCTACTACAACCGTTTTCCCTGGCCAAATCAGATACTGAAAAACTTAAAATGAATAATTAATATGCATTTTGTCGATATATTTGCTTATTGCTTTAAACTTAGTTTAGTTTAAAATAACAAAATATATACACATTCACCTTATTCATGACTTGAATATGTAAATATATGAAATTTGTTTAACAAAATTCAAATTTGTACTGGGTCGCCAACATTTGCTACCAAAAAATAAGATTTGAATTTTAATAATTTTTTAACCCGCATCCATAGGATCTTTCTAGAACTGAAAAGCACTTTGTGCACAAATTTGATGCACATACAAAAAGAATGTAGAATTCATTGAAATGTTTTTAATTTTTAAATTTTTTTTTTATGCATGATGAATGTTTATTAATTTTAAAATAAGAAAAAACTTCAAATTTTAATTCTAGCAAAAAATTAAAGAAGCAAAAGATTTAAGTCAAAACATGCATATTTGTTCTTATATATAAATCTGAATAAATATTTGCATAAATTTGATGCAAAGAACGGATGCGGGTTAATTCACGATTATTTGAGAAAAGATAAAATAAAGAACACGATTTATTTTGAGGTCAACATTTTTTTTTAGAAAAGAACGGAAAAAATGCAAAACTCTTGAAAAGGTCAGAAAAAATGCAGAATTTTTTATAGAAAAGAATGCGTTATTATACATATGTATGTTAGCCCATTTCGCTACTGTTTCTTATATTTCTAGCCACTTTAAATAATCTTGTATTTTCATTTTATTACAAAGTCCTGTATTAATTTTTAAATTATTTTTTATGTATTAATCTCGTGTATAAAAAGATCTACATATCCATGTTAATATTATAAAATTAACTGTTTTTAATAAATATGTATTCATTTCACACGTTAAAAAATTGTTTTTTTTTTTATTTAAATGCAAAAAATAAAAAATTACCCCTCCAAGATTCATGCCTGCCCCCACTGTCTTCTTGGTCTGGCTAAAGGCCTGTCTCGAACGTTTCTGCTCGCTTGCTTACTTGCTTTCCTTATGATGCAAAATAAGCGTAACTTTCTTAACAAAAGAGATGGACGAGTGGATAAGGTGTTGGACCAGCACAACAGAGGACGTGTGTGTTCAAATCATGAACTGGTCAGAAGAGTTTTTTATTTTAAATTGATATTTATTGCTTTTTTAAACATTTTTCGGTAGAAAAGTAATCTTTTTTGGATTGAAAAATGTTATAATTTTCCTTGGATTAAAAAGTAATCTTTTTTTAGTGTTGTCTTATATGCAATCCAAAAAAGTTTAAAATTTAGTCCAACATTTTTAACCGTGTATGTATCTGCGAAGAAGCTTTGGGTTTCTAATTTGATGCACCACTTTTTATAAATTGAAATTGCTTTTGGAATAAATTATGTATTTTTTAAGAATATCGATTTTTGTGAGAATATAATTTATAATAATACTGCACATGTGACAAAAATTGTGCAAAAACCTTCTGTTTTTACAGATATTTTAATTCAAAACTCGTAACTTCATGACTTTGAAACGTACAATAGAATCCTAAAGGTAGTCCATATACCTGATCTAAGCAATATAGATGTTTATCGCTATCAGAGAACTCTTAAATCATGTAAAAAATTAAATAAAAACTCAATTAAGCTCATTAAGTTGGTAACTATTTTGGCCATACTGCATTTTGGACAGTGAATAGGAGCAGCTGCACACACACACAGTGCACATCGACCTGGACTAAAATAACTCAATTAACGGCATATACATATATATAGATCTAAAGCTGATTGCTATCACAGAACGGCAAACGTTTGTGGCATTTTAACCTAATTGAGGAAAATTGTGTGAATTAATTAAAATTCTAGTTAACGATACCGCAACGTTCAACTCAACGTCAAACAGCACAAACAAAATAAACAAAAAGAGAGAGAGAGAAAAAAACCAAACTACCACAACTAAGATAAGCATCTCGAAAGGTCAGCGCCTGACTGACAGCCAATGGCGGCAATTGACTACTGGATATCCTCCGTGCAGTAGTTTCCTGGCTTGACTTCGTTAAGTCGATCCACTATTCGACCACAGCAGTCGATGCCTAATTTTCCACTCATGCGGTTCTGGGTTTTGTGCCACACACACATACACTAACTACTTAGCTTAACTGCCTGTTGACCTAGTTTTAAGAAAAGTTTCGCCCCTCTGGCTGTGCGTAGAATAATATTAAAAAGCCAAGACAACTATGCACAGGCTCTGGGCCTTGTAACTAACTCCAATTAAATTGATAGCAAGAAATGAGAATTTATTACTTTTTTGACCAAACGGAATATGATTCCTGCGTCTTGTCCTGGCACGTTCGTTGTGTGTGTGTGTGTGAGAGTCGTTTGGACCGCTGGAAGCCAAGCCAAAACCTGTTAACCACCTAGAGTGAAGCGGCTTACCTAAAGTCATGCAGCTCAGCTATGTTGCTAAATATTAGCTCAACAATTAGTTTCCACTTTGTAAGACATTAAAATGGTCCCTACTACTTTTGGTTTTTCTTTTACCTACTGAGCTGTTTTTTATTTAAATTATAGCTACAGGTATTTCGCTGAATCTATTTTTTTTAAGTGTCCTGAAGCAAGAAGCGCCCTCTTCGGTGTCATCCTTTTTTTGTTTTTGAAGCTGACGCTTTAATGATTTGTGGTTTTAATTTTCTCACCAGCTCCTTAAGTTGTTTTTATGTATTTTTATTAACCTAAATGCTGTGTTCTCATTTGTGTGAATACTGGGCAAAAGTAGTTGGCGCTGCTAGCACTGTGCTGCCTTGTGGCTTGTGGCCAACCATGACAAACTAGCGCACCTGATGCTGTCAGCGTTTTTGCCAGTTCTTTTTTTTTTCTATGCTGCTGCTAACCTCAATACGCCGCTGGAGTCCCGGCTCAAAACGCACCCCTATCAACAGCTAGCTGATGTTTTTCTTTCCATTTTGTCCCATTTGCTCCTTGCCATGTTTTTGGCATCACCTACTCACTGGTTTGGTCTTGCTTTTGATACGTTAATTATATCATTTTGTAGTGTTGCCCTATTTTTCTTTTTCTAACACTGTTATATTTTTTCAATGCTGTTTTGGTTTTTATGTACCTACTTTTGTGTCAAGTGCAACCTTAGTATTGCTCTTGTTTTTGTAGTAAGTATGATTAATTTTCTTCTGAACCTCTTTTACCTTTGGGCTTACTATTCAAATGTCTCAAAGTCTTTGGTCAGGATCATGATATATGTGCTCAATTAGCTAAATGAAGACACCAAGTGCTGCCAGCTGGGTCTCGATTTCATTGGGTTTTTTTTATGCTGGTTCTGTGTTATTGTTTTTGTTGTGTGGTTGGCTTAACGCTAAACATGTTGACCCATATTATGTCGGTCGCATTAGCTGTTTGACATTTATGTGAGCTACAAGCTTAGTGTATTATCTATGTTTGAGAGTTGAAAAGCATGTGGGTTGAAAAAAGGTAAGAACAGCAAGCAGCTAAAACGAATCATTTGATTGCTATAAAAATAGTTATCCAAAATGTTGAGCTCTTTAATTGGTTTAATAAATTACTCTTTAAAAAAATTTCTTACGGGTACTAGTTTAGTTATGCTACTACGAGTTCGAAAATCAAGTCTAAATTTTCAACCTAGCTGCAATTTTTGAGGTTTAAATCAAAAATTTTCTTATGTATAAATTTAAAAAAAAGTTGATATTTTTAACATTACTTGGTTGAAATCATACAACTTTATTTAGTAATTTCAAGCAAAAAGACAAAATGTTCAGCATTAAGTTCACTTTTTCAACTATTTAGGTGGTGCTTAAAATCGATCTGAATATGAATTTTTTCCTTTCAGCCTTTGAATATTTTGAAGCGAAGCTTCACACATCAAAGTTTGTTGATTGGGTTAGATGAAAATCACAAGAAATTACAGACATATTTTTCAACTCCCCTTGAAGCAGGGATTGGAAATAAACCTTAAAGAAAGGTTCGTTTTTGATATATTCTGTATTCGTATAAAGCTTTTCGAAGCAATCTCTAGCACAATCCCTAGCAAGCTGAATATAGAGACCGAAGCATAATGGTAGCATTGTGTTAAACGAGCAGAAAACATTATTTCACATCTAGCACAGATTTCGATTTGTAACAAAAAATATGTTATAATTCGGTGGTATTCCCGTTTTTTTAAACATTTAGTCAACATTTAGTTAACAATTTAGTCACAAATGGGTTGTATTAAAATTTCAAATACGTATTTTGTAACAAATTATTTGTTTTGTTGCAAATAAGTTAACTATGTTAAGTTAAACCTAAGTTTAGGTTATGGTGTTAATTATGTTACGAATATACCTGTCGTAAAAATGTTTCATAAAGTTTTGAAAAAAATAACTAATTTTTACGTAAAGTTAACATTATTACAACAGTTCTTTTTGTAGCACATATAAAAAATGTGTGTGTATTGTAACTGTAACAAATACAGCACCGAGTTAGTAACTTAGATGCGACTAAATTGCATCATGTTTATATTAAGTTATATCAATGTCACAACAACCAAATGTTCAAAACTTCGATTTGAAGATGCTTTTATAAAGTTATAGGGGAATCACTACAACTACATGTTTCCCATTTTGCTGGGACGCACTAAAATGCCATAGGCAAAATATAAATTTTATTGTTCACAAAAAATTCTGTGTTGCTTGTCAATTTCTTTGTGGAGGCTTCTACTACCATGTAATCCATTTTTGTTTTATTTCAGCGTTCAACGAGAGTACTAAATATAATAAATTTTTACGTTGAATGGCAATGAATCATTGTGAAATTATGAGAATTTGTTTTGTTGCAGGAAGGTTGCAATGAGGTTTTTATTCAGTTGCAAGAGCATTAGAAATAGTCATTGCAACCTGATGCTGTACTGAGGTTATTATTTAATTGCTACAACTTTTGGAAACATTATTATAACTCAAAAAATTTCGTTAGGAAAAGTAACGTTGAATAGAGGTTTTTATTAAGTTGCAAGAACATTGGAAAAAATCATTGCAAGCTTGTGCTGTATGTATCAAGGTTATTATCCTTTAACTTATAAAATTTTGCTTGATATAGAAACGATGTATTCATTTGATGCAGGCTTAAAAAACATAATTGTAGTTATGGTTATTATTCTGTTGCAAGAACTTTAGAAAAAACCATTGCAACTTATATAATGTAATTAGTTGCATAAACGTTGTATTGTAGTTATAATACAGTTGCAAGCAGTTTTGAATAAAATTGTTGGAAGTAAATGCCGCATTAAGGTTAATATTCAGTTGCTACAACTTTAGGAAACATTATTATAACTCAAATGAAGTTAGGAAACATTACGTTGAATTGAGGGTTTTTTTTTAAGTTGCAAGAACATTGAAAATTATAATTGCAAACTTGTGCTGTATTAAGGTTAACTTATACTTGAACTTATAAAATTTTGCTTGATATAGAAACGATGTGTTGAGGTTATTATTCTGTTGCAAAAACTGAAGAAAAAAACCATTGCAACTTATATAATACAATTACACCTTTTCCACACTTGGTCAACGCAACTCCAACTCAAGTTGCTAGCCTGTGTGTTTCAGATTAAGCAACTTGCACGCAACAAGTTCTCAACACGTTCTCAACCTGTTCAACGCAATGCGGCTTTCCGCAATTTTCATCGGCGACTTGCTGCATCAGTTTGTTTGTTTTCTGAATTCAATTATTTTTAATGCATTACGCTATACACATATTAATCAAGATGAATAAGTTAATAAATTAGTTCCTTTTTTCATTAATAGAATCTAAAAGAAGAAGAAATGGTTCACACGATGAATGAGCAAGTGTTAAATACTAAATTAGTGCAAGAAGTTGAAAAACATGAGTTAGCTTTTTCAAATGACTTACACATGTTGCATGACTTCTGAAGCAAGTCTGAAAGCATTCGATTTAAAGTTGCATTACTTTTCAACTTTTTGGCTGTTGCGTTGAAGTTGCGTTGGAATTGCGGTGACCAAGTGCGGAAAAGGCCTTAGTAACATGAACGTTGTATTGTAGTTATAATTCAGTTGTAAGTAGTTTTGAATTGAGGGTTTTTTTAAGTTGCAAGAACATTGAAAATAATAATTGCAAACTTGTGCTGTATTAAGGATAACTTATACTTTAACTTATAAAATTTTGCTTGATATAGAAACGATGTATTGAGGTTATTATTCTGTTGTAAAAACTGAAGAAAAAAACCATTGCAACTTATATAATACAATTACACCTTTTCCACACTTGGTCAACGCAACTCCAACTCAAGTTGCTAGCCTGTGTGTTTCAGATTAAGCAACATGCACGCAACAAGTTATCAACACGTTCTCAACCTGTTCAACGCAATGCGGCTTTCCGCAATTTTCATCGGCGACTTGTTGCATCAGTTTGTTTGTTTTGTGAATTCAATTATTTTTAGTGCATTACGCTATATACATATTAATCAAGGTGGATAAGTTAATAAATTAGTTCCTTTTTTCATTAGTAGAATCTAAAAGAAGAAGAAATGGTTCACACGATGAATGAGCAAGTGTTAAATACTAAATTAGTGCAAGAACTTGAAAAACATGAGTTAGCTTTTTCAAATGACTTACACATGTTGCATGACTTTTGAAGCAAGTCTGAAAGCATTCGGTTTAAAGTTGCATTGCTTTTCAACTTTTTCGCTGTTGCGTTGAAGTTGCGTTGGAATTGCGTTGACCAAGTGTGGAAAAGGCCTTAGTTACATGAACGTTGTATTGTAGTTATAATTCAGTTGCAAGAAGTTTTGAATAAAATAGTTGCAAGTAAATGCTGCATTAAGGTTATTATTCAGTTGCAACAACTAAAAAAAAATATTTGTAATTTTTTATATTTAGTTAGTTGAGAGAACATAGTGGACAATGAGGTTATTATTCAGTGGCAAGAACTTAAAAAAAGTTTCTAAAAACTTCATACTCGCCATATTTAATTTTTTTTTCAACATTTAGTTCATTTTGATTTTTTTTTCCACTACTATTTGAATTTTGATTGGAATAAATAAAAATATGATTTTCTTTAGTACTTATTATTTTCTTTTAGAATTTTCCGTGCAATATGACACCAGGAACTTAAAAAAATATATATAGCTGTATTTTAAACATTTCACCGGGAAAATGAGAATTAATTCGTAAAAAAATCAGGAATTGAATGGATTCTTGTGATGCATTTTAGAATGTATTCCAAAGAATATATAAATTTAAAGCAAAACCTATGAATTGGAATCAATAAACAAAAAATTTATTGATTCATTTTTATTGCTGCAGGAATCGATTATGAAGTATATAACAATTTATAATAAAGTAAATGTTGTTAGATTCCTTGCTTGCTTTTATGGTAAGTGAAAAACGAATTGATTCTGAAACAAATCCTGCTATAAGCGAAAAAAGAATCAATCTGTTATGGTTTGTATTTTCTGTTTGTTGTTATGTTTTTGTTTTTGTTAGATATTTTTGAAAAATGATTGTTCTGTTGTTTTCCTTACACACGTTTCTAAAAAATGTTACTTTCTGTGTGATTTGTCAGCGTTGAAGGAACAAACTGCTTCAGAAGGTAATGTATTGTTTGGTAAGTTATGAAAAACCATTGCTCTTTACTTGTTTGATTAATTTCTTAATGTTTTTTTTTTAAATGCAGAGTGCATTTGCAAGGAAGGATACGACCAGGAACAGTCCCAAAAAGATATGAAGGAAGCTATACGCAAGTCACAATGTAAATACTATAAGGATACATTTAAAGCAAAACGGAAGGAACAACCTACATCATAAACATAAATATTTTTGCAATAAATGTGGTATTATTATAATCTAAATCTAGTCTGTGTAAAAATTATTTATTCTTTCAAATTACCTAATAATTATTCCTATTAATTTGAATTATTATAATAGAATTTTTTATTAATTATTTAAAAAAGAATAAAAGATTTTCAATTCTGCCATAGAAACCTATGCATTATGGAATTCATTCATGTATATCTACTCAAAAAGGGCTTCTTAGAGATTCATACTTTTCTCATATTTAAAAAATTGATACTTTTTTCGTTTAAAAAAATCCATTTTATAAGTGAATAAAAGAATCGATTTCAGCAGTGATTCAAGTGGAAGGCAGAAAAGAATGCACTACTTTTTGTAGGACATCACAAAGTTAAAAATAATCAATTCTAGAATCAATAATCGGAAAAGTGAATTGATTCTTTTTTATACACAATTGATTCTTTTTTCCCGGTGGTTTATTATAAATTGACAACTCGAAATATTTCTTGTTTCCAAATAATTTTAAAAAATTTTATTTTTAGGGTGGCGCGTGAGTTTTGTAGAGGTAAAATACAAACATTTATCGACATAATGGCCTTTGTTGTAAAATTTTAGTGAAAAACTCTTCATATTTTCAATTTAATTTCACATCTTTTTATTACATTCCAATTTGTCTTTGACTTTTAAAATACACTCCAAAAAATTTAATGAAAATTATATTAGGGAGTTGTGTATGCAAAACATTTTAAAACTTTTTAAGAACTTATTTTTTTTTTCAATCCGGAATATTAATGTCATCAGTACTACTTCCGTGTTAAAAAAGCTGTCATTATAACAAAAAATAACTTCAATAAAACAAAATTTTTGTTACATTCACGTTATTTTAACTGAATTGCAACGTGAGAGCAAAACAATAAAAAGTTTTTTGAATGTTTCAAGTATGTTGCATCTTGTGGCGTGCAACTTAAGTTTGTACCAACAACACATTTGTAATATTATTATAACACATTTTTCGCCTAATTGCTACCTAAGTTCTTACAAAATAAGCGTAAAATATCTGCTTTTCCAGTTGTAATTACGTTACAATTACGATTTTTATCTGTATTGGCGACTCTTTTGCGACACTTTTACAACATTTTTGTGCTAGCTGGGATGGAATTCAAGACTTTCCCTTCCACTTTACCTTCTTTTGGAAGCACTGTTTTTGCAGGGTGTGATGTTAATGTTATTTAGGTACAATTGCACCTTTTTTTGGGCCATTTAGGTAAAAAAAATTATATGCGTAGTGCTAGCAAAATATAAATTTATTCAACCAATTTATGTGAAAATTTAATTGCATATTTTCGATATTAAAAAATTATATTAATTTTATAGGCAAAGGGGGAGGATAGATCAATGTATACCCCGTAGCTGCTTCAAGCATCCGGACAAGATATTCCGTTGGTGAAACACACTTTCAAACACACTCTTTACTCAACTTTTTCCATTCTGAATTTCGCTGAAGGTGAACTCGTTTATAAGCAATAAGAAAGAGACTACGTGACAGATCACACTAAAAATTAACGCAAAAGCTTATAATACATGCACAACTAAGGTTTAAATCCCTCTGAAGAAGAAGATTAGGAAGGCCTTCAATCTGCACATGAGAAGGGGAAACCCAGAAACATGGGCAAACTACAAGGAACGGAAAAGAGAACTGAAGAATCTCATAAGACAACGTAAAATGCTGTCGTGGAGAGATCTCTGTTCTGGGATGGAAACTATATCAGAAGCATGTATTTAGGCTTCAGAAAATGGTTTCAAAAGATCCATTCTCCAAAGTAGGACTGATCCGAAAAATGGATGGTACCATGGCAGAGAACCTAAAGGAGTCGATGGAAGTTCTGATGGAGGTGCATTTTCCTGAAAGTCTTAAGTCCGATGACCCGTGGACACCCTTGAAGAAAGGAATGCACAGGGTTGACAGACTGGAAGCCGAAAGAATGATCACTATGGATGGGGTGAGGTGTGCTATATGCTCATGGACGGTATATTTCCGGCTATGATGCAATGGGGGGGGAGATCTCATTGCACCTAGGCTGTGGGGTATATTCCTTACTTGCCTAGATCTCATTGCACCTAGGCTGTGGGGTATATTCGTTACTTGCCTAGCGACTGGGTACGTTCCGAGAGTCTGGAGAGAGGCAAAAGTTGTCTTTCTTCCGAAGCCATGAAAAAAATTAATTATGCGGAGGCGAAGTCGTTCAGACCGATCTGCCTAACATCTTTCCTCTTGAAAACGATGGAAAGAGTGATGGTTGACTGTCTTGAGAGCACTTCGCTGATGCAAAATCCTCTGATTAGATGCCAACATGCGTATAGAGCAGGAAGGTCTACGGAGAGTGCTCTTCACGAATTGGTAAGAGTGACTGAAAAGGAGTTATTTTCAGGAGACATTGCGATGGCCACATTTATGGACATCGAGGGTGCTTTCGACAAAATATGCTTTGGAAGGCTGCGGCAAGCCCTGACATAGCGCAATGTAAGTCCAGTGATAGCAAATTGGGTAGAAAATATGCTCAAGCACAGGGCTGTCAACATGCAGAATGGTAGAGTCAAGACTAGAGGTAGAATAAGTAGAGGATGTCCCCAGGGCGGGGTGTTTTTGCCAACCCTGTGGAACATAACTATGGACTCACTACTGATTAGACTGGATGAATCGGGCATACACACGATAGTGTATGCAGATGACATTGCGTTGATGGTCCGCGGTAAGTTCATTGACACCATTTCCGACATCATGAAGGGAGCACTTCGAATGGTGGAGGAGTGGTGTTGAGAACAAGGCCTTACCGTGAACGCAGACAAATCAGACAATATTCTTTTTACTAGAAAGAGGGTAGGACTGAAGAGAGAACCATTCAGACTTTTTGGAGCTGAAATCAACATGCCCACCAAGGTTAAATATTTCGGGGTAACCCTCGATAGCAAACTGAACTGGAACGAGCATGTAGAAGATAGGATTCAAAGAACCAAGAGGGTTCTGTTTCAGTGTAGACGCGTTTGTGGTCTCAAATGGGGGCTAAACCCAGAGGCTATGAAATGGGTTTACACTATGATGGTTAGACCTGTCACGTACGTTCGGTGATTTGGTGGACAAAAGTCAGCCAGAAAACCATTAAGAAGAGACTGGACAGAGTCCAACGGCTGGCGTGTGTTGGAATAACAGGTGCAATACGCACCACTCCAACAAGCGCAATGGAGGTTCTGTTAGGTATGCTGCCGTTGGATTTAGAAATAAAGAAAACAGCGGCGCTGTCAGCCCTCAGGATGTTGCGAAATGCTACGTGGCAACGATCCTGCATGGTCATATGCGCATCCTTGATATTGCACAGAGAGATGTCAGGGAGGCGTGTATGCCTATGGACGGAAGGCAGAGAGTAAGAATAACAGAAAATTGTTATAAAACTCTTATAACAGATGGAGCCGTTTGTGAAGAAATCGCTAGTAACGATATCAGTATATTCACAGACGGCTCTCTAATAAATGGCAGAGGTGGGGGAGGCGTTTACTCAGAAAAGCTAAGCCTATTCTGTGTACTGAGGTTAGGGAGGTTTGTGTCTGTATACCAGACGGAAATGCTTGGTGTAGTGCATGCGCTGGACCACCTGATAGATGGCCGGATCAATGGCAAGAAAATTGTCATTGCTCTCGACAATCAGTCTGTGATTAGGTGTATGCAACGGACAGACAAAACGTTCAGGTTGGCCATAGAATGTCTTACAAAACTCAACAGGTGCGCCCAGACAAATGAGCTCACACTTATGTGGGTGAGAGGACACTCGGGCATAGAACAGAATGAAAATGCAAATTTTTTAGCAAGAGAAGGATCAGCAGAAGAATTCTGTGGACCAGAACCACGTATCGCCATAGGCGACAACATAGTGGCAGGCCTTAGTAAACAATTGATGGACTCGGAACACCGTAGAAGGTGGGAAGAAACTGTTAATTGCAGGCAATCAAAGGCGGCCGTGAAGTGGTCTCGTAGTGAGGCAACAAAAGTTGTCCGATACAATCGAAGGACTTTAAGCTGGCTTACTGCACTGGTCACAGGACACGGTCCCTTCATGTACCATCTCGGGAAGATGACTCTGACCGAGGACGATGCGTGTAGGTTATGCCTAGAGGAGCCGGAAACAGCAGCACACATTCTGTGTCAGTGTCCGGCACTGGCAAGCATAAGATTGACCACTCTGGGACGTCCATTTGTTGGCGAAGCCGAGATTGGTTAACTGACCTACAAGGATATGCTTGAGGTGACAACGGTTGCTTATACAAGGAGCATGCTTACGTATGAGTGCTCCGAGCAGTAGCATCCTTTGTCCAATAGTGGATGAAAAGGGACCCATTGTGGTCTGCCTCGGCAAATCCCTGACTTATTATACATATTTATATATAAGGTTTAAATCCCATTTGGCACATAATATATCTTCCGAATGATACTGTTATTTCATATCAAACAATAACAAACAGCAGAAATTTGTTAAGTATTGTAATAACAAAAACTCTAATGAATTCTATAAGTGCAAAATACTGTTTTTTGACTACGTTCTTTTACTACGTTTGGTGTGGCAACTGTCGAATTGATCCTAATATCTTAAATTTAAGTTTTTTGATAAATCAGAGTCTGCATATAATGCGTTTGCCTGAAAGACGTCGGACGTCGTGTCCTGTCGTGACAATTTCGTTAGCAGCACACGGCATGCTATTTGGTATTTGGATGGCCTTGAAAAGTTTCTTTAGAACATAAACATTAGCCGTTTGTAGGTCCTGGTCTAAGTACATCTAACAGAAATGACCAATACCCATCTAAGGTTACTAGGGGTCATTTAAATAAAAATTGCTGTCCAAACTAATGGTTTGGTTTGAGAAAAACTTTTGCGATCTTTTAATCACAGTTAACAAAAGACTGTACTGACTAAGAAATCTAACATCATGCTATCATTTGTAGCATTTTTTAATTGGATTGGTTTGCATATCCTTTAGTTAATAGTACAATTTTAAATTAATCATCTTCTTAATTAAAGCTGTTTCGGCCATTTCGTACTGCTGAGTTCAAGCAAAACGTCAACTAAGTAGACGCTTTTAGAAAGAGAGAAAAAATACACTTCAATAAAGAAAATGCTCCTGCTTTAGAAAATATCAGTGGCGCATTTAGGAAGTACCAAATAGTGCTGCAACTACATTTTTTAGAGTATTTAGCTGTGACGCGGTGAGCGACCCAAATCTATAAACCTGCATACGCCAGTGTTTGCAGCCTTAGTCAAGGCTGGTGCTAGACTGAACGGACAGTAACTGACTTAAACTACGTTGACGTTTGACAAGCCGACACGTCGTGTCCTGTCGTGACAATTTCGTTAGCAGCACACGGCATGCTATTTGGTATTTCTTTTTTTTTCCTATTTGAACTCCTGCTGTACTTCATTTGTTTCGTTTTTTTTTTGTATTTCTAGTCGTACTTTTTCATTGTCAAATGAATCACATCGTTTATCCTTATTACAATTTGTGATTTTTATACCATTATCCTTCGTTCGTTCGTTTGTTAGTGTTTTGTGTTGTTGTTTTTTTTTATTACTCTTTGCGCTGTTTTTCATATCCTTACAAATCATTCATTCATTGCTGGCGGCCGGTAGCTGAAACTCCATTTTTTATATATAGTTTTTTTTTCTTTTATGTTTTTATTTCGTTTTTAATGTCCTGCATTTACCTAGCTATTTTTGAAAGCGCCATTTTCTCCTTTATTCGTCGTTGTGCTGACATTTTCACTTCCGTTTTCCGGTAGTCATCAACAGCTAAAGCTACAGCACAAACAGCAATAACAACAACAACACGTGCTCATTTGGATGTAAGCCATTTTTATTAAGCCGCTCGTTCGCACTTCTTTTCGCTTATCATTGTTGTGCTGGTGTTGTTGTTGTTGTTTTTGGCGCCATTGCCGACAGTTAGCATGACATGCAATGTTTCTGGGCGCTGCGTTTGTTGTCTGTGTGTCTGTCTGTCTGTCTGGTTGTTCGTTCATTCAGCAGAGTGGCGTGAGGTTCCGAAAAGAATGCAATCAACTCTCATTTAGCAGCATCATTTGTCACTTCACTTTATTGTCCAGGACACTTCGCCTGTCCTGTCCTGTCCTGTTCTGTTCTTTCCTGCCTTGCCTGGCTGTGTTCAACAACATTTATTATAGTCGCAGCAGTTTGTGACTGACTTTCAGCATGCAATGGCAACGCAGCAGCTGCAAAGTGTTGCCATATTTATGTGCTCGCAGCGAGCGCGTGTTTTATTAAGTGTTGCATGGCAGCACACATTTTTTTATTAGGATGGACTTCACTGCACTAGCGTACGTAACAAGCAGGCGATAATAAAATTTAAGCTAAGATTTCTAGATTATGTAATTTACCTACTGTGACTTTTGGCAAGTCAACTGTATAAAATGAAGAACAAGATTTACTTACAAATAAATTGAAACAAGGATGGTATATGATTTTGCCGGCCAGCTTTATTAATTTTTGCAAAACAGAGATTTTTGTGTGTAGATTACGAGATCAAAGTGGGAAAAAGACATCAAATGATGCTATTTAAGATACTCCTTTCAGTAAAGCCTTTGATTGCGTTGTTGCTAAAATTGTTTTTAGTAAAGGTCAAAGAGAGACCTAAAGAGGTCAAAGGCCTAATTTGGAATATTTTTCTCGGCCGTACAAGGGTCAGGACTTTTTAGCTAACCAGCGGCCATTTTGAAATTATCTCGGCTGTATAACGAGCGTACAGCGGCCGTACATCGGACGAACAGTGATTTTGTCTAAAATAGAAATTAGCAGCTTTTCAATAATAATTATCCAGTTATAATTGAAGCTTTGTTCAACTCATGCAAAAATTGGAACAGCACAAAAGTGGCGATACTATGAACATCAGCATCGCCGAGTAAGGATTACTTTGCTTTTGCGCATAAGTTTGCTGTTGAACAAGAACTTTGAAAAATTTAGTGGCATATATCGGGCGCAAAACTTAATTTAGACTTTATACGGCCATTGTTCGACCCAACATTCGGCCGCTAGGCTTTTTCAATAATTTTTAGACCAAGTTCGGCCCATATTCGAGCGCTGTTCATCTGCTAATGTTTTGACTTTAGGAAGTTTTTAGCTGAAATTAGTTCCTAAACATTTTAAGTTCAACTTTTTACAAAACAAATGCAACTTTTTAGCATGTCAGCTATCGATTGATGAATTTTGAATGTCAACGTTTGGATTTGAACTTTCGAAAAAAGATTAAATTATAAGGATTTGATATTGTAAGTAGACGAAAACATTTGTATGCTTTGATTTTGGCGAACTGAGGCCATGTTTTCTACACATAATTCTATACTAAGCAATAATATGAACTTGAAAAAAAAAATAGGGGAGAGTGGGGAGTTTTCAAGCACGCTTTGCTTGGGGGTAAAAACTACTTCAAAAATAATTTCTTTTCACATTTTTTCGAATCGAATCTCTAGAGCGTATTAAAATACACTTTCTGGTTGAAGGATTTGCGTAAAATTAAAAATCATTTACAATATTTGCCTGTTGGCCCAAAAAACTGGTTTTTGGAGTTTTAAAAAATAAAGGAGAGTTTTGAAGCACGATTTAAAAAAGCAGAAAATTGATTTTTTTTTTGTGAAAATTCTTCATTGGAATCGAAGATAATTTTGTAAAAAAACCACGCTATGCAGTGAGTTTTTTTAATTTTGTCTGAAAATCAGCGTCTGTTTCCAAAATATGTACATTTATTTTACTATTCACGCTATTTGAGCGTGTTTTCGCTCAGAGAGTCTTAAAATATGTATATCTCTCTGCTTTTCACGCTATTTTAGCGTGTTTTCGCTCCGAGAGCCCTAAAATATATATATTCTCTACTTTTCACGCTATTCCAGCGTGTTTTCGCTCAGCGAATTCTAAAATACGTATATTTTCTACTTTTCACACTATTTCAGCGTGTTTTCGCTCAGAGAGTCTTGAAATATATATATTCTCTCTCATTTTCACACTATTTCAGCGTGTTTTTGCTCAGAGAGTCTTAAAATATGTATATCTATCTGCTTTTCACGCTATTTTAGCGTGTTTTCGCTCCGAGAGCCCTAAAATATATATATTCTCTACTCTTCACGCTATTCCAGCGTGTTTTCACTCAGAGAATTCTAAAATACGTTTTTTTTCTACTTTTCACACTATTTCAGCATGTTTTCGCTCAGAGAGTCTTAAAATATATATATTCTCTCTCATTTTCACACTATTTCAGCGTGTTTTTGCTCAGAGAGTCTTAAAATATGTATATCTATCTGCTTTTCACGCTATTTTAGCGTGTTTTCGCTCCGAGAGCCCTAAAATATATATATTCTCTACTTTTCACGCTATTCCAGCGTGTTTTCACTCAGAGAATTCTAAAATACGTTTTTTTTCTACTTTTCACACTATTTCAGCATGTTTTCGCTCAGAGAGCCTTAAAATATATATATTCTCTCTCATTTTCACACTATTTCAGCGTGTTTTTGCTCAGATAGTCCTAAAAACGCTACAGCAGCGGTATTTTACGCTTGCCCATAAATAAACACGTCTTCTTTAACGTCATATGATTTCAAAGAGTTTATTCGAACAAGTGTCAAATTATATACAACTTAAACAGTAGATTGGTCACAGCTTAATTACTCAAGCCTACTGATGTAGGAAAGAGTAGCGCCTTCTGCTGAGTTATTGACTCTATAAAGAGTTGATGTTGTTGCCATATTCAAAACTTACTTGAGAGACTTCACGCATTTTTAGCTTTTTTTTATAAGCGCAGACAAGATTGGAAGAAATAATTTTAGAAGAGAGTTTTTGCAAAAGAGCGAAAGAAATAATTGTAGGTGAGAGGATTCACGCATTTTTAACGATAAATATTTATAATTTTGCTCTATGGGATTTAACGACAATAAATGTAGGCATTCAGTTGACAGAAATTATTGTAGTTAATTCTCGTGAATTTTTGTTAGAGTGTAGTTTTCGTTGTTTTCTTAGAGTTTTTTCACAGTTTTTATATTTTTCATATAACTTTCTTATAGTTTTCACATAGTTTTCAAAGTTTTCTCATTGCTTTCTTATAGATTTAAAAGTTTTCTAATAAATTTCATAATTATGTTGACTTTATATGATTTAAATACAAATTCTAAATGTTTGATAGTTTAAATCATACTTGATTTTAAATACAAATTCTAGTTGTTTGACAGTTTAAAATCGTTTATCGAGCTGTATTATTGTATTTAAATCATATAAAGTCAACATAATAAACATAGAGGTCATTTAGGAAAAAACTTTAATCAAATGGTAGAGCTCGACCAAACGGAAACAGCTGAAAAACAAAATCAGCAAAAATTCTAAAAACAACTTCAGTAAACATGCTTTGTTAGTGCAGAATTCCAGCAGGCTGTTGGACTACATATAATATAGGCATAGAAACTAAAGTAAAACAGAAATACAACAACAAATGTGGCATTATGAAATTAAGGGAAAAAATGAGAAATTGAAGCTTCAAAATCTCATCGCCCCGATGGTGCAGTGCGTCTACGCGCTTGCACGGGCAATCACAAAGATTTCTGATGACGCGTTTAGCACGCAGAAATTGTACAATAAAATCAATTTGCTAGTGGTTTTTTTCCTTTCATATTGAAAAAACTTTGTTGTTGTTGTTGTTTCTTTAGAAAAATTCGTTAGAACAATTAATTGTTTCTAACTTTGACCTTAAGCTCGATAAACGATTTTAAACTGTCAAACAACTAGAATTTGTATTTAAAATCAAGTATGATTTAAACTATCAAACATTTAGAATTTGTATTTAAATCATATAAAGTCAACATAATAAACATAGAGGTCATTTAGGAAAAAACTTTAATCAAATGGTAGAGCTCGACCAAACGGAAACAGCTGAAAAACAAAATCAGCAAAAATTCTAAAAACAACTTCAGTAAACATGCTTTGTTAGTGCAGAATTCCAGCAGGCTGTTGGACTACATATAATATAGGCATAGAAACTAAAGTAAAACAGAAATACAACAACAAATGTGGCATTATGAAATTAAGGGAAAAAATGAGAAATTGAAGCTTCAAAATCTCATCGCCCCGATGGTGCAGTGCGTCTACGCGCTTGCACGGGCAATCACAAAGATTTCTGATGACGCGTTTAGCACGCAGAAATTGTACAATAAAATCAATTTGCTAGTGGTTTTTTTCCTTTCATATTGAAAAAACTTTGTTGTTGTTGTTGTTTCTTTAGAAAAATTCGTTAGAACAATTAATTGTTTCTAACTTTGACCTTAAGCTCGATAAACGATTTTAAACTGTCAAACAACTAGAATTTGTATTTAAAATCAAGTATGATTTAAACTATCAAACATTTAGAATTTGTATTTAAATCATATAAAGTCAACATAATAAACATAGAGGTCATTTAGGAAAAAACTTTAATCAAATGGTAGAGCTCGACCAAACGGAAACAGCTGAAAAACAAAATCAGCAAAAATTCTAAAAACAACTTCAGTAAACATGCTTTGTTAGTGCAGAATTCCAGCAGGCTGTTGGACTACATATAATATAGGCATAGAAACTAAAGTAAAACAGAAATACAACAACAAATGTGGCATTATGAAATTAAGGGAAAAAATGAGAAATTGAAGCTTCAAAATCTCATCGCCCCGATGGTGCAGTGCGTCTACGCGCTTGCACGGGCAATCACAAAGATTTCTGATGACGCGTTTAGCACGCAGAAATTGTACAATAAAATCAATTTGCTAGTGGTTTTTTTTCCTTTCATATTGAAAAAACTTTGTTGTTGTTGTTGTTTCTTTAGAAAAATTCGTTAGAACAATTAATTGTTTCTAACTTTGACCTTAAGCTCGATAAACGATTTTAAACTGTCAAACAACTAGAATTTGTATTTAAAATCAAGTATGATTTAAACTATCAAACATTTAGAATTTGTATTTAAATCATATAAAGTCAACATAATAAACATAGAGGTCATTTAGGAAAAAACTTTAATCAAATGGTAGAGCTCGACCAAACGGAAACAGCTGAAAAACAAAATCAGCAAAAATTCTAAAAACAACTTCAGTAAACATGCTTTGTTAGTGCAGAATTCCAGCAGGCTGTTGGACTACATATAATATAGGCATAGAAACTAAAGTAAAACAGAAATACAACAACAAATGTGGCATTATGAAATTAAGGGAAAAAATGAGAAATTGAAGCTTCAAAATCTCATCGCCCCGATGGTGCAGTGCGTCTACGCGCTTGCACGGGCAATCACAAAGATTTCTGATGACGCGTTTAGCACGCAGAAATTGTACAATAAAATCAATTTGCTAGTGGTTTTTTTCCTTTCATATTGAAAAAACTTTGTTGTTGTTGTTGTTTCTTTAGAAAAATTCGTTAGAACAATTAATTGTTTCTAACTTTGACCTTAAGCTCGATAAACGATTTTAAACTGTCAAACAACTAGAATTTGTATTTAAAATCAAGTATGATTTAAACTATCAAACATTTAGAATTTGTATTTAAATCATATAAAGTCAACATAATAAACATAGAGGTCATTTAGGAAAAAACTTTAATCAAATGGTAGAGCTCGACCAAACGGAAACAGCTGAAAAACAAAATCAGCAAAAATTCTAAAAACAACTTCAGTAAACATGCTTTGTTAGTGCAGAATTCCAGCAGGCTGTTGGACTACATATAATATAGGCATAGAAACTAAAGTAAAACAGAAATACAACAACAAATGTGGCATTATGAAATTAAGGGAAAAAATGAGAAATTGAAGCTTCAAAATCTCATCGCCCCGATGGTGCAGTGCGTCTACGCGCTTGCACGGGCAATCACAAAGATTTCTGATGACGCGTTTAGCACGCAGAAATTGTACAATAAAATCAATTTGCTAGTGGTTTTTTTCCTTTCATATTGAAAAAACTTTGTTGTTGTTGTTGTTTCTTTAGAAAAATTCGTTAGAACAATTAATTGTTTCTAACTTTGACCTTAAGCTCGATAAACGATTTTAAACTGTCAAACAACTAGAATTTGTATTTAAAATCAAGTATGATTTAAACTATCAAACATTTAGAATTTGTATTTAAATCATATAAAGTCAACATAATAAACATAGAGGTCATTTAGGAAAAAACTTTAATCAAATGGTAGAGCTCGACCAAACGGAAACAGCTGAAAAACAAAATCAGCAAAAATTCTAAAAACAACTTCAGTAAACATGCTTTGTTAGTGCAGAATTCCAGCAGGCTGTTGGACTACATATAATATAGGCATAGAAACTAAAGTAAAACAGAAATACAACAACAAATGTGGCATTATGAAATTAAGGGAAAAAATGAGAAATTGAAGCTTCAAAATCTCATCGCCCCGATGGTGCAGTGCGTCTACGCGCTTGCACGGGCAATCACAAAGATTTCTGATGACGCGTTTAGCACGCAGAAATTGTACAATAAAATCAATTTGCTAGTGGTTTTTTTCCTTTCATATTGAAAAAACTTTGTTGTTGTTGTTGTTTCTTTAGAAAAATTCGTTAGAACAATTAATTGTTTCTAACTTTGACCTTAAGCTCGATAAACGATTTTAAACTGTCAAACAACTAGAATTTGTATTTAAAATCAAGTATGATTTAAACTATCAAACATTTAGAATTTGTATTTAAATCATATAAAGTCAACATAATAAACATAGAGGTCATTTAGGAAAAAATTTAAATTTCATAATTATCTTATATTTTTAATATTTGTCAAATCCTCGATTTGAAAACTATATTTTTTGTAAGGGAAAACACAGAAAAATATTAAAATTTATTAAAAAAAATCCTAGAAAATGCACTCAACATTCGAAGTTTTTACAAATAATGCATAATACGTATGTAAAATACGATTTCTTTTCGAACAAAATGTTGAACACATAGTCTGGAGAGATGCGTAAAAAGTATGCTTTTGTGACGAGTGCTACTAAAAAAGTATGAGATATTAGATGAAAAAATGTTGACAGTAGGTAAGAGCTATCAAAACCACTGCGAAGCGACATATTTGGCCATGCTTCGCAACACCCCCATGCTTCAAAGCTCTCCACTGTGTCCCTTACCAAAAAGTTTGCAATTAATCTTGTTTGTTTTTTACTACAAAAAAAAAATAATTTCATAAAAACAGTTGTGTGTGTAAAGGTATATCTATTATGCTCTAACTGAAATACAAGAGGGCGCTGCAGTTCAAATATTAAAAAATCCCCAAAAAATTCTAAACTGCTCATCCAATTAGCATAGAATTTTGTAAACAAGTGTTTTCAGATACAGTATGGTATTTGGTCCTATGTTTTTTGCTATATCTAGAACATCAGAGATATTAATAACAACTCTAAAACTACGTTACTTTCACAAATTTTAATAAAAAATGTATCCTGCTGTATTTTTTCAAAGAATAGATAATGAAAGCTGTCTATTTTGACGTTCATATAGAACCAATACAAACAGGTAAATAAAAAAAAAACAATATTGTTGACTTGCTACCAATATATTTCGGAGATATTAGTTATGAGGTTCCAGAGTAATATAGAAAGAGAATTTCACTAACGCTCAATACTTCTATTAAAGTGCTTTGATGCAAGAAGTCAACACTGTCATATGGAATATAGAAGAGAAAAAAAAAATTAATATAAGGTTGGAATCTTATTGAAAGAAAAGCGGAATAGATATTGTGAAATATTGGTATTTAGAAACAATATTCCGTAAACGAAGATGAAACGTCAACATGAGGGAGAAGCCTATTTTTATGCAACAGTTTTAAAAGACAAGACCTGAGAGAAAATAATAATAACAACAACGGCAACCATCACATGCTTGCAGTTTGCTATATTTCCACTTTTACTAAAAATGCATCAATTTCAGCATCTGCTTGTATAACTATCTGTCGGGCTGTCTGCCCATCTAACCATCCGACAATCAAGTTTTAGTTGCATTTTAGTACTGATCTATATTTCAGTTTTGTTTTTATTGTTGTTTCGAAATATTTTCCAACATGTTTTGGTTTTTTGTATGTGTAAAGCACATGTTGTTTTGTGGGTTACTGGGCTGATGGACCGAACTGGCTGGTTGTAGGGTTGGTTGGGGCAATATGGCGTGTGGCTGATATTTAACAAAGTTGTTGTTGTTTTTGCAAGTAAAACGAAACATGATGTTTTCGAAATTAAAGTAAACATTATTGGCAACAGTTGTAAACTTTTGTCAAAAGTCTGCTGATGTTAACAATTTTTAAATTTTTAAAAATTTTCGATAATAATGTTTGGCAAGTTGTTAACAGAAAAGCTATGCAGGCTTACGATGTACAAAAATATACACCATTTTGCTTTGGTTTATTAAATTTTTGATATACTAACCAATGCAAGTTTATTTCTGGGTGGTCATAGAATAGCAAAATAAATAGAAGAAATTTTTTGTAGAAACAAATAGAAGTTCCTTTTCGCACTTCTCAAAGTTAATAGTTAAAAGTTGCCTTACAAACGGTATTAAATGTTGTGAATTTGATGAATTAAAACTTTTATATTATAAACATATGAAAATTAGAGCTCTTAAAAAAAGGAGGAACTCTATAAGAACCAAGTCTATAGAACCATCGCTTGAAACTTCTTAGTGTACTTTTTTAAGTCCTAATGCATACTCAATGTACTTCCTATATTTGAGCCTTGGTCGAACCTTGTTCGAGCCTTGCTCGGCTTTTGTTCGATCAAAGTTTGACTTTTTAAACATTTTATGCTTTATTAGAGTAGTCCAATTATGTGACAAACTAAAAACGAACCTTTGTGGATATTGATATCCAAAAGTAAATCAATACTCAAATATATTTGTGTGTACATATTACTAATAACTGTCGTCCATTTTACGATTTTTATTCGTAGTTTTCAGCCACGAATAAGATTCTCAAAATTGACGTATATTAGTACATATTACGAATATTTTATTCGTATTCGTAAAAAAAACAAATGTATATTGTACGAATACATTTGTTACATTTACGAATGATCATAATAACTTATAACGAAAAAAAAAAAAATATTCTGTCTGAGCTGGGGTTTGAACCTCGGCTCTTTAGCTTACGTGGCCCACTCCACCAGTAGGCTACAGCCACTTTACAATGATACAGTTCCATATATTCTGTTGTTGTTCAAGAAAGCAGTAAAAAAAAAATTCTGTCTGAGCTGGGGTTTTAACCTCGGCTCTTTAGCTTACGGGCCACGTACTCTACCAGTAGAGGCTACAGACACGACAAACAAGGCTGAACGTTTTCGGTGCTCAATTTTTTAAACTCAACTAATAATTCGTACATTCTTCTAATAATTCGTATGGTCAACCTGCGAATGAATTGTTTCTACTAATACTATTTTTCATCGTAAATATTACGAAAGCATTAGTTAATACTACGAATGTAATGAAATAAATTAAGAAGTTATTCGTACGAGAAATTTACGAATATTATTATTTATGTGCACGCATTCATTCATACAATGCACTTATACGAATTGATTTATTTCTGTTTACGAATATCATTAGAATATAAATCAAATATATTCGTAGATACTACATCAGGTGTTAGAAAAATTTTACGAATGAATTCGTAAAGATATCACAATAAAAATACTTTGTATATTAAATGAATATTTGTAGAATGTATGAATATTTTATTTACTAATATCATTCGTAGAAATTTTGCTAATAATTTTTTGAGTGAAAGAGAGAAAAATGTTTCTTCTTGAATGTAGGTTCTTGTGAGACACGTTAAATACGTTATGCAGAGTACGTCCGTTATTTTGCAACTTCTGTCAATATGATCTGTTGAGATGATCTTACATTTTGTTAGCATTTGACTGACCAACAAGTGTTCTTAGTTTCTCTATTAACTTTTATTTTTGATGGTGCCCTCAAAACCATTTTTTTTTTTATTTTTGCTTTTCCGAGTTGAAGTGAGTTGAGTTGAACATTTCCGAGTTGAAGAGTTTGTCGAGGTTAGTTATAAGAATTATCTTTAAAATATTTTCCTACAAGTTGGGTAAAGATGAAAAAAAAAATTATCTTATGTCATTTAAGTCTTTGTGTCACAATACACTACAATTTTTTAATTCGTATATAGCGCCTTAATTTCAGGCTTCAAAAAAATATACTATAAAATGGTATTTCAACTTAATGCTTTTAGAGGCTCTAGAGGCTCTAGAGGCAATTAGTTCATCTACAAATGCAACGTTTCAGGTTAAATAAATAGGTACTAATTTCTTCGTAAGTTATGGTGCAAAAACAAGACACGTATCACCACATCCATTTCCCCCTCTTTATATAGAGTCTTTATTATCATTTCGATCTAGGCACATTTAAAATTTGTTAAAAGGGCCACTCGACACTTGTTTGACCCTTGTTCGGACCTTATTTCGTCCTTGCTCAGCTGCTGTTTGACCACTGTTTAAATTTTATTTATTTTTATTTGTCTGTAAGTGCTTATTATGAGCTCACTTAATCAAGTGCTTGTATGAAATGATGTAATTTGAAGTAGTGTATGTCTTAGCATTTCTTAGGAAAACACTTAAATTTTTCTTAAACCTGGTACTGTTTGACCCTTGTTCGGACCTCATTTCGTCCTTGCTTAGCCGCTTTTTAATTTTTTTTAATTTTTTTTATGTAAGTTCCAATTATGAGCTCACTTAGTCAAGAGCTTGTATGAAAAGATTTAATTTGAAGTAGGGTCTGTATTAGCATTTCGTTGGAAAACACTTAAATTTTGCTTAAACCGGGCTCTGTTCGACCACTGTTCAATTTTTTTTATTTTTTTTTTTGTCTGTAAGTGCCAATTATGAGCTCAGCTATTAAAGTGCTTGTATGAAAAGATTTAATTTGAAGTATTGTATTTAGAAAGAAAGATTTAATTTGAAGTCTGTATAAGCATTTTGTTGGAAAACACTTAAATTTTGCTTAAACCGGGCCCTGTTTGACCCTTTTTCGGACCACATTCGGTTCTTATTTGACCTATATTTGACCTTTATTATAATTTTGCTTTTTATTGAACTTACATGAACTACTAAATATATCGAAAACTTAATCAAATAAAGAAAAATGTTACCTAGGTTACAAATTAAATATGCTATTTCAAGAACACTCTAAATAAACGTAAATTTTTATAATGGTTTATATTAATTTCGGACTCTTTTGGTCTAGCTTTTTAACTTTTTAAAGCTTTAACTGCAACTTTATATAGTTTATTCAAAAGTAAGCAAATTCTCTGACCAAAACTCCATACGTTTTTTAAGAGCAACTTACATGAAATGTTGTTTTCCGTATATTTTTCAGTAAATTCTTCTTAATTAAAGTTTTCTATATGACCTTGTTACTTATTATGTTGATTTTCTATGATTTAAATACAAATTCTAAATGTTTGATAGTTTAAATAATACTTGATTTTAACTGGCTGGTATTAACCTGACCTAAATCTCAATAAACGATTTTAAACTAACAAACAACTAGAATTTGTATTTAAAATCAAGTATGATTTAAACTATCAAACATTTAGAATTTGTATTTAAATCATAGAAAATCAACTTTTTAGTTATTGTTTTTTATTTTTTACTTAAAATTTATTGTATGATTGTTATAAATTGGTGCTTTATTAAGTGTTAGGTTAGCTCCAGCATATATTTTTTTTTAGAAATTAAACAGTTGTGCTATAATGTTCTTCAATGTGCCATAGAAAATAGCGAAAATAACGAAACATTTTTTTTTTGTCTTTTCTTATTGCGAAAAATGCTGAAAGTTATCGAACAATGTTATCAAACGTTTATGCTTTTATTTAAATTGTTTAGTTAATTTTTTTATTCCTTGAAATTGCCTATAACAAAAGCTGTTTTTGAGCTTTACAGTTAAGGAGGCAGATGCAATTTTTTGTTTTAAAGATCAAAGAACCAAGGCATGCGCCTTATACAAACAAGGTTTGGTCTTTGACCTGAAAGGAAAGGGATAGATTTATTAAGAGGAATTGATTGGAACAAAACGTGAATTATTGATTAGGCGAAACAACCGTGAAAGACAATTTGAATTGCACAAGGAGAGATGGGCATTTATATTATTAATAAACATATGAAGAGTATATGTATCTCTTTAAAAAAGTAGGTACTTTATAAGGACCAATTCTATAGAACCATCGCTAGAGAGTTTTTTGTGTACTCTACTAAGTCCTAATGCATACTATATGTACTCCCTGTGTTCGAACCTTGTTCGAACCTTGTTCGAATCTTGGTCGAACCTTGTTCGAATATTGGTCGAACCTTGTTTGAACCTTGTTTGAACCTTGCTCGACTTTTTTTGGCAAAAGTTTGAGTTTTTAAAAAAGTTATGTTTTTACTAGAGTAGTCCAATTATGTGACCAACCAAAAACGAACCTTTATGAGCTAGTGTATCCAAAAGTAATTTTTTTTATTCAGTGCAGTAACAAAAAGTTTGTTTTGTTCTTTGCTTTGATTTATTTTTCTCTCCTAATTTTAAAAAAAGCGAATATATAAAACCTTTTTTTTATGGCAAGAAAAAGTTTTCATTTTATTATAACAATGCTTAATATGATCAATTCAAAACAATACTTAAGAAGTGTCATTAGTTCAGAATGCTTTTTAAATGCAACTATATACTACTTTATGAAGTAAAAACTACTTGGGCATAAAAAAAAGTGAAATACTTGAATGAAACATGTTTTGTGAAATAAAAACGTGAGATTTTTCATTACCTTCTTTTGTTTTATGCAAGAAGGGCACATTTTCCGTTGACTTTTTGTACAGATTTTGAACAATAATATGGAAAATATATTTTATTAATATACAAATTGGAATGGCAATATATGAGTAGCAGTAAATATTAAAACCTTTTATTGTATACTACAATAACAAAAAATTATCAGAAATCAAAAGTTTTAACAGAAGAGCCCTTATTGCATATAACTCCTCAATTGTTTACTAAATTTTTTTTTCTCATCCAATGCTTTTAACATAGCTAAAAATAATAGGGATTAAGGTTGCCACCACGTAATATCTATTAAAATGCCAGAGTTAAAGAAAGGTATTTGCAATGTTGTTTTTTAACTCCGGTCTAGGATGTGCGCGTCATTTTTGCACGTCACACACGCTGCCAAATCTACTTAATTCAGCGATTAAGTTGACAGCATTTCGCACTTTGGCAAAAAGAACATGAATTATGGCGCAGCAACCTTTAGAGGCACTGCTGCCAGCATAAGAAAGAGCAATAAAAAATAAGATAGCAAAAAAGAAAATCTAAAAAATTGAGAAGTGAAAAATTTTGCACTTCAACACCGACGTGCAATTTTTTTTACCCCCTTCCAATGCTATGCAAATAATTCAGTCGCAGCATTGTTTTGCTCAAAAGGGATAATAGCAACAACACAAACACCAAGTAAAAAAATAATGAAAGTCTGAGCAAGATATATAAGTTAGTTATTTGCCAAGAAATTTACGCGTCTTGGCATTTCTGATGTCTGATCCTTGCTGCTGCTAAGTTGAACAACTCAAAAATTTGTTCAAAAAGCACCCCCCAAAATTGTTTCAAAGGGCATGTGACAGACTTGACTGCCGCTTCGCACCTTGTTAAGCTTAAAATATTTTTGCCTGCTGTCTTTTGTAAAGAAAAAAATAAAACCAAAAAAGGCAGGACAATATTTAAATGCATGAATATGTTGCGCTGACACAAACAGGCGGCACTGCAACATCATGTCATGTGACATATTTTCTTTTTCTTCACGGTATAATTTATATATATAATTTTTTCACTTGCTTGCCCTCTTATGTCCTTTAAAAATTAAACGCACCGTTCCTGGTTCCCTTTCAGTTTTTGTTCTTACACTGTTATCCCTTTTGAGCACGTGATTTACCGTTTTAAAGTACTTTTTCGCTATTGTTTATTTTTTTTGCTATTCTTTTAATATTTTATCAAAATTATGATAAATTTTTGCAAATGTCCTGACAGCGTCAGCTGGCGAAGAAATGTTTGCGAAGCTTTGCTTAGGGTTGTAAGTTGAAAAATTTTAGTTGTAATTTTATTAAAAATTGCCAAAAGAAAAGAGTAGATAGTATTATGAAATAAATACGTGATGAAGTTTTTAAATCCTTCACAAAAGTAATAAACAACCACCAAACCAAGTCTTTGAACTACAATGCAATTTAAAAAGGATTTAAAGGATAACTTTTTACTTATTGTAATGCGTCAGGAATTAACAATAGAGCCTGTCATTGTTCTCAAAAAATCAAAGAAATCTTATCGCTATAACAAGGTTTTGTTGATGAGTTTGATAAATGCTTGAGCGAATGAAAATTGTTTGATTTATTGTTACTGTGTTCAATTTCAAGTTCAATTTATTCGTTTTAAAACGTTATTTGTACAATAAGAAACAAGTTCTTTTATAATACATCAAAGTTGGTAATGTTACAATATATCTACTTAAGCCTAAGAAAATAAATAATATGCTTAGATTAAACAACTATGACATGGCAAATTAATTTTATTAATGGATTTATTATTATTTTTATTTATAATTATTACTTAAAAATAACGATTACATTTTTTTTTTATTTTTTTTTTTATAGAATTAAAAACAAGAGTAAGAGTAAGAGTAATGACTCAGGATCAGCGGGATCGTCATACCCGACATTCCATAAGGGAATGCCCTGCTGCAAAGTTGAGAGAATATGTATTAACAAATATTAAAAGATTTAAACAGGTTCACTTAAAAACTACTCAGTGCTTGGTGGAATAAATATTGATAAAAACAGAAAAGAAATTCATAATAAAAAGAATAAAAAAAAAAAAAAAAAAAATGAGAAATAAGAGTAGGAATCAAGTATAGGGAAGCAGAGGGAGGTATAGAACGAAGAACTAGAGAAGTAAGAAGAAGTGGTCACAATGTATGTTTATTAACTTGAAAAGTAAGAGAAAATGGCTTGTCTAAACATTCTGGTTCCAGCAATAGTTTTAATATGACTTGGTAAACTGTTCCATAACCTAATGGCGTTAACGAAGAATAATCTTGAGGAATTTAGAAAGTTAAATTTAGGGATAGTAAGCATACGACTTCTTTGTAGTTGACTAAATTGTAATTTCTCATATAAATAATATGGTGCTTTCGAATGAATCAGCTTGTGTAAGAACAAACAGTTTCTGAAACTTAAGTAGTTTATTATATCGCAACCAATAATGCTTTTGTTGAACTGAGATATATGATCAAACTTGCGAAGGCCAAACACATATCGGATGGCATGATTGAATGCCAGCTGAAGCTTTAGTTGGGAACAAGAGTCCAGCTTACTGTAATTAAGTAAGTAATTAAGGGAATAATTAGTTGAACTACTAGTTTGCTTCTGGTGCTAGTGGGTGTAAATTCAGCCATCACTCTTAAATTTCGTAAAACATAATGTACATTTCGTACCACATTATTAATGTGGTCAGTGCATGTCAGCGTGGAATTTATGTAAAAACCAAGACTTTTTGTACAGCGTGTTAACTTTAATTTTTCAGAGCCCAAAAATAAATCAGGAATATCCTCGTAAAAAATGTTATCTTTCGCACAACAGATTTTAAAGCATTAAGCTTAAGACAATTAAAGATTGCCCATCTGTTTATAGATTCTAGATCCACATTTAGTCTGTAAACTAAGTCATCTAGAAGACCAACTCTATTGGAAAGATATATTTGTACATCATCTGCATAGGCATGCATTGTTGAATATTTGCAGACTCCAAATATGTCATTTATGAAAATAACAAACAGCAGGGGACCAAGAACCTGTACTGAACCTTGGGGTACACCACTAGTCAGAATTTTGTACCCAGAATATTTGTTGCCAGCCCTGACCCGCTGGACCCGATTTGCCAGGTAACTCTTTAAGAGCCGTAAAGCGCTATCACTAAAACCATACAAACACTTAAGTTTCTGACACAATAACGAATGATTAACTGTATCGAATGCCTTCGAAAAGTCTAGGAGGCAAAGAAGTGTTATATGTCCTTCATCATACGACGATCTTATATCATCTAGAATTTTGACTGTGGCAGTGGTACAACTGTGAAAAGCCCTAAAACCGGATTGCATTGGGTACAATAAGTTGTTTACGTTAATGAAAGATTCAATTTGGCATGCCATAAGAGCTTCACACACTTTGGCCAGACAAGATAGTATGCTGATAGGCCTATAATCATTGGGCTCATTAGCATTTGGTTTTTTTGCTACTGGCATAACAACAGCAACTTTCCAAGAACAAGGAAAAAAAGACGTAGTGAAACAGTGGTTAACTATATGTGTAATGGGGCTAAGAACATGTGGAAGAATAAATTTTAAGAATTTTAATGAAATATGATCCTCACCTATTGCATTAGACTTAATTTTTATTATAGACTTTCTCACGTCGTTTGAACTTACTGTGGAGAATTGGAAATTTTCATGTTCAGTATTATCGGAGAAAATAATGTTGTTACTGGGAGTAGACACTGAGTTAGAGAGAAAGAAATCATTTAAGATATCCGGATCGACATTACACTTATCAGAACGTTTTGCACCAATACCCATTGCTTTCAAGTTCCTCCATAACGCCTTTGACGGAAGCGAAGCATTTAATTTAGATGCACAGAATTTTTCTTTAGACTGCCTAACAAGTCGAACTGACGTATTTCTTGCAATCCTAAATTTTTCCCAATTAAACGCAGACGGACACCTTTTCCACAAGCTGTGAAGCTTGTTACGTTTTTTAATAGATTTTAGCACATGAGTGTTAAACCATGGGCAGGCTGAATTTTTTACCGTAACTGAACGCAAAGGAACATGCTTTTCAAAAAGACTATTTACAATATTTGTAAACACATTTACTTTGTCATCAACAGTTTCTGCAAACCATACATCATTCCAAAATGTGTTATCGATAAATTGTTCAACCTGGTGAGGAAATGCAAAAATTTAAAATATATTATCAAAATGGAAAAACTCTATAAAAAAAATTCGCGGAACGAGCTCTACTACGTACAAACATCAATAAATGCAGATAAATTTTTGCAACAACATGACATTAAATAAAATATCAATATCAATATCATGTCATAGATATCAAAATATCAGCAAAAACACGAATCTTGAATGCATGAAAATTTCTACAGCAATAACAGCTGATATCTACCATTTGAATTGGAGAAAAAGAAATGCATATTTTAGTTGAAAAGGTGTTGCAAAAGTGAGGTGCAAAAAATCATTGTAAAAATATTATGATGTATGCATTTTATGTATTTGCTGGTAAAAAAAATTGGTAAAAATAGACAAAAAACAACAACAACTTAGCTCAAAAAACAACGACTGTTGCTGTTTGTAGAACATATGCAAAATAGCAACATCAACATAAATGACAGTGCAATAAATATAACTAAAACACATTCACTGCAACTATGGAAGTGAGTGTGATTTGCGCATTCGAATTTCTGTTAATATTTTGTTAAATCATTGGCATCAACATCCACTAAAACTAAAACTAAAACTAAAACTAAAACTAAAACTAAAACTAAAATAGAACGAAGGAAAACCAGTGCTAGAGAGTGTTAAATATGTGAAGTAAGAAAATTATGAAGTGGAATTCCATTTTATGTATGGGTCATTTCATGCAATATTTACCCCTCAAACAAGGATTTGTTGAACATATTTTTTTTGTACAGAATTGTATTTCGTTTTTATTTTCAATTGAAAAAAAAAAATTGATTACAACTTAAAAACTGCCTTTTATGTTAACGTTCTGACCATTGTTTTGACGGCTTTGTAACGAAATCGAAACCATAAAAACGGTTCCGTTTTTGTGCGCATTGTGTACACAGTAAAAAATTTGAGGGTAAATTTTATCTTTTTTATAACATTTGCGTGGTATAAACTAATTTTATTCCAAATAATTTATAAATTTTATACCACTCAATATTATAAAAATAATAAAACAAATATAATTTAAAAATTTTTTATGGATATCATGTGAAAATCAAAAAATATTCTGGTTCGAAAGTAAAAAATTCACCGAAATTGGGAAATTTAAAAATATAGTGATTTCGATTGGTCTGACGAGAAAAATGGTTTAGAAAATTTTATAAGATTTGAAGGTATAAATTTTAAAACATTTTTGGTTTGGATTTATATGTACACCAAATAGTATAAAATTTATCCTCATATTTTTTACTGTGTAGCAGTTTTGCTTTTATCATTAAATGTATATGAAAATGCTGTGAAAACCACAGCAAGATTTAATTTTGTGCTGCGTATATGGCAATAACATATGTCGTTGTTTTCAGTAGCGTAGCAAGGGTGGGGCGGGGGGGGACGGTCCGCACCGGGTGCACAGACAGAAGGGGTGCAAAATTAACAAAAAAAATTTTTAACATAAATCTGTACTAAATTGTGTAATTTGTTTGTATAAACATAAATTGTTTTTAGTCCTCTGCGACTGACGTGCCTTAATTTTCACAATTCTACTGACGTGGTAGTACATCAGACATCATTTTCACAACTTATATTTTCGAAACTAGCTTTTTATTTCTTATTTTACCTATTAAATTTTAAAGTTAAGAGTGTATATTAATTTATTTTAATTTACATTAATTAATTACATTAATTAAATTAATTTAATTAATTTAAAAATTTTTAAAATTTAAAAATTTAAAAATTTTTAATTTTTTTTTAATTTACTAATATATAAAATTAAAAAGACGTATGTAGCTAACATTTATTGATATAGCATAAATAATTTTTGCAAAATATACTCATCTTATGGTGTCTGTCATACCACCACGTCAGTCGCAGAGGGTTAATAGGAGCGCTTAATATATGGTTTTTTCAATGCCTAGTATGATTGAACTTATTATATTGGCTGTACTGTTACATTGCAAAATACAAAAGACAAAAGGTGCAAAAATACCTCAAAGCATTCCTTACAATGCGTTTGTATCAATTAAAACTAATTTAAAATATTCATAGGTATAATATTTGGTGAAGGTGCGTGCAACCATCATAAAGATTATACATACATTTTTATTTATTTTATACATAGTTATAATTGGATTGATGTCACAAATTTTTCATATGATATATAGTTTTGCTATTGAATGCTTTTAAGTAACTTAATATAAACTAAATGTTTGTAATGGGTTTTTGGATAGGGCCGTTAAAAAATAGCAGTGCTTCCAATGTAAATTTTTAAATGCAGAAACTATTCTTAGCTACACGTTCTACACGTTATGTATTAATTTGCTTCTAAAGAAGCAAATGGTTAATAGTTCCAGAACATTTTAATACTAAATTTATATTAAATATGCATTTTGTCTTTAAAGCAGTATTGAAACAATGCAGCAATTTAAGCGTTATTAAAAGTAGCTGCAAAAATCCCAATAATTTTCCGTATTAATTGCCTCAGAGAACGTAATTGCCCACCAAAGGATTTCCTTTATCTTCTAAGCTGTGTGAAATTTCGTTTCAAGATCTTTAGCACCATCTGCCAATGGAGTCAAGAACTGACTCAAAAAACAAAAATCACTGTTGGTTTAATCGGCTCCAACAAACTAAATTTTTTAATTTTTCCTTTAACTTTGCAAGACATCATATTCCATATATATTTATTATCGAAATATTATAAATTTGATAAATTTATCAAAATTCATTAACAAGAAGAAAATAAGAGGGCGATGTTTGAGTGCCTGGATAGGTTTCATTCGGAACTTAATAGTAGAACAAAATCGATACAAGAAATTGAAAATGTATTTGAAGCAATTCTACCACCAAGCTTGCTATCCACTTCTGAAAATGAAGTACAGATCTTAATACAAAGATTCGTCGCTGTCCATGATGAGGTCAATGAAGAAGAGTTAGCAATTGAAATACCAAGGCTAAGAAGGCACCTTAAAGCTGCAGACATTGCTTTAGAAACTCATAAAAACTCGACCTCAATAGATTTTTTAAGCTTTATATATGACTGGGGATTCGAAGAGACGTTGCCGAATCTAGCACTAACTTTAAAATTATTTTTAACGATTTGCGTTTTAGTTGCTTCATGCGAAATAAGCTTTTCAAAACTTAAAATAATAAAAAATTATTTACGGTCAACAATGGGGCAGTCAAGACTCACAGACCTCTCAATATTATCTATTGATGCCGAAGAGACTGAGAACATCGATTTCGATGAATTTATCGAAAAGTTTGCTTCTCTGAAAGCAAGAAAGAAGGAATTTTAAGTCTTGATGGTACCTTGAAGTTTGATTTTATTCATTATTTTTAATCATTAAATAATGTTTTTATATTTTTTCAGACACCCAATTGATATTTTAAAACAAAAAAGTTAAATTAACTCGATGCATCTTAACAAAATTATTAAAAGATGCAAATAAAATATTTTAAACAAAACCGTATATTTGCAAATTTTTAGTTTTTTATAGAGATTTTAGATATGGATAAGGATACCCGTCCTTTGAGGGTGCAAAATATATTTTCCGCCCCGGGTGCCAACAACCCTAGCTACGCCACTGGTTGTTTTTATTAGCAACAGCAACTACATCAACGGCATGCAATGCTTATAATTTGACCAGTAGCTGCAATGAAAGGATTCGACAGCAGTGTAAAAAAAAAATAATATTTCAGCGCACTTCAACAGCTGTTGTCGCCATTCTTTCGTGCTGGGATGTTTTTTGTAATGCTTATTTTTAGCTTTAGAAAATTTCTTCAAGTATGTCTGCAGTTTATTTTTATAAACATTCTATATTATTTGTGTTTTATTTTTTCTTTCCCACAGTTGACATCAGAAACGTTTTAAGTGCCAAGCAAAAATTGTTTTCACAATAGTTCTATGAATTTGTGAATAGTGTATGAATTTCTTTGGGTTATTAGAGCAGCAACAACAACAAAACAAAAATTCGAAATTGTTTATTTAAACATATGTTGCAAAAGGAACGTCGTCCTTTCGCTAAAGATGGTAATAGCAAGATTTTGATACGCTGCCATCTTGTCAAAGCCTTACAATTTTAATTACATGTACCTCAATATTCTTAAGTGTGTGTTGTTCGATAAAATTCGCATGCCTTCCAGGGAGCATAACAAAAACTGTTGCTAGGGTTGTCAATTGTTCGACAAATTGTAGAAAGCGGTTTCAAGAATTGCATAAAAATTAAAACTCTTCTGTAATTTCTTATTAAATAGTTTTCAAGAGGATACTACTAAGCTTAAATAAAAATACGTGCCCTTCAGGTTGTTATTTTAGGAATATATAAGTAAGGAATAAAAAATGTTTAATGGCTTGTAATAAAGAGCCTGAGTATTTTTCTATTATTTACACAAAAATAATCTGTTCATTTGGGCGAACAGTGAACTACCTAGTGGAAAAAAATTAAAAAAATTTGTGCCTCGAAATCCTGCAAATTTGGTATCAATGACAGATAATACTTTGACTATTGATAATGCAAAATATTGGAGCAATAAAATCTGTTTTGATTGAGCTGCAACGCTTTGAAGTTAAGTATTTTTTTGAGAAATTCAAATTTTATACAAATAATTGCCAAAAATCAAGTTTTTATATTACAATTGGAGCAATACAATTAAATAAAGCTCATAATTTTAAGAAGTCCATTTTTTAATAAAAAAACTCATTTGTTTTATTAAAAACTAGCTGATATACCCGGTGTTACTCGAGAGTCATTTATATAAACATTTTAATATACACTTTTCGACTAAATGTTTTTGTAAATTTTGGAATTTTGTAAAAACGTGTTGAATATAAGTTTGAGACCACTATAAAAATATTAGTTAAAAAATTTGCCAATCTCAAAAATAATTTCCTCTTTGGTGCCATTATGTTATTTGCTGCAAGTTTACGCTGTGTGCGAAAAGATTAAATTCGACCTTAACTAAATTGGGTCGATAAGGCAGTGCTTCCTAAATAATTTAGGAAATTCTCGAGCTACCTAAATACTTCATAAATTAGGAAGCACTGCCTTATCGACACAATTTAGTTTAGGTCACATTTAGATAAATTCGCACACAGCCTAAATTGAGTAACAGTTACCGACTTTTCTAAAACATTGGATTTGTGTCGGTAATGCAGTACTTATTTCTAATTTATAATATTTTCCAGCATACTTTTCAGCATACTTTCGGTTAGTACGCAATTGAACCGAAAAATTTGTTCAATGCAGCCAAGCTTACAACCATGATTGGAGAGTTAAAATGTCAAAATTTCGCTGTCTTTTATATGTCGCTACATTTAGTTGGCGCGGAAATTTGACTTACAACAATATTGTTCAAATAACACATTAAACATGAAAAAATTAACTTTTACAGCATTCTTATTCACAGTCATCTTTTCGATGATATAGTGATATATATAGAACATTTAAAATACCATTGATAAAGAACTGAGTGACAACGGTGAAACAATAGTGAGAAAAATGACAAATCACAACAAAACAAATTTAACAGGAGGGGTGCGAAGGCTTTTTTTAACTAAGTAGATTACTATAAGGCAGATTTTATACAAACCAAAATGTTTGTAATTACTCTAGACACGCAACTGCATTCTGAGATAAATGGGCACGTTCAAACTATACAGAGAATTTTAACACAAAACTAAGTTTTATTAATAATAGTCTGGTATGAAAAAATAGATTTTTAGCCATAACTTTTGATTGGAAAGAGATATTGGGGTAATTTTTCACATTAATTATTTTTGAGACTTGATTTTTTTGTTAAAAATATAAAAACAACATTTTGGAAAAAATAAATTTCGCTAAAAAAATCAACCCTTGTTGTATTGATGACAAAAACAGTAAAATTTTTGCGCTTAGCTGGAAGAATTTTTGCAAATAAATGCTATGTCATATGAAAGGTAGCCAAATGTGCAACTTTTAATTGATTTCATTTTTACAACAACAACAATTTTTGAGTCATTTTTTGAGTAACAAGTCAATATTTTGGACCATTTTTGGCATAATCATAAAACATATATACACTGACTTAACGGTACAGTTGAACCTATTTTGGTAAAGTAATTTTATTAAACTTTCGAACAAAAACAATTTGAATGAAATTTATTAATGGACAGCGGAGATATTTGCATTGAAAGACCAAACTTTGATTTTCATGTCGTTTTTTTTCTCATTCTAAGGTAACGGGTGTTTTATGAAAAAGTCGTTGTACTGAAAATTTATCCAATTTCGAAGATATGTGAATGTTTTTGATGTTAGAATAACCTAAATTTTTTAAAATTAAATACACAAAAATCTCCTATACTAAGAAGTTTTAAAATAACAAAATTACCGTTAGTTGAAAAATTTCAGAGGGGGCGTGGCAAAAACTAAGTACGTAACATTTTTAGTTGGGATGCACTTAATATGTATACCTAGTTTGAGCAAAATCTGTTAAGCCGTTTAGATTTGTATAAAGGTCAAACAAACAAACAGAAAATGAGTTTTATTACTATAGATTAAGAATAAAATATTTTTAAGTGGCTTCGAAATTTGATATATTTGAATGAGAAATAAGGAAAAATTAGCATATTTTGATTTTGATTTTGGTTTTTTTTTTTGGATTAATAAAAAACATATATTGTACTATAAGGAACCGAAAATAACTTTTCCTACTTCGTTCCACAAACATATATATTTTTTTTTGTTTAAAAAAATGCTTAAAATTAAAAATTTACATACAAAATCAAGTAAAAAATTAATATAGGTCTTAGGGAGTACCCCTAGGGTCTAACCGATTTCGACCATTTTCAGTACGCATCTGTTACTCTATTTCACTATAATTTTGACGAATTTTTGTTAAGATCGGTCAAGCTTTGTATGTGCCAGAGAACTGCACAAGCCTACTTGAATTCTATTTCAAGTACTTGCTAATAATATAAGTTCAAGCTTGCTTGAGCTTGATAATTTTTAATCAAGTATAACTTGAACTTGAATATAAATAAGCCCACGACAGCTAGCGACTTTCAAATATGCTAGCTTACTAGCGAACGAAATCCCAAGTAAAGGAAAACTTGATACCTTCGGCAAAAAGCTTGAAAAGCCTGGAATTGAAGGCTTGAAGCTTGAAATTGAAAACTTCAATGAGCTTGTGTAGGAAAAGCTTAGGGGTATTAGGACTTTTAACCGTTCTGTGGACTCCGTGGATGGCAGTTTTGGGGGTAGCTGATTTCGGAATTGATGTCAAAATTTAAAAATCGAGATGATGGATAGAGTTGCCACCTAGATTTTTTTGTTTGTTTGCGAATTTTAGTAATTTTGAAATTCTGACGACTTATATAATTTCGAGTCTAATATCACAGCTTTAAAATTAAAGAAAGAAGTTAGGGTTGCCACCTAAATTTTTAACACAGTATAGCTACCTAGTAAAATGTATTTTAAAAATTTTAAACATCATTTAATAGTATTAAGGGGTTTCGCTGATTTCGAATCTGAATTAAGAATTTTAAAATTCAATATGGTGGATATGGTTGAAATGCAATTCTTTTTTATTTTTACGAATTCGGTGCTGGCGCGAACACTAGGTAAAAATGGGTCGCTAAATCCGAATCCGTTGTCAGAATTTCATACATAATTTCATAAAATTTTGTAATTTAGTTTGTATGGTTACTCTTGGAAACTCAACCAAAAATGGGCGTGGTTGAACTATAAATACGCACACTTTACATAAATAATTATAATTCCTGAGTTGTACACGTTTTAATAATGAAACTTGGTGTATTGGTGCTTCTTATAATTCACTTTTAAAGACAGTGGAGAGGAATGTTTCCCTCTTATGACATGCTATGTAAAAAAAGCAATGGAGTGTGCAACGAAGGGGAATGCTTCCTACATTCCATAGAATGTTACATCCGGGAACGCTCACATTTCCTGGAGGGTTATTCAATGAATGCGTTATTAAATTAAATTTTTTAATTCAAAATTTTTTAATATTTTGAAATTTTGTCAAGTTCTTAAATTTTTTTATTTTGATTTCAAGAACAGTATTTTCTGACCTTGAGATTTTGTTTTGATTATAATATTCTTTGTTTTACATCCCTATTCTGAGAACTTGACAATAGTCAACTAGTATTTTTCATATTTCTATGTGTTTGTTGTCATTTTGTTAATCAAAACCATAGTAAATTACCCAGGTAGTGTTGGCAGTTTTTATGGAAATCATAAACTGTTAAAAAATTTATTAAAAAAGAGAGGGCTTTCAATCGGCCATTGTCAATAAGTGAAAACATAACATATACTAAAAATGTTGAAGTGAAAAAAATAGAACAACCTCAGCAGCTGCAGATGCGTATGTTCCAAGTAAAAGAAATATTAATTACAAGTTGTGTATTTTTGGAAGGTAAAAAATATGTTTTGTGCCATGATATATGTATTACATTTTATCTTATTTTACGGGGAGTTTGAGTGATTTAGCTAAAACGAAAAGATGTGCAGCTATAGTAGAGACAGTGGTCGATTTTTTGTCAAAGAGCTATTCATGTGTGCAGAATGATGAAAAATATGAACCAACAGCTGAGAAACTAGAAAGTTAGTACACAATGCTCAAAAGTGGAACAATACCAGAGATGCAGTGGAAGTGTCTTTGTAGAAGAGCACCTTCACCCGAGCACCATGGCCGAAATAAAACATATGTAAAAATAAATAAGCTTTTCGCACAAATCACGAATTTTTTACAACTTTCATGATTTTAAATTTTTACTTGTTTATTTAAACGCACAAAAATTCTTATATGAATTTTCGCTTTCTTTGACTAACAGCTGTTTTTGACAGGCTATGTTTTCGTTTTAAAGAGAAAATAAGCAGTTTCCAACACTACCTGGATAATTCTGCCAAGTTTCAAAACAAAACTGGCAATGGAACTGCTTGCCCTAAGCCAATTTTTTATAAATACTTCGATGTCACCGGCAATTCGACCATCCTTCTCAATCCAGCTCAATACCTCGCCATCGAACGAAGTTCTGAAATGTTAGTTGGGTGCTCCTCTTTTGCAATATAATTGATGTTGTTTTCTTTTAGCAAACTCAATATAGAACGGGCGTACTGTGCAGTTGCTAAATCAGGCCAAAATATTGTTGACACATTGTGGTTTTTATAAAATGGTATTCAGAGACAAATGAGATGCTCCTCTTTGTAAATTTCTGCTGATATAGTATCATTTGTGAAAAATGAGGTGGTCCTAATACCGTGGACTTTTACGCAAAATTTTTCAATTCCAGTTGCATTACCACCTTTCTGTTTTGTGTAAAATTGGAGGCCTGGTAATGTTCCTGATTCAATTTTTGCAAAGGTTTCATCGCCCATAACAATGGACTGAACGTAATCTTGAAGCAAACGGTGGCAAAATTTCCGAATCCTTATTTTCCCAACTTTCACTTGTCTTTCACTTTTTTGGGTACTTTTTGTTTTCTGTACGTTCTAAAGTTATGTCTTTGTTTTATTTTTTGGATAATGGTAACACTGGTTCTAGCTTTTTTTGCCAAATCTCACACAGACATTGAACTATTTTTGTTTATGAAAGATAAAACCTTAAAACCAAGTTTCGGATCTTTGTTACATTTTTTCTTCCACTTTTTGGCAGATCCTGAAAAGATCATGTATCTTCGAACTTTATTATATTATTTTTGACACTATTTACACTAGCTTTATACCTTTTAGCTAGCTTTCTGTAAGAAATGTATTTTTCAGTAGCTGTGCACAATTTTCTTACGCACGTGCTCTTCGATATAAGGTATCGCAAAAACTAAGATAAGCACAGAGGAAAAACTAAAAAACAATGAAAGAAGAATTGATTTTACTTTCTAACGGTTCTTAACGTATTGCAATCAAACATCTAGACTGCGAGAAATATTGAGTTTAAAGTGAGCAGTTTCTTCTCGATACAGTCCTTATTTAAAATATTAGTCATATGCATGAAATTAAAACGTCCTGCAGACAGTCTGCAATTGATCGCCCGCAGTCGATTGCAGTTTAGGAAAGGCGACAAATGTAAAAAAAAAATAAAAAGTTTTGTCCAAAACATTTTTAACAAACAACAACATTTTGTGATGCTTAAGTGTAGGCGTAAATCATAAAATTTGGGCCTGTTATTGCCTTAACAGCAAAAACAACAACAACAACAACATCAACAACAACATCTTTACAAAAAACATGGCGCCGCCTGCCTTTGGTTTATTGAACAGCGGCAGCGTTTCGTTGTGGCCGGCGTTGTCAAGCGTTGTGGTGGCCATTAAATTGTCCCGAACAGCATTTTATGCTTGTCATGAAAAACTCACTCGCTCACACACTAGCTTCATCATCATTTATTTATTTATTTTTTTAATAACTGCGTGCTGGCAACTCTGTGCTGCGCTGTTGCTTTTCATAGCGCTCACAAACTCATTGCCAAACGATCATTGTTAATGAGATGTTGTGCTCATTTTCAATAATTTTTCGGCGCAATATAAACACACACACACACACATACACACACACAAATACTGATATAAAAAAACATGCTGTGGTTTTTTTAAGCAATTATGTGTGTGAGTATGTGTGCGTGCTTTGTGTGCATGTGTGTGCGCCATCATGTCCGCCATTGATGTTAATGTCGCTGCTGGCAGCGCTCATTACAATTCAATGAGAAATATTTTCTGGTTGTGTTCATTTAGCTCTGACAAACGTCAGTTGAAGTCACAACAACCGCAATGGCAGCCATGACAACAGCAACACCAGTAGAAATTTAAACGGGCACAGATGTATGGCACGAAGAAATGCGGCACTCTTTTACATAAAATTTAAAATGTTAAAGTTGTGCTGTGCAAAATAAACTCTAAACATAAATTATTAAATTTGATCAAAACAAAGCCAAGTTGTTTGAAACTAGCATTCTAGGATTTTTTACTAAGAGCGAAAATTTTGAGAAATTTAAGGTGGAACTAAAAAAAGTCAAATTTATTTTTAAAAAATATTCTTTTTGTGACTGTCCTGTCCAGAAAAACAGTCGAAACTAATCTTTCAAGCCCACGAAAGTAAAATTTTAACATATTTCTTTCCAAATAAGATCTTTGAAACCGTATAATTTTCAGTTAGGCTTCCTTTCTGGGTAAAAATAAGAAGTGTTATTTTGAAAAACTATTTTTTTGGGAAAACGACTTTGAGCGACCTCTAAACCTTTTTCAAAAAATTTGCAAAATTCTCAAAATTGGTTTTCGTAACGAACTTCCGGATTCCG
Organism: Dichetophora obliterata; assembly: GCA_963920525.1. NCBI lineage: Eukaryota > Metazoa > Arthropoda > Insecta > Diptera > Sciomyzidae > Dichetophora > Dichetophora obliterata. Next base: position 14,304,324 of record OY986438.1, on the reverse strand, counting down.
CTTCAGCCACCCAAAATTTCAAAAAAAGTAAAAAGGTTTACGCCCTAATATACATATATACAGCTATTAAATAAATTTAAAGATTTTAAAAACAATGCAAACTTTAAAAATCCTTTTAAGGCATTATTTTTGAAGGATTTTAGAAGACATTTATGAAAAAAAAAATCGAAAAAAAATTTTTTAACCGCAGGTCATACCTTAAGTTCTGAGCATTACAGCAACAACAACACAAGAAGTTCATGCTATAGCATATTCAAAATGAAGCAAAGCACTCTGCCTCCTTTTCTTTTTTCACAAATTCTGCCGCACATCATACGAAAGGCTTCACTTCCGGCTCAGGCACTGCCGCCACCACAGCCTCTGCCTTCGCTTGAGCCACAACCTGACCGGATATGGCCGCTATATCCGGCTGTCAATGGCGCGCATTGAATTCGTTGGTGATGTAACTTTTTCTCTGTCTTCTTTTCGCCTCTCGCTGCTTCTGTTGCTGCTGTGGACGTGGCGTGGCGCACGACGCGCGCGTCACTGGCAAATGCTGCAAATTTAATTAATTTTCATTTTTCACATCCGTTTTGTAAAGTTTTCCTGCAGATTTTTTTGGTGTTTTTGTGTGTTTTCTTATTTTTGCATTCAAGCTCAATGCAAATTAAATGTGAAACGTAAATGAATGTCTCTAGCGTTGTCTTTGCCTCGGCAGCTGTCGCTGTTGCTGTCGTTTTCACTGTGCTTTAGTATATGTATGTGTGTTGGTGAGTGTTCGGCTATGCGTGGCCTTGTGTCCAATGTTGCATGCCAACTTTTAAGTATGCAGAACGGAAAAAGGACGGGTTACTTTTTGTTCTTTTTTTTTTTTTTTTTGTAATGAAAGCAAAAACTTTTTGTCAAACTACTACGTGACAAATTTTCAATCGAAAAATCAGCAAATTTTAATAAAATATCCTTGAAATCTATTGTTTTTCTTTTGCATTTGCTTTCTATTCAAATCTTTTTCCATTCGAAAACAAGTCGTATAAATTTTCTTTACAATGCTTATTATTCTTACATTATTAGTCCGGGCGCAGTCATTAGATTTGTGTCAAGACGTTCGCGCAAATTGACCCTCATCGAGAATACTTTTCACCACAAAAAAAAAAGGTAGGAGAACGAAGTACAGTAAAGGGCCAACAGCACTGTAAAATTAATTAAAATTGGTCATGTCTTTTAAAATTTTTGCAAGCAAGAAAACACAATTCATGTGAAATACACAAACGGATTCTTACTAAGCATATATTATTTATTGCTAAAAATATTGTTCTTCTTTTTTTTTTAATGTAGGTAGTAGAGCGTCATTATTCATTTTTTTTAATTTTTTTTTTTTTGCTTAAACTAACCATTATTATTTAAACTAGAGTTGTTCTGTGGCTGGCAGCACAACTCAAACACTTTTTATCCGATCAACTTCAAATTTCACATACTCATTGATAGTTTTATTATCTAAAGAAAAACGTAGGATCTTTTGATACCTCAAATATTGTCTGAACTATGATATTATTTCGAAGTTTTTTACTTAAAAACATCAACTTTGACTTAAAATGCCTCCCAAATTTTTTAATCTTAATATTTCTGAAATCCCCTACATATTTCCTTAGATTTATCTTTTATTATTCAAAAACACTTTTTTTTTTGTTCAATTAGAAAAAATTAGAAACAATTTGGTGCACAAATCGTCCTTGTAGGATGTATGGCTTGGGAGTACGGAAAAATCACATGTTTTTGGCCAGCTACCACTCCAAAAAGTGTTCTACAACTCCTAAACTACAAGAGATATAGCAAAATGCATTTCAACAAAGAAGTACCTCTACTTAAGGACGAAAACCTGGCGCTCATTTTAATGCATGAATTGTCCTTATCTGATATGTAGTTTGTATTTTAGAAAAAAAAATAAAAAAAATTAAAATTGACAAAAAAAAACCATATGAAATTAACATGAAATCTAATTTTTAAATTTCTTCCAAGGATACAGTCTTGTAGACAGTAACTTAACGAACATTTTAATGCATAAATTGTCCTTTTATGATGTATGGTTTAGAAGTTGTGGCTAAAAAATCAAAAAAATCGCAAAAAACGACGTCAAAAACTATGATTCTTGTAAAAAAATTTTAACTAAGATTCTTGAAAATAATTTTTTTTTCTAAATATGCAGTCTTGTGTATATATGTATTAGAAACAATTTGGTGCACAAATCGTCCTTGTAGGATGTATGGTTTGGGAGTTATGACGGAAAAGCACAAGAACTACTGCAGTTTTGCTGCCAGCCGCGGAACATTTCTAGCTTAAAGGCTGTCTAAGAATGACGCTCTACTACAGCCATTTAAAAAATAATAATTCAATTTTTTTTACATTATTTAATGTATGCTTATAAAAACCCCGTATGTATTTTTTACATAAATTGTGTTTCCTTGCTTATAAAAATTCTAAAAGACATGAGTATTTTTAAGGACTTTACAGTGGTGTAAAACCTTAATATAAAATTTTTTGTTTGCAAAATTTTATGCTAAATCGGATAAATTTTTGTAATTATAGGTATAACTGCCTAAAACGAAAACTTCGTTAGAACCAAAAAACAAGGTTTAAACATGTGACCAAGCCAGGACATTTCTAATTGAACCCTATATTCTATATTCAATTGACTTTCAAGGAAATTCCTAATAATTATTTTCTTAATCCTGACACAAATACATCCGGAAATAGACTGTTATTCTGTCTCTACACAAAATAGTTCAAAACTGTCTGACAAAAACCATGCAACGCGCTTGTCTTTAATTTAAATTTAGATTTTGTTCCAGCAAATGCAGTTGAAATTAATGTGCAAGTTTTGTTGTGCTTGTCTAAGCACTGTCCCAAAGGATCTCAAGGATATGATATTGTGTTTTTTCATGTTGTTGCTGCTGTAGCTTGTGTTGTTGCCACACAAACAAACGCACAAACAATAGAAAACAATTCAAAACAACTTCACGCGCACAAATTAAGAAACATAAATAAAAACTGTTTTCCGCGTTTATTGTTGTAACTGTTGTTATGTGCTCTTACACACACACACACATACACATTTACTCAATGAACATGGATATTTTCCTTGCCAGCGTGTTGAACTCGTTTATGATGCGTGCAGGCATGATTTTCTATTCTATTCTATTCCATTCTATTTTTTGCTCTTGTTTTTTTTTGTGCTTTGCGTTTTGTTATTGACGCGAATAAAATTTAAATTAAAATTTAAATAAATGAAGGGAAATAAATTTCCTATTTGTTGTTGTTGCCATTCAATTGTTCGGCATGATAAAATGCAAGTGTCTTGTTTTCGTTGTTGTTGTCAGCATTATAATAAGGGCCGGGCGGGATGTTTTTGTTTGAGGTCACGGAAATGGGTTGAAATAATTGTGCGTTTGACCTGCAAAAAGCTTAGAAATTTTTTACAGATATTATGGTTTTTGTTTGCCAAGAAAGTTACAACTAATACACAAACATGTTTTAGGTTAGAAATTCTGAAGGTTTGACAATGGAAGCTTCGCTTTAACTCCTTTTAAACTAGTGATAAAAATTTAGTGAAATAATCGGCCGCAACCGAGGTTTAACAAAACCATAATTGATATAAATTCTGTTATCAGGGGCCCTATTCTCCAACTGTATGTTTGAAAGTGTTCTAAACATGAAAGTGTCTGACTTAACTCATCGACTGAGAAACAGTGAGTTGTTGTGACAGCCCGTGTACACTTTAAAACTCACAGTTACAGAATAGTGCCCCAGGTCATTTCAAAATTAAAGTTCGAACCTTTCCACAAGTTTGCCTAGAAGTTTTTAATAAGCTTGGAAAGATAAGTTTGGGAAATAATTATAAGCTATAACTTTCCTAGAGTTTAAGAAAAAATAAAAATAAAACTGCTGCTGATTAAATTTATGAGAAAGTCCGAGCACGAATATTAGCGGGCGAACAGCGGTAGAACATGAGCCACACGGTCGTACAAAGACCGAATATGGCCTTAAAATAATCCAAAAAGCCTAGCAGTCAAAAGTTGGGTCGAACAACGGCCGAACAAGGCCTAAATTAAGTTGTACGGACGTTGAAGGCTCGTTGCATGCCATTCAATTTTTCCAAGCTCGTATTCAACGGCAGAAGCAAGCCTAAAAAGCCCAAAGCCACTAAAGAATATTTTTGTGTGTTAAGTTAAAAAACCGCTAATTGTCATTGTAAAATAATCAGTGTTCGGCCGATGTACGGACGCTGTACTTCCGATGTGCAGCCTAGATTATTTCAAAACAGCCTACCTGTGTACGGTAGGAATATAACTTTTTTTGAGTGCAAAATGCCAAACCAGTACCATGTGGGGAATATTGTTCTGATAACTAAAACAATTTTTTAGGTTGATTCTGTGAAAAAAGTTTCCGCATCGAAAGCGATTTATTATAATATACAATACAAAGGAGGTGTCCTTTTTAGATAAGAAAAAAAAATACAAATTTAAAGAAAGTTACTTTTTCTGCTTGAAACATAGCGATTTTATCAAACTTTTGCATTAGACTTGTGAAAAATGGTTTGATATTGAAGATTATATAAAAATTTAAATAAAAAATTACTTAATTAAGACAAGAGTAATTGTTATAATAAAAAAAAAATAAATAAAAGCAAAACTTCAACGCTTGCGGTGCGGAAACTTTTTTCACGATAGAGGAAAAGTTACTCCATATTTTTTAATAATTTTTCATGCCCCACACGACTATGCGGCGGTTTTTTTGACATGTGCAAAAATTGCAAAAAGTTATATCCCTAATGTACGGCCGCTGTACTAAGATTGTACGGGCACTGTTTGGCCAAGAAGTCCTGCAAACGACCCTTCTACGATTTTGTATGGCCAAGAAAAAAATATTTAAAGTTAGGCCTTGTGCGCCGCTGTTTGGCCTAAGCTAAGAAAAATGTTATTTTTACTCGGGAACGAATCTCATAGCAGGTGCGAGGCCTGCAACTGCTGTTCTTTGCAAGGATCTTGCTCTTTGTATATTCAACTCTTACTGTCTTTTTTATATCTTGTTTCACGAAAATGAGAGCCTAAAAGTAGCATGAATCTAAGGTTCTTACATTTTTTTATTTTTTAGTGGTTTATTTTGGAATAGATTAAAAACGTAAACTAAAATAATTAGGCCACAAAAGTAAAGTAACGAAATAGAAATCTTATATCTGTGGTCCTCCGCGCAACAATTTTTAAGAAAACTACTGAGGAAATATATAAAAAGTTTTACTAAAATGCCTAATAGGTTTTAAAGGAAAACCTATAATATGAACGATCAGATCAATCGATTCTTCAATTCGCTTTATAGAATCATTCAGCTTTCGGCAAGCTATAAAGAAAATAATTATATAAACTGACACTTTTGCTTGAACTCGTTGCGACTTCAAATAATTATTTAATTGCTTTATAAAAGCAATTTGTTTTTGTCTGTTTGTCTACACTTCTATGCTTCTCTTTGCATTATAGTTTTCAGTTCTACCAAAAGCATCGGTTACAAGACCATAAAGCTTTGACAGAGAAAGTAATAGAGGCTTTAAATAGTGATAAACACAACTTTTGCGAAGTCGCTTAATTTTGCGTTTTTAATTTTGGAGTCGTTATGATTTTAAAGGTACTTATTTTTTGTCAATTGTATTTAGATCTTTATTTGTATTCCAATTTTTTTATAGTAAAAATTATTGCAAATAAAATTATTGAAAACATATTAAAAATAAAATGAAACAACAAAGTTTGAATTAAACTACATAGTACAAAATATGAAGCATGTATAAATAATATTACATTTAAATACATATAAAAAAAAGACACTTAGAAAATTATATAAATAAAATTAATAATTAAATCGAAAACACGCCAATCAACACATAAATAAGATTCTCAAGATCAAACTTTACATTTTTCTAATAATTTTGAAGCTGGCTTTTTTCAATATTGTCAATAAGAAAATGAATTTAAATTAGTTATGAAAAATATTTTTTCACAATTTCTTTGATGCTGCTTAAGGCTGTCAATTGTGAGAGCAGCTGTTGAGACTAAAAGTTTACTTGTTTTAAACTAAATTTAGCGAGAAAACGATTGTTTATTTATATTACAAGTTTGCCTTTGCGGTACTATCTCAAAAATTACGCATTTTTGTCAACATTTTTTAATAGCGGTATTCATTTCATTGCTGCAATGTTAGAAATCGGAAATTTCCGACGAGTTGAAGTGAGCGACCACTTCATGCTTAAAATCGCCATTGCTTCATTTCGTTGGTGGGCTTGTAACCGAAACAAATAATTATGTTAAAAACTTCTTTATTTCTGCCTTTTAATAGAAAAATAGTCCCAAAAAAAGGTAGCAAAACTTAATTAATGATAATTTTGTTCTTGCTCGCATACATTGCAATAGCTTTTAGGAGGGATTTGATAAAATGCTCTTCTTCTTATGGAAATTATCATATTCAAGAATTATATATTCAAGATTCCGCCATGCGCATGTCCACTCTCTTTGTGAGCAAGTGCATGTGACGTCAGAAGTGATAGAGAAAAGAGTGTCAAACTAACTTAAAAAACGTAGTAAAAAATGTTGGATTTTTTAAATGAAATATTTATAAATCAAAAAACAACGCTTGTCCAGAAAAAATAGTAATATATAATTTAATTTTAATTAATATTAATTTTAAATATACTATCTTTGATAAAAATTTTATATCTTATTGGGGTGTTAACTTCCGTGTTGACCCCTTCACAAAAAATAACTATGTTGCTCGATTTGTTTTGAGAGTAGTTTGACTGCTTGTGTCCCGATAAGCCAATCAGATTCACTTGCTTAGTTTCGTTTGTTGTGTATGAGTTGTCTTTGTGTGGATGTATTTTCACATATGACGTAGGCTGCGTAGTAGATTTCTATTTCTGCACACTCATGGCGGTATCTTTTATATATTAAGGGTATTCAGAGGTAGTCTTGTTACGGTGTTAGATTGTTGATATTTTGATGTAAGTGTGAACACCCCCAATAAATTATTTTGCTGCACCTACACTTCTGTCAAAATTAGATTGTTAACTGACAACAAAAATATTCAACACCGTACCAACACTCATAACAATAGGGTCGAGGTATTGTTAGAGTCTTGAGTTGTTGAAATATGACAAGACGTGCATTTTATTGTTGTGTTGTTGAAATAATCAACACTTCAGCAATCTAACACCGTAACAAGACTACCTCTGAATACCCTTATTGTTCTTGGACTCACACTCATTAAACAGACTTGATTATGCTTACTGAACACATCTTTTCTGCTCAAATATCCGACGATTATTTTTTTCAACTCAATAGGTGATTAAATTTAAGCACACTTCGGAAAACCAAAACAACAACAATTGCTCTGAAGTTTTCGTATATATCAGCAGTGAAGTGAATACCCTTAATGTTTTTTGTTATGTATTAATTTTAATTAAATTTTGAGAACGTTATTTTACATTGTTTCGCAATTGTGGTGCTGGGGATCTTCAATTTTGGGGCCTAGTTTTGCTAGTTAAGTTTCTTAATCTTAAACTTAATATCTAGATAATAATCTTGTATACTGCATAATAAACCGAATCGATTTGTATGGAGAAAAAAAAAGTCAACCATACACCGACTCTTAAAAACTATTTCGGCATCATTGTTTTTTCGATCGGAGAAAACTCCATGTAGCAGTTTTGGCTATCCTGAACCTTTTTTTGGCCAAAAAATCATGTTTTTCGCATGCAACTTTTTTTTCTTTCAGATCCAACAAAGCTTACTAGAGTAAAAAGACCATTACATATTATATTCCTACAGTATTATCTTGAGATTTTGAGTTTAATGAAGTAAGAGTTAAATTTAACATCGAAATATGGCTGAGAATGACGTCTTGAAAATATTTTTCTTTGTAGTGTTAGAATTGAAAACTTTTACGCCTCATGGATCAAAAAAAAAAAAATATTCAGAACGAGAAATAACAATAATTTTTTCTTATATCTAAAACTATTTCTTCATTCAGTATATTAATATGAAAGAAAAACGCCTTAGAAAAGGTCATATATGATATTTAATTGAAGTTTTCAAGGTTGTTTTACACAAAATTAAACCCTAAAAGTCCCTACTGCAGCACCATAAAAAAAGATGACTCCCTACTCTTAAGCATTACCTTGTGAGGATCGTTTTCCATAAAATAAGAATTGCTTAAAATTAAATTTGACGCCCTTAACTTAACTGTTCCGCTTAAATTATTAAGCTGCATGTTGCTAAATTTAACCGAAAGTGCCACCGGTAACAGTACCATTCCAATTCCAAAGTAACTCCAACCCCGAAAGCAACTCTAACACCAACCTGAACTTGTGCTAAGGCAATAAAATTTTGGATTCCCTACATTAAAAATGAAATTGCAGTTGAGTGTTCTTGCAACGGCAGCAGCAGCAGTTTAGCTAAATGAAGAAGCTTCTTAAGCGATTTTAGCGCACAAACAGCTAGCAACAACAGTAAAACCAACACCTTTGATTGAACCCACCACCACCCTGGTAGCCTGAAGGTAGTTGCTATAAGTAGTTATTTTCGAATGCTACGTGAAACACCGTAAGTTTAATTTTTGTTATTCTCACTCTTATTTATAGAGCTACAGTTTTTGGCGGAAAATGGTGATGGGGAGGGGAGGACGGAGGCTTGACTGAGGAGTGTGTATATTGCAGAAGGTTTGGGCGCGTTGATTATTGTACTGTTGTTGTTGTTGTTGTCGCTGTGTGTAATTTTTATATTTTCGGGGAAAAACAAGTGAATTACAAATGGAAAGCAGCCGGAGCAGCAAAGCAAAGTTTACAGCGCGTGAAACGCAACGTGTTCTTCTCGTACAACAGCAGTCAGCACCGCGCCAAAGTAATAAATTTTAAAGTGAAGCAAAACACCTTCAGCGCATCTGTTTAACTGGCACCGGAAAGGAAAGTAAAATAAGACAAAACAAGAGAAGACAACAAAAAAAAAATAGAAAGAAAAAGCATGTAACTTCAAAAAAGATACAGAAGCAGTAGCAGTAGAAAATGTAGATGAGTTAAAAAAAAATAACTTTGAACTTTTTCGCAAATGCGTTGGAAACACGGTGCATAAAATTGCAAAAGAAGAAGCCATGAAATCCTTTAAGCTGTTTATAACTTTTGCACTTCAAGTTCTCACCAAATTAAATTATTACATTGGAGATCATAAAAGAAAAATAAATAAAATAAAATGTGTTGCTCAATACTGCAATATAATGGTGAGGAGAGAAAAGTGATGAGCAGTTATATGCTAACATGTTCTTCGACAGGCGGAAGTTTTAAAAAATCGTTCAATTTCCAATTTGTTCGTAGTAAAATCAGTATTAAGATGTGCTACCTAAGACTTGATATCGCATCTTTTGAATATTATTATTTAATTATATTTTTTGTAAATTACACTGTAGGTAAATTTTCAGCTTTTTAAAAGACATCTCCCATACAAAGTGCTGACATAAAAACGCAAAAATTTCTTTCAACTCCAGAAAAATAAAATGATGATTTTTTTTTTAACATAAACGTTGATTTATAGACTTTGATAAACTTTGATTTTGAAATTTTGTAAAATTATATAAAAACAACACCTAACTCCCATACAAAGTGTTGTTAAAAAACTATGAAATCTCTTTAAATTAAAAAAAATATATCTAACGACTTTCAAAATTACACAAAATCTTAAGTTTTCCTTTGAGTATGGAATTTGGCTAGGGCATCCAATCCCGGAACCCCGGGATCCCGGACTTTATTTAGTCCCGACAGTCCCGGGATTGTAAGGCTTAAAATGTCGGGATTTTCGGGATTGCCTCCACTGCCCTCTACTGCACTTCGCTTTTAGATAGTGCATAAAAAAATAGCAACGCTTTGATCCAACTCACAAATTTTAATTGATTGATGATATTTAGCGTTCAACAACACTTTAATTGGACGTTGGTTGCTGTTGTACAACACTTTTATTTAACGTTTTAGTTGGCTGTTGTTGAACACTCCGATTTGACGTTTGAGTTTTGATACTTTCTAAGAAATCTGAAATGTGATTTTAATACACAAAAAAAATCTTCTTTACTAGCTTTACAAAATATGACGTGATACTACCTCAGAAATACCAAAATGTGACCTTAAAAATTAAAAAAAAAAATAACTACCTTAAACAAGCTGCACAAAATATCGCAAAGTACTCACTTAGCAGTACTAAAATTATTATACTATTCAATTTTTTTTTTTTAAATAATTTTATGAACACAACAAAAAATTCAATGATGCTACTATCTAAGAAAAACCTGAATGTGATTTTAAAAATTTTTAAAATAAAACCTTTCTTAAACTAGCTGTACAAAATAACACAATATTTCTACTTAGAAATGCTGAAATTATTAAACTATTTTATTTTATTTAAATAATTTTTTGAACCTTCTGAATGATCTCATTTATCTATTTTTTTTAAAATAAAACTGTGCAACACATTTTTCTAACGGAATAGCGGATAACACAGGATGATAGTACTAGTGTATAGTAAGAAAACCGTAAAAGGAATTTGCAAAGTTAGCTCGCTTTTAAAAGATATAGGCAATAAAATTTTGCCTCTTGCAGAGTATTTTTTAAAAATAAAGTGCTCATTAAGGCGTATCGAATTACAATTTTTTCGATTTTAACATTCTAAGAGGTCTCAAAAGTTGCATGGTGGTCAAGATCTACAAAAAAAAAAAAACAAAGAGAAAAAAAGGATGTCTTCCTCTTGCAAGTTGTTTTTTGAGAAAAATAGTAAAAAATAACGATCTATAAATGCTTTGATTTTTGAAAGAAAAACCACATATACCTTAAAGCAATATTAAATACAGATTTTAACTAAGAATATCTGGCCAAACAAAATGCTACCCTCGATTTCTACCCTCATTGTCCTGTGTGAGAGATACTCGAATCCAAAGGTACAATCGAAATAGCACAGAACTTTTGATTGTTATCTGATTGTCTTAATATTGGTGTTATTAGTTTAAGTGTTTACGTTTTCTTTAAATTTGGCGAATTCAATATTTGCATATTTTTCGCAAATGCATTTTTTTGTTTTCGAGAAATGTATTTTGAATGCAACTTTATAAGTTTTTCAAAAAAATTAAGATAATGAATATAATTTTGTGAATTTGGATTGGTACCGAATATAATTTTGAGAATTTGGATTCTTAAAATATTTCTGAACGAAACACTGTCTGAAAGTGTTTTTTTAAAACACTAGGTTAATACTACGATTCTTTTTTGTTTCGATTTTTTAAAAAAATTTTTCTGCTTAGCATGAAATTTATTATTTCGTCAAAACACTTCAGGAAATATCATCATGACTCATCATTTACCAAAATGTTAAACTAAAATTTTGAGTTTCTGAGCCTGCCATTCGATGAGTCTCAATTGATTTAACAATTGCTTTTTGGATGTGTTTTTAAAAAAAGTAATAACCTTAAAGGAGATATCTGAAGAATTCAAAAAGCGAAAATTATTTTACCACTTCTGATGCCTGAGATATAAAGCCTTATATAAGTTTTTTTCAAAAAGTTGAAAAATTGCGTTCAAGTATGCTTTTCTCAAAAAACAGTAAATGCATAGGCAAAAAATGTGCAAATTTTAAATACAGCAAATATAAGGAAAACGTAAGCTCTTTAATAAATACCACTAAAATAAACACAATCAGATAACAATCAAAAGTTCTGTGCTATTTCGAGTGTACCTTAAGATTCGAATATCCTTCACACAGGACACTGTGAGCAAAAATCAAGATTGTCATCTTGCTTGGCGAGATATTATTAAAGTCTTTATTTACTTTTGCTTTAAGATATAAAAATCTTATAAAAATCAAAGCATTTATAGATCGTTTATTTTTACTGTTTTTCTCAAAAAATAACATTGTCCTTGCGGGAGAGGGAGACATCCTTTTTTTGGGAGAACACCCTATTAAACTTTGGAGACCTCTTAGAATGAGAAATTAAAGAAATAATTTTTAATTCGATACGCCCTTATGAGCACTTCATTTTTAAAAAATACTCTGCAAGAGGCAAACTTTCAATGCTTATATCTTTTACAATAAAAGCGAGCTAACTTTTCAAAACCCTTTTAGGGTTTTGTTGGTCTAGATCAGTACCATCGATCTGTGTTAGTCGCTTTTTCGTTAGATTCCATGACCCTTGAATTGTCGCATAGTGTAATTGATCTTTTTTTCAGAAATAAACAATTAATACTATTCAAACATTTCATCGAAACTGTGTTTTTCAGTTTTTTAAAATCTTCTGCAATGTTTTGTGTTGTAAACAAGGCATAACTACTTTGAAACTTCATATTACGTCTTCCAAAAATTTCGTTTTCTAAGGTTTGTCAAACCCGAGGCTAGTTCCATGATCCCAGGATTGTGTTTTCGAAATTCCGAAATCACGGGATTGCCGAAGCGTCTCGAAATTGGATGACCAAATTTGGCATAATAGAAGAGTATAGAATGGGAAAACCGCCTACCGTTTATAAATTCAACAAAAATATACACTTCTTATTTTGCACATAAGTTTTACCTTTTTATAACATACTCTGAGTTAAGAATTCGGAAAAAAAGACTAACAAATATGACCTTAAAATATGAGTAGTCCCATCCATTTTAATTCGGGCTTGAAAGGATTAAAGACAATATCGAAGAATAGTGGTTCAATGTAAATTAAAGACTTTATTGCTTACTTCACAAGTCATACTTAAGCTTATTTATGACAGAAAAACCTTTTACACAAAAAAAAAAAAAAGTAATTTAAATATTATCATGGGCCGAAATATAACTGAAATCTTTGAACTTAAATATTTTATATGTCTTAATCATGATTGTTTCTATTTAAAATAAATTTCTGTATTAAACGATTCGAATTTACAGCAAGATGAATAACTCTGTAGAAGTGTGTTTTAATGAGAAAAAAAACAGGCTTTTAAGGACCTGGTTTGTGTCTCAGCTTGGATAACTGTCAGTATTTTATTATCAACAAGAAATTTACAAATGTCTCAAAAAAATATATATTAGTAAAACTATGTGATATTACTTTCTCAATTACATTTTATCATAAAAAACAATAGCTTAATTTTTTAATTTTATATAAACAATACTGGAAAAAATTAATAAAAAAGTGTGTGTTCGTGCCTAGATTCGAACAAAAAAATCTTCACACTCAAATTGAAGTCTACGAAATAAGTACTTACACTAGCGTTTAAAAAAAAAGGCGAGTTAATAATTTGACCCATTTTTATTCGTCTCAAAATCTTTTCTAGCTTCCAGATAATGCTTGCAAGAATTTATGGTTTCAACGACCATTTGCGTTGTACACTGAACCAAAAAGGTACATTATATTAATGAAAAGGTGCATAAATTTCAATGAATTATTCATTGATTTTGGTCCAATGAACTGTGGTCATTGATTTCAATGAATTTTCTTCATACTTTAAGAATAGTTCATTAAACTTAGTGATTTTCAATGAATGGTTCCTTGAATATCAATGTACACTTCATTGAATTCAATGAACACGTTCATTAAAAATGCCAAAATTAATTATTTTTTCATTGAATTTAATGTAAAGTTCATTGAATTCAATGTAAAGTTCATTGAATTCAATGTAAGGTTCATTGAATTCAATGTATAGTTCATTGAATTCAATGCATTACAGTTCATTGATTTCAATGTATAGTTCATTGAATTCAATGTATTATAGTTCATTGAATTCAATGTATAGTTCATTGAATTCAATGAATTAAGTTCATTGAATTTAATGTATTTAGTTTATTGGATTCAATGTACAGTTCATTAAATTTGATGTATTCAGTTCATTGAATTCCATGTATATTTCATTAAATTTAATGCATTTAGTTCATTGGAATGAATGATCTATACATTAAATTCAACGAATTATTTGTTAATCCCTCTCTAAACATTTTTAAAATAAGGAAATAATTACAATTTCAACAATATTTTTTGATTTTAAAGAGTCAATTAATTTACAAATTTTCGAAGATTTTGAATAGTTTTAAATTTATAAAAATATACGGCAATAAACTCCCACAGGAGAGTGCATGCCGCAGGATATTTTAATTGAAATAATTTAAAAATTTTAAAGCACACATCTACGGCTCTAATATAACCAGCAAGTTGAAATTTTACACCATCCATGAATGTACTGGTAATTGTATGTTTTAGGAAAGTTTTTCTTCCAAAGTTGTCCTTACTGCATACTTTTTGAGTGGGCACCAAATACCCATGAAGGCTCCAAAGAAGTTTCATAGCAGTACTGTCTGGAAAGATATTAATTGAAAAAAATAACTATTTATTTATACAGCCTCGAGAAAAATTAAGCTTACCACTGTAATTAGTGAAATCTTCAATTTCTGCCAACTTTGCCCGCACAGCTTTATCTTTTAAGTGGTTTTCATCCTTTAAAAATGTAAACATTTTTTGAAAATGATGGCAGCAGTCACTTAAAATGCCAGGTATATTTCCTATTATTTACTAATACTAATAGTAATTCAACAGATTTAAATTTTCTTTTACATTCAAAGCACAACATTTTCTTCACTTTTAATTTAATTTATTATCACCTTTTATCTAAAATTTACACACACAATTGCCACACGTCTTCACAACTTCGCGTTTCACTTCAAACAAAATTGGGAAGGGAATAAATTAGTATACATTGAATTTAATGAAAAATGCATTCAATTTAATGAACTATTCATTGAATTCAATGAACTATACATTGAAATCAATGAACAATACATTGAATTCAATGAACTATACATTAAATTCAATGAACTATACATTGAATTCAATGACCTATACATTGAATTTAATGAACGATACATTGCATTTAATGACCTAAACATTGAATTCAATGAACTGTTCATTAAAAATCAATGTATGGTTCGTTAAAATTTGATTTACAACTGGAATCAATGTACTTTTCATTGATATCAATGAAAAGTCCATTAAAATATTGAAAACTAATCACTGATATTTATTTAGACATTTTTAATGAATATAACTTCATTGATTTCAATGAACAGTACGTTAAAAACTATGAGCAATTCATTAAAATTCAATGATTTTTTTCATTAAAATCAAGGAATTAATTTTAACGTATGCTGTTCATTAAATTTGTTTTTTCTGTGTATAGCTGATGAACGGAAAGGAAAGTCATCAAAACTATAAATTCTTACAAGCGATATCTTGTAATTGATTTAGCATTCCCATTATTCGAATCGTAACCAATGATTGCACTACTAGTATAAAAGCCTATGACAGGTCCATTTGCCGAGAGCACCTTTTTCTCTATTTAAAGCTTGATTTTTAATTTAATTGATTTTTGAGAAATACAAATGTACCTTTTTAGATAACACTTTACGTATTGAAGCAGTGTTGAAAAGGCACTTAGATTAAAAACGTACTATTTGTTATGTTTGGTGCTGTGTTTAAAAATATTTAAAATCCTTACTAAATATTTTAAACAAAGGTTTTGGCTTTAAGCGTGCCACGCTGTATGTGAAGGCCACAAGGCCGATTTATATAAATAAAAAAAGGAAGGCAATGCTGCCAGTGTGTCATTCATAAAATAACTGAGTTTTATTCTAAATTAAATTTTCTATTATAATAATTGGTTACAGTATTTTCTTAACCTAGGGCACACTCATTTTCCAATCACATTTCCAATATATTTAATTTAACCAATCATTTAAGATTGCTGCGAATCAAATGTGCAGACTTGCATTTGTGACTTCCGCAGAAATGCAATACCAAACATTTGTTCACATACTGACCCACATGTTCAAGTTACAATATCATCAGCTCTTTGTCAACATCGCTAGTGGCTGCTTGCGCTTGGCTAAAATTCGTGATATTAATCAAATGGGGCAAAATCGTTGTAAAAAATCATTAAATTAAATACGTTTTCTTTGATTTCACTTCCTTTTTTTGACAGTGTAATTTAGTTTGTGAAACTAAACTTAAAATGGGCGTGGTCGCACTATATTAAGGTCGCACTAAATTTACTCATATATAAAAATGTGAGTTGATTGTAGAAATTATGAAATTTGGTATAAACGTGCAATGTGTCAAAACAAATCAAAACAAAAAACAGTGAGATGGGCTAGACCTATGCCACGCCCAAAAAAACAATTTAATACAAATCTAAAGTTCTTACTTTTTATCATCAGTGCTTTTTGCTAATTTAATATAAAAAAATTTTTATTGAGACATCAAAAACATCCACATATCTTCAAATTTTTAGATATTTTAGCAAACGACTTTTTCATGAAACATCGTTACCTAAGATTGAGAAAAAAAACGACATGAAAATCAAATTTTTGTATTTCGATGGAAATATATCTCCGTTTATATATATCTTAAAAATATCTTCGTCGTTTTAAAATATATTTTATTCAAACTTTTTTGTTCAAAAGTTCAGTAAAATCACTTCACATAAATATTTTTTACTGAACCGCTAGGTCAATGTATTTATATTTTTTTTTTTAAAAAGGTCCAAAATTAAAAAAATTTTTCATTTAATTTAAGTTTATTCAAGCATGATTTTTTTTTGGTTTTGATAATTAATTTTTTAAAATAAGTCTTAAATATTCCGATAATGTTAGTTGTTATTCTTACTGTTAGTGCGTCATATAAAAGAATAAGTCTTCAATGTCAACATATTTTTTTAAATAAATACAAAATAAATAAATATTAATACAAAATATTGACGTTTTACTGAAAAAATTATTCAAAATTTGTTTTTGTTGTAAAAATAAAATCAAGTAATAATTGAATTTCTGATTAAATTTGATATGCATAGCATTAATTTGCAACAATTTTTCCACCTAAGCGCAAAAATTATTTTACTGCTTTTGTCATTAAAACCACATGCTTTGATTTTTTTGGCGAAATTAATTTTTTCCAAAATACTATTTTTATATTTTATATAAAAAGGTCAAGTTTAAAAATAATTTATGTGAAAAAATTACCCCAATTTGTCTATGCAAAGTTATGGCTAAAACTATCGTTTAATGGCTTCGAAATTCAGTATTCGACTTCAGTTTTCACATGCAGTTTCACTGATAACACTATATGAACTTAAGACAAGGGGGCGTGGCATCAACGCACCCGGTTCCAGCTAGTTATATATATACAATTTAATAAAATTATACTTAATTTTAGACACATTTTACAGACAGATTTTAAGTAAAAACACTCATTGAGAAATTCATTCATGAGTGTCTGAAAGCAGTTAAATCGTTCTATTAGATCGATTTCAAGCTGATCTTATGATTTTCTTTTTACGGTGTATTTTTGAATAAGTTCTCGTTAAAAAATGGGTGTATTTTAGATATGAACTTGTATTTGTGCTAAAATGGAGTCATATTAAAACAGCATAAAACAGCGTCATAAAATTATCACCATTATGTATACATATAAATATTTTGGTCTAAACTTCAAACTTACAAGACGTTAAACAGAGAACAAAAACAGAAAAACACTATAAAAAAGCAGCAAGAGCTCTTAAAGACTGCAACTTAACACAACAACAACAATGCTACAAGCGCTCAAGCCACTGGCATCCAGCACCTCATCCTTTGGAGTTTTTAAAGAGCAATTAGTTGGTTAATGGCATGAAAATTGTTATTGTAATTTTGCACGAATTTCCTGTCGTATTTTCATTTCATTTCATTTTGGCACAACGACATGAGCAAGGGCTTGCAAAGGTAGTGGTATAGCAGCAAGCAGACACTGCGTTAATTCGCGCCATTCGTACACAACAAGAATAACAAAGGATAGCCCAGGCGAGCCAAACCAAACCAATGCGAGGACCTATGGAATGTGCACCATTCGAAGTTCATTACGATTGCGAAAATTTATTGTTTTGATTGAAGTTTTTGGTTGTTTGGAACTTTTTATTGGCAGGGACGATGCAATCGCTGTGCTGTACACTGAGAAATGAAGCTTTAAATAATAAAGTTTTGCAGCATTGTATAATGTATAAACATTTTTAAAAGTTTAACAGAATCACTTCCAAAAATTACTTTCATTACGACTGCGTTTTATTAAAACCTTTATCAAAGCAAAATATGAACTGTGCAATAAAAAGTTAAAAAAAAAAACATAAAAACGCCAGTGTCAGCTACAATTCAAGGACATCTTGAAGTGTCCTTACCATTCACAACAAACACAAAACAAAGGTGACGAATTTCGCGGCTACAAGAACAAATCATGTAATGGAGAAAAAAGTGGGAAGGGAGAAAAAACTCACTGCAGTGATTTTCTGCACATCATGCCCACTAGAAATTCTGCCATTAAAACCAGTGAAGAAAATGAAAAAAATTTACATAATTCATTTTTCTTTTTTATTTGAAATTCTTCTTTCCAGTGCTTTTTTTCTGCTGATGCTGACAATTTAATATTTTTTTTTTAATGTCTAAGAAAATTAGACGTTCGCAGTTTGAAGTGAGTTTGGGGTAGTAGAAAGGCAAGCTTGGCGCAATGGTACAACATTCAAAGAGGAGCGCAGTAGCGAAAAGTGCGAGGCGTTACAAACTGCAGCGGTTGATTTTTAATTTTCTATTTTTTTTTTGCTAGCAGGCTCTTGCTCACGAGGGGTGTAAAAGTTTACTTTTTTAATATAACTTTCATGCTTGAAAATGCATTTAAATTTATGACCAAATTCTTCAAGATTATTGCAATAACAATAATTTCTTATTAGCCACAAATAATGTTCTCATTCGAGCATGCATAAAAATTTGATATTCAACTTACCCTAGTTTGTAAAAAAGAATACTTTTTTATTTTTTGTATTAAAATTATATCACTTTTGCTGACATACCTGAAAAAAAAAAGAAAACAAAATTGTTAAATATGATTTATATAGCAGATCAAAGTTACTGCTTATAAGAAAGCAGTTACCGAATATGTTAAAAAATCTTCTATAAATTATGACTGCATAAGATATTTAAAAGAATTAAATTAAAAATAAAATTTAATCATCTCTTAATTAATACTAAGTAAAATTAAAAGTTAAAAAATTATATATTTTTTTATGATCGCTTTAATTTCTTAAAACATTCTTAAGTAATCTTATGAAAATAAAAGTTTTAAAATAATAAATCTGTGGCCACGAGGCATAACAGCTAAAGTCAATTTTTTATACTTTTCAGTAGAGCAATTTGAAGTTTTAAAATGTTCTGTGAAACATTGTGCAACTCTAACAACAAACATTTTTATGCAAAATCGAAGGAAATTGACATAATTTTCATATCCGTTTATTTGCGCATCATTTACTCAATGGAAAAGGGACGGAAATGGCAAAAACGCGACTTAGGTTGTTTTTTCTTTTTAAGAAATGATAGTTTCCGTGTTCTATTTCGAATTAAGCTTTTATGCTTTGAGAACAAATGTTAAATTAATTATCCTAATTCAAATTTGTCTGTTATGCCCTGAACTTATAATACAGTTCTAAGATACCTAACTTGAGTTAAGTCGTTATTCCAAATTACACTTACATGATCGAAATTTTTTTATTGAGTTAAGCAGCATTTCCACTGTAAATTTTTTTAAAAAAAGCAAAACAAAGTTCACACGATCGAAATTGTATGCAAGCATCAGAAATATTTATTATGGAAACGCGGTTTAAGATTCTGATTAAAACATGTGATTGTCGAATCATTTTATTATGTCACTTAATCAATTTTTTTCTTCAACTCTTAAATCATCATCGGAGATTAAACCAGAAAACAAAAATAAAGAAAACTCTTGCTGTTTTATTTATTTTATTTGAAATTGTTAATATATAAAGTCATATATTTGAAAGCTGGCGCTTAAAACATTAAAATTATCGTTATGCATGAAGCAATGAAAAAATTAAAAAAATAATTTTGTCCAGCTAGCATGTTCTACACGATTCACTGAGTGAGTCTGAGTGAGTCTGTCTAGTCTGCGTGGTGGTTTGTACTGCAAATAACTTGTTGCAACCTTTTGCTTCATAAACACTTTTGGCATTAAGCTCAAATATATTTCTAAAAAATTATTTTTCTTAGTAAATAGTAATATATTTTCATTTACCAATTTAACAAATAATTTGTAGTTACATCCTGATTATTATATCATATTGAAAGTTTTAATATTTACATCTCATAATATCCTAAATTAAAGATTTAAGGTTGTATTGAAAAAAAAACTCAAAAATATGTTAAAAAGCACAAATTTGGTTATGCGAATTTTCACAAAGTTTGAACAGTTGTATCTTCAAAACGAACCAAATTTAAATTAAAAATTGAGAAACAGTTTTTGATTTTTGCAATGTGGAATACAGTTTGTCAAAAAAAAAAAAAAAAGTGTTATGACTGTGAAATAAATTTTTTGAAACAGATAATGTTACAATAGGCCTTTGTTAACCAAGCTCTATCAAAAACAAAAGTATTTGAGTGGTACAAGATGTTCAAAGACTGGAACGAGAAAGCGTCAAAGATGAAAATCATGCAATCACGTCAAGCAAATCAACGAACTGGTGTTCGAAAATCATTGGTTAACATTTAAGAGGCCTTGCTGATGCTATCAACATTTCAATTGGAATGAAAGGAACATTTCCTGAAAGCCATTTTAAGATTTCACATGCAAAAAAGTTTTCAGAACTATTTGGTCTTCTTTTTTCTTCATTTGGTAACAATCAAATTTTTGTTTAACCTTCCGGCCAGCGCGCGCTGTGTAATTTTCCTTGTTACACTGACCCTCGAATAGCTCGGAGCTTGAGTCTTGCGACTAAGTGGTAAAAGTAGGGAGAGCGATAAGGCGCATTTGTCATAAATTTTGCGACAGCGCGCCCGCTGGAAGGTTAAGATCATTTTGTGTACTAAGTAAACATATAATCGACCGAACAGGGGTGGAACAGAAGACGTACGGCCAAAAAAGGGTCGAAAATGCTTTAAAAATAATCCGAAAGATAATATGCGATCGAACACGGGTCGAACACGGGTCGAACACGGGTAATACATGGGCTTATTTGGTACAATGCTCTATCAAAATTTCCACCTTCGGGCGTTCCTTATATCATTCCACTACCATTGCACAATGGGGTAAATTATGACAAAAGTGGAGAATAATGAAAAATAAATTTCCATATACATAGTAATATTTTGCACCCAATAAAAGAAGATAAAATTCTGCATCATTCGGTGCAAAAATTGATGAAAAAGATGAAAAGAATTGATGAAATGCACTTTGAAAGTCATATTTTTTTTAATGCACTTTGAATTTTTTTTTGTGCATTACTTTAAAAAAATTATGAAAAAACTATGATGAAACCTTCATGTTCAGGTATTTAGGAAAGCAAAAGCTAATGTTTTTTGTGAAATAGTGTTTCTATATATTTCAATTTTTAAATTTTAATTTACCCCCAAAATGGATGTAACCCTGGATAACCAATGTTAGTCGTTTCGGCTAACTCTGCTCACTTTTTTGCTTTTTTTTTCTCTCATCTGATCGTGTTCTCTATCCATATCGTAGTATCCACATTAGTTGTTAAGCTGCCCTCGTTGTTTGTATGTATTTGGCCTTTTAATTAGATGGGGTGAATCTTTTTATAAATGTAGTGTACGTCAAAGCGACTAACATTGGCTTTTACGTAACTTTTTATACTACCACGCGTATTGCGTAAGGGGTATATTAACTTTTTCACTCCTTTCGTAACGCATGGTAGGTACAGAAAAGTGTGTATATTTTTAATCAGCATCACCTCCTGAGTCGATTAAGATATGTCCGGCTGTCCGTCTATCCATCTCTCTGTCTTTCGACATGATTATAGCCACAATTTTTAAGCTATCGTAATAAAATAAAAATATCTGCTTATTAGGGCTGGTCGGTTTAAAAATCGCCCATTTCTCAGTGAAAATCGTATTCTAGGGATCAAAATAAGAAACTCTGCCCGAGGAACTATACCTCTAGAACGAAATCTAATGCCCCAACTTTTGACTTTTGTTCCGTAGGGTCAAATTTTGAAAAATTCCTCTTTGATCCATTTAGAGTGCCCCAAACGAGTCCAAATGTATGACTAACCCCCACTAGCTTTGGAGAGCCAATCCACCCATGCCAGTGGCACACCTCCTGGAACCCCCCTGGGGGTTTCCCATACAAACATTTGTTCCAGGGGGTATGCCACTGGCATGGGTGGATCGGCTCTCCAAAGTTAGTGGGGGTTGGTCATACATTTGGACTCGATAGGGGCACTCTAAATGGGTCAAAAAGGGATTTCTCAAAATTTGACCCTTCGAGCCAAAAACAAAAGTTTGGGCATTAGAATTCGTTTTAGAGGTATAGTTCCTCGGGCAAGGTTTCTTATTTTGATCCCTAGAATACGATTTTTACAGAGCACTGGGCGATGTTTATGCCTCCCCACAAATCGACCCACCACGCGTTACTTCCATAAGAAGTGACTTTATCAAAACGGTATCTCTTAAAATGCCATAAAAATAAATATATGAACTTGGAATTTTGCACGTTAGCCTTGGAGTAAAATATTCACCACATATTTGAAATTTGTCAAAATTGGATGAAAACCACGCCCACCTCACACACAAAGTGGCGCTATTATAATACAAAACCTTCATAAATTCAAAAAAATTATGGTTTAGACTTGATATTTTATACATAAGCTTTGATAATTAGGATGAACTCTGAGCTTAAAATTTTATATAAAAACCACGCCCCATAAAAGTGGCGTCATCAAAATTTTACAACATTGACAACTTCGTATATACTAAAATACGGATATGAAGTATTTTAACTTTGGTTCAGTCGAAGTTAACTCCTTTGTTGTAGGTCTATACTTTTTTGGTTATAAGTTTTTTTAGTGGTGTAGTGAATTGTGTCTCTTGTGCTAAACAATTGAATTTAACCTTTTTACTTTAATAATAATAATAATAAAAAAATAAAGTTTTTATGTTTCAAGTTTTTTCTTAAATGACCTCTATATTTATTATATTGACTTTATATGATTTAAATACAAATTCTAAATGTTTGATAGTTTACCTTAAGCTCAATAAACGATTTTAAACTATCAAACAACTAGAATTTGTATTTAAAATCAAGTATGATTTAAACTATCAAACATTTAGAGTTTTTATGTTTATTTAAATACTATTTTTTTTTTTCAATAATCTTATGTGATATATCTCGAACTGATAAAATAAGTAGTTTATAAAAATATGTACAAAATAAAAAAAAAACAAAGACCAATATTAACGTTTTTTGATTTCTAGGAGAATATACATAGTTTTTCCATTTTCGACAGCTTTTAATGTATTTTATGTACCAATAGCTTCTCTAAAACGAGTTTTGGAGCGTGCTAGTCGAATCGACTAACATTGGTTATTAGAAATATGACTGGTTATTCAGGGGTAAGTATGTCTGCGGGTATGTTTTTTTTTGTTTTGTTGGGCGATAGAAATCTTCATAGAGACTGTGAAACTCCAGTTCCACATATTCGGGATTTGGGAAACCATCTCCTTTTACTCTGTTATCCTGTTTATTCCTATGGTACCACTTTTCAGCATTCCTTCATAAGGTAGGACCTAGGCTTCTGGCTTCCTTTTACGTTGTCATTCGTCGACTTTCATAATGTCTGTGCAGATTGTATTTCTTTTATTTTGTATTTATTGAGGAGGTCTGTTGGCATATCAGAAAATAGGATTTTCATGTTTAATACCTTGTTGAATAGGTACTCTAATTACCTTTCTTATGATATCCGTAGTTTGGTTGAACAATTTTAAAAAATTAAAAGATTTGTAGGCCATTTTTTCCAACTTTGAAGGCCTATAACCTCAAAACCAATTGCGAGAGGCCTGCAATTTTTTCAGATTTGAAGTTAGGAGGTCAAAATCTATATAATCTGCAAAAAAAATTTACAAATTAGAGTGGTCGCTATTCTTGAAATGTTCCAATTTTTTTTGATAAAAACAAATGTCCAATCCTTACCATTTAAGTATAAGATCATAAATGTCACCCTAGAAGTATCTGTGTTTGAATGTTTGAAGAAGTTATGACATTATCTTATAGAAGTTAAGTTGCTAGGATATTCAAAAGAATTGACTACTTGGTTGTTCTTAGTTGTTACAGTGAATGTGTATGTTAATATAATTAAAACATGTAATGTCAAGAAGGAAAAAATAAATAAACAGGCGTAAGTCAAGCCCACAGGACGGGTTGTAGCATTTCGATGTGAGCTAACAAAAGCATAAAAGTTAACAATGGAAAATTAGAAACACAACGAGAACAAAAAACAGGAATGGAAAGTAAAAATAACAACAAAGAGGATGGCAACAAATTAAATGAAAATGTAAAATACCTGAAAGGACAAACACACACACATGGAAATGCATGGCTTAACATGCGAACAAACGCACAGACAGACACACACACACATGCAGCAATTGCAAGGACATTTTATGGCAAAACAACGCAACATTAACTTTTAACTGCAACAACAAGAACAACAAAGGCTATAACAACTGTCATGCAGTTTGCGGCAATAATTCAAATAAGATTTAACTCACACAAGCAAAACGAGTTGTTTTTATTGCTGTTGTGTTGGAACCAAAGGGCCTCAAAAGGGCTTGACTGAGTTCTGGCTTAAGAGAGCGCAAAGAATAGCACGCTTGCGGCTAGCGACTGGCGGTGCAAACAGTAAACGAGACTCAAATGCAGCATTTAAGAAGAAGAGCAGAGAATGCAAAACAAAAGCTTGCTTAGTTGCCGCAAAGTATGCAACAATTTATTTAAATAACTGCAAACAAAACAAAATAACGAAGAAAAACAAAAGCCGGCAAATGTCTTTATAGACATTTTGTAGCAGAGAGATAAGAAGCACCAACATACGCACACACACACATACACACACACACACACAAGCACACTTACACAGCTGCACAAAAAGTCTTGTGAGTGCCGAGTTTAAAGAATAAAACAAAACAAAAAGCAAGCCAGGACATTCTAATGATTATAACTACTTTGCACAAACACTTGCCCACTAACATACACACACCAACATCCACACAGGCACACACACACATGCTTAAATACTGGCAAGCATAGCCAGAAGTGAGGCCTGGCTTAGCTAAAAAAGCAATACTAGCTAGTGTATTATTTGCGCAGGATATACTACATATGAACGCAAGGATATGCGCAATTGTAAATTATATGCATAAAAGGAAAATAATATAATTTGCAAAAACAAAAAGAAAAAATAAAGTAGAGGCAGCAAGGAGTAAAAAACAAAAGCAACCAAACAAAACTGTTGCCGCTCAACTGTTGCCTGCATGCTTGCCAGCAGCAACAGTAAAACAGAAGCAGCAGCAGCAGCAGGAGCAGTTATCCTTGCCATAATCCCTTATCTGCGACGTGCACTGCACTGCATTGCATATTCTGTGTCTGTGTTGATGATGTTGTTTTTCTAGTTTTTGCTATTTGCCTGGCTTGTTTTATTTGTTGGCTTTTGCTGCTGCTGCTGCTCTTTTCCACAACTCCGTTTCTTGTTGCATTTAAAGCTTGAATCTAACGCTACCGCTAGCGCTGCTCTTAACTTGCCACAGAGCGATCCTTTATACTTTATCCTTTGATTCATGTGCGCACACATACGCCTCATATTTTTATCTTACTATGCATTTGTTTTAGTATTTGTGTTTGTGTGTTAGCCAAGACTTGCTGCTGGCTCTGTTTTTGGTTTTGTTTGTGTTTTTATTTTGTGCACTTTAAGAAAACTCTTCTCGCATTCTTAGGCAAATCTAGGAACTTCCTTGTGGCTTTGGCTTGGAACGTAACTTGGCTTTTTTTTTTTAGTTCCGAAAAACGTTTCATAGCATAAATTAACATAAATTTATTTGTAAAGCTAGATATTTTTTTACGATCAGGCTTCAGTTTTTTGACTATGCTGAAATCATTTGTTTTTTTTTTCAACAGCTTCATTAAGCATTTGTATGTATGGACGGACGTGTCTAGATTGAAATTAGTCTGAATAGAAGAAAACTTTGACTTAAAAAATATGTTTTCTTGTAAGCAACTTAAAGCACATAAATATGCTGCATTTTATGAGCCTTTTGAATAAAATTATTCTAATGAAATAAATGAATCGCATGAGTCTTATGAATAAAAATTTCTCTAATTCTTATTTTTCTGAAAAAAATTTTAGCTAAGGCCAAATGGCGGCCAAACAAGGACTAATATTAACTATTTTTCTCCGCCGTACAACGGTTGTACAACAGATGCTGTTTAAAATAACAATTATTCAGTAATTATTCTAAAAAAATGAGCAGCTTTTCAATGAAAATTTAAACTTCATGCTGATTTAAATTAAATGTATGTATTTATTTGTTAATATAGATCCAATTATTAGTTTCTGTTATTAAATTACAGTTAGGACAAAGGTTAATAATGGGAAAACCAGACAATAATATTGAATTCAGTGAATAAAATATCATACGAACAAAATTATACTGTTTTACTTGAAAATTCACTGGGGCTTCAAAACTTCAAAAAAACTTCAAATACAAAAAAATTCAAAAAAAAAGTGGCGATACTATCAACATCAGCCGAGTGAGACTTTTGTTGTTGTGCATACCAGAGAACCGCACAAGCCTACTTGAAGTCCATTTCAAGTACTTGCTTAAAATAAAAGTTCAAGCTAGCTTGAGCTTGATAATTTTTAATCAAGTATAGCTTGTAATTGAATATAAATAAGACCACTACAGCTTTTGACTTGCAAGTATGCTAGCTTACAAGCGAACGGCGAAACGAAATTTCAAGTAAAAGAAAGCTTGATGCCTTCGGAAAAAAGCTTGAAAAGCTTGAAATTTAAGTCAAGTATCCAAAAAAATCAATGAGCTTGTATAGGAAAAGCTTAAGCGTATTATGACTTTTAAGGGTTATGTGGACTCCGTGGTTGGCAGTTTTAAGGGGTAGATGATTTCGTATCTGATGTCAGAATTTAAAATTCAAGATGGCGGATAGAGTTGCCACCTAGATTTTTGGGTATTTTTGCGAATTCTTTTAATTTTTAAATTCTGACAACGGATTTTATTTCGAATATAATGTCACAGTTTTAAAATTTAAGATAGAGGCTAGGGCTACCACCTAAATTTTTACCACAGTATTTCCACGTAATAATATGTATTTTTAAGAATTTTAAACACAATTTAACAGTGCTTGAGAGCCACAAATTTCGAATCTGAAGTCAGAATTTTAAAATTCCAGATGTTGGATAGTGTTGCCACCTTAATTTTTTTATTTTTATGAATTCGGGGCAGGCAAAAAAATTATACACCATAAAATGGATCGTTGAATCCGAATCCGTGGTCAGAATTTCAAAACTATAAAATTTTGAAATTATAGGGTTGCCACCTAATAATGTGTATTTTTAAGACTTTTAAACATCATATAACAGTGTTAGGGAGTCACTGATTTCGAATCTGAATTTAAATGTTTAAAATTCTTAAAAATACATATTATTAGGTGGCAGCCCTAATATTCAAAATTTTATAACTTTGAAATTCTGACAACAGATTCGGATTCAGCGACCCATTTTTGCCCTTAAGTTCGCGCCAGCCCCGACCCTAACCTCCATCCATGCACCATGGCATTATCGATATCAAATCCGAATATCAAAATTACAAGAATGCGCAAAAATACAAAAAAATTTAGGTGGCAACTCTATCCGCCATCTTACATTTTGGCATCAGATCCGAAATCATCTACCCCTAAAACTTCCAACCGAGGAGTCCACAGAACCTTTAAAAGTCCTATTACGCTTAAGCTCTCTCTACACAAGCTCATTGAATTTTTTGGATACTTGCTTTAATTCAATTAATTGGATACTTGCGAGCTTACAAGCTTTTGCCGATAGTTTCAAGCTTTTCAACTTTCTGCCCGACAAAGTAAGTCCAAACAAGCCGTTGGCAAGTATAAGCAAGCATGAATATGACTTGTATCTGTTTGGTATTTTTGCAAGCTGGCTAAAGCTTGCTTTTTCAAGTTAAGATACATACTTGAATTCAAGTACTTGAAAAGGCTTGAACTTCAATTAGGCTTGTGCAGTTCTCTAGTGCATACGTTTGCTATTAAATAAGAGCTATAAAAAATTTAGTGGCACACAAAGGGCACAGCAGCCGTACAACTTAATTTTGGCCTTGTTCGGCCGTTGTTCGAGCCACATTCGGCCACTAGACTTTTTGGATTATTTTTAGGCCATGCTTGGTCGCTGTTCAACCGCTGTTCGCCCACTAATGTTTTTACTCGAAGAGCCTTATAACTCACATGAATATTTTGAATCAAATTAATACTGAATTATAAAAAATCTAGTGAATCTAATGCGGAAAGGGAATCAAATAAATATATCAACAAAATTACGGTTATGAATATGATACATCTAATGACTTTAGGGAATAAATTTATCTTATGAATAAAATTAATCTAATAAATTTCTGATGAGCCCTTTGACTCTTATGAATCCTATGAATAAAAAAAATCATATGAAACTT
The DNA here is from genome assembly GCA_963920525.1 of Dichetophora obliterata. Taxonomy (NCBI): domain Eukaryota; kingdom Metazoa; phylum Arthropoda; class Insecta; order Diptera; family Sciomyzidae; genus Dichetophora; species Dichetophora obliterata. The sequence continues at coordinate 14,275,702 of OY986438.1, read as the reverse complement.
GTTTACACAATGAATGTCAATCTATTTAATTGGAATCCTGGAATCTAATGTGCAAATAAATAAAACAAATCTATGAATAAAAATAATATTACGAATATGGACATTTCCACAGAAAAGTCTACCGTGGCCAAAAAATGAAAACTTAATAAAAATTTATTATTTTATGATATTATCTAAGTGAAACATTTTTATTTAATTAATTAAGGCAGTTTATACATATATTCATTTACCACGATGATAAAATCGTCTGCATTGTTTCACAAATGTAGTTTTTCTTTTTCGAAAATGTTTAGTAAATGTTTCGTAAACTTTTTTGTTTTAGTAAAAATTGAAGGCATTGGCTAAAGATAATGAAAAATTAGTTAAGGCAAGTAAAGGACAATATATTAGATTTTCTTTTTAATAACTAAATTACTTAATTACTTCACTACCTAATTACTCAATTACCCAATTAAGCTACAGTGGAAATTTAAGTAAAGTAAGGCCAGTAACGTAACGCCAGAACAAAAAGCCTAATAAAAAAAGACACAGACAAGATTTTTAAATTTTATCACTTGGAAAAAAACTGATAATATTTTAAATCTTTCTAAAAAAAGTTGAATACAAAAAGTCTTGGCCAATTTAGAGAGTTGTGCTTATTTTGTAATCCAAGTAAAAAATCACTTCCGTTTTTTGTAACATAACGCCAGCACATGTTTTTGCTTATATCTTTGAATCTTTTGGGTCGATTGTTGCTGTTGTTTTTACTTAATATAGTGCTACTTAATTACTAAGGAAACATAAAAAACCTTTTTAAAATAAAACGTTTTCAATTTTTTTTTAATAGTTCTTCGTACTAATCGTCCGTAACGCCAGTTTGGAAATGCCCATATGTTATATCTAAAGAATTTAAGAAAATGAGTGAGAATTATAAAAGAGCCTTGTAAAAAAATCAATCTAAAGAAATATATGATAATAAACCTTATGAAAAAAAATCAAACAAAATTCATGAATCTTAGGTGTCTAATGGAATAAAGCATTGAAATGGTAGTAATTTCTCTAATGTACTTTTTAATTCTAATAAGTCCTTTTAATAAATAAATGCAATGAATACCAATCTAATAGTGAGTTTAATAATTGAATGATCAAAGTAAATCTAGTGGACCTGTAAAGGAAATAAATGATAAATCTTATAAATTTTGTGAAGTACTAAAGGCATGAGCCTTATGAATTTTCCCTCAGAATTACAAAAATCTTATGGGTCTTGTGAATAAAAATATTTCAAAAACAGTTGTTACTCCATGAGTCTTTGAAACGAATAAAATTATTTTTTTTTATATATATCTGTGGTCACAAGGAATAACGACTTAACTCAAAGTATCGTAAAAAACGATATTTTAGTTGCACGATCTACGACCCATTTTTTTGAAATATATGAACCGTTACAAACAAAATATTTGCAGACATACGTGATGATCAATTCTGAGCAAAAATTGGATATCTGCATACTTCCAAAAATTGGCAATAAAGTAAATTCTATATCGCTTTTTTACGATATTTTGAGTTTAGTCATTATTCCTTGTGACCACAGATATATTGAAAGTGGAATGAACCCAATCTACGAAATCTCTTGTCTGAATGTAAAGAGTCTTATGAATGTAATAAATAGACTGATTCAAATAAATCTGTGGACTAAATAAATCGTATGAATATGAAAAGCCTATTGAATACTTTGATTAACTGAATAAACTTTATTTGATGAGCCTTATGAAAAAAACAATGAATACATAAATCTTAGTCAGTCAAACAAAGAATCCAATGAAATACATAAATCTTATCAGTCTTTTCAAGTAAACCATTTTAATGATTAAAGTTATTCTCATGATTTTGTTAACTCTGAAGAATACTATTTATCAAATAAATCTAATGATTAAATGTAATACTTGACAAAATTTATTAACAAGATTTAACAACAAATACAATAAACGCCAATGAACGTATTCATCTATGAAATGTCTCCTGTGTCTATATGATTCTAATGATATGAATTCTAAATGTAATTAAAAAAATGAATTTTTAAAATTAAATTTCTATATGGAATGCTAGTTATGAAATTAATAAATCTAATGGCTTGTGTGCATGAATGGGCTTTTTATGTAGGACTTATGAAAACAATGCATGTATCTATTCATAACTTGTTGAATTCACGATCTTGTTGCATCGCTGAAAATGCACAATTAGCTGATTTTACAAAAACAAAAAGCATGCATTTGCAATAACAAAAGGCTGCTGCATATCCAAAGCCAATAATATGCATGACGCTATTGTGAATGCATGTGTTCATTTTCATTGAATACCTCCACCGACGTTTTTTGAACACCGCTGATTGAGAAGCTTTTTCTTTGTTTACACTTTTAGCGGTGAAAAAGTTCAAAATCTTAAGTCAATTTATAATAAACGAAAAAATTTCTAAACAAATGGTGGGAGTTTTAAAAAAGAAAATTTAAAGGAAAAGAAAATTCCAGCAAAAACTGGCAACAAAAACAGCCTTTGTGGGGTATTTGCAACGTCATAATGTTAAACGTGTGCCTACAAAAGTCTACCGATACAACAAGATTGTGAATTACCTTATTGTAAAAATGTAGAATTGACACATACAGAAGATATTTGCAAGGATTTTTTTGTTCATCAACTTGCAATTTAAACTATGAATAAAAAACTATGCGGATCTTTGCTTTTGTAATAACTTATTTTGTCAAAAATAGAATTATATTGGTTTCAGGAAAAAACAAAAACTCGGTGCATCCACTTGCAAGTTTTAACTATAAATTGTAATATAATTTTTCCAGAACTATCTTAACTTGACAGAACATCCAAAATTTTACAATTACAGAGAGCAACTCAAAAAAAGATTAAAAAATTAGATACTACTACACTTGCATAGAAGAGCTAGCTTTTGAAACTCAAATAAATCTTTTATATATTACGCAAACGCAAATTTTGTCCGGCGTTAGGTTTTTTAAGTACAAGTCCAATCTTAGCAAATTTAATATGGTTTGGTAGGTTTAGACCTGTACATGTTCTAACTGGACTTTTTATGTCTTAAAAATTTATATTTTTTAAGTTCTAGCGAGTTAAAATTTGCATGCAATTGTTGTCATGTTGCTTTTTCTCTTCCTTATTTCAGCACATGCCTAGAAATATGTGAGGTATTTAGCGCCACCTATCGGCTAATAGCTATGAAACTGTTATACTGACGAATAATCTTTTATAATTTCTCAGCTAAAACTATGAATTGATATAATTAATTTCAAAGTGATACTGGAATGATTTCTTACAGTTGAGAAAAGATTTCTAAAGTGTTGGTCGGATCTTTTATTGCAACGTCTGGCGTCTCACAGGGCAGTATTTTGGGGCCTCTTTTTTTTCATTCTATTTATCAATGATATTAGTAGCTGTTTTTCTTTCTCAAATTATTTATTATATGCTGACGATCTAAACATTTACAATATAGTTCGCAATAGTTTTGATGCTTTTTCTCTTCAACTAGATTTAAATTCAGTTTTTGATCGGTGCAATCGAAACCGCTTATTCCTTAATACTAAAAAATATTTTCATGTTTCTTATGCCAAAATTAAAAATGTTTTCCCCAGTTCTTTTTATATTGGTAATTCTAATTTAAATCGAGCTAATGAAATGTTAGATTTGGGAGTTTGCTTTGATGCAAGTTTTTCTTTTTTGCGATACTTGACTTGCACTCTATCCAAATCTTATTCAATGCATACTTTCTTAAGGCGAAATTGTGGGAACTTTTCTGATCCATTTACTTTAAAGTGTCTTTTTGTGTCATTTGTGAAATCTCGTGTAGAATATGCCTCTTTTTTATGCAACCCCTACTATGCTGTTCATACACTTATAGCCCTATTACGGTTCACAACAGTAATTGCTGTCTTCAATGTGTAAATTTCTATTACGGTAGACAACAAAGCAACTGAATACATTCCACTGTTGTCTGTCAACAATGCTGTGTCTTCAATACACTTACTTCGCAACACAGCAGTTGTGCTTTATTGTCTTGTTATCTGCCAAATTTTGAAGACAGCTAATTTGGTGTTGTGTTGAAGAAACGAAATAGATTAAAAATGAAAATTTTATTTAAAATTGCGTTTTTCTTTATTAATTATGAAAATTTTACAGAAAATTGATAATACGTCTCCTTGTGAACAGAATTATATTGAATTTAGCAATTGAATTCGAAATTGTTTGTTTGTTTACTTTTTTATTTTGACAGTAACCAGTTCACAGTTGCATCGAAACGTACTAATTAGATTACGTTTTTATTTTGAGAGTAAGAAAATTTCTGCGATGCTACCTTTTTATTATTTTGGAATATTTATGATAGAAAGAAGTGCTATTTTATTTTCTTAGTTAAGAAATGCCGGGAGAAGGGTTTTTAACTAAAAACAAGATGTATTTTAAATTTGCCGTCATTCTTAAATTATAGTTATGCTATTGGCATCAGAGAACTGCACAAGCCTACTTGATGTCTATTTCAAGTACTTGCTTGAAATACAAGTTCAAGCTAGCTTGAGCTTGATAATTTTGAATCAAGTATAGCTTGTAATTGAATATAAATAAGCCCACGACAGCTTGCGACTTCCAATTATGCTAGCTTACAAGCGAACGGCACGAAGTTTCAAGTAAAGGAAAGCTTGATGCCTTCGGCAAAAAGCTTGAAAAGCTTGAAATTGAAGGCAAGTATCCAATTGAAGCAAGTATCCAAAAAATTCAGTGAGCTTGTTTAGAGAGAGCTTAAGCGTAAAAGGACTTTTAAGGATTCTGTGAACTACGTGGTTGGAAGTTTTAGGGGTAAATGATTTCGAAAATGATATCAAACTTTAAAATTTAAGATGGCGGAAAAAAATTCTTATCAAGATAGTACTTTTTGCTATTTAAAAAATACTTTTTAAAGAGTACGTTTTTACTTTTCTCCGAAGTAACCCTGGACCAGTCAAGCAACGAATTCTACATACGTTCCACAATCAAACGTGACAACAACGTATTGCTGTGAACCATAATAGCTCGAAACTGTTGTGTCTTCTTGACTGTTGTGTCTACTCGTAAGAATATACAGCAGTTTATTGCTGTGAACCGTAATAAGCCTATTAGGCTTGAACGAATACAGAAAAAAAATTTAAAATTTGCACTGCGATCTTTTAACTTTGTTGAGCCTCTACCGGAGTATAATGCTCGCTGTATTAAATTAATAATTAAATTTAATTAAATTAAATTAAATTAGTAATTAAATAGTTATAAAATAGCTTGAATCGAGGCGGATTATTCAGTCGTTAATATTTCTTTATGACATTGTTTGTGGTAACATTGATTGCCCATACTTGTTAAGTGCAACTAATTTCAATGTTCCCGTAAGAAATTTACGTCATTTTGTTTATTTTAAAATTCACTTTTGTAGAGCTAATTATTTATTACTATTATCGTCTGTGGCCGAAATTCGACCAAACTTCTGAAATTTCAATCGCTTTTTTCTAGTTTTGAGGCATGACATTGCTTTTAGAAAATGTGCTGTACTAAGAAAATCATAAGTTTCAAATGATCACAATAATTTTGATATAAAAATAGTCAACATTTTTTTAAAAATATCTGTAAAAACATTACCCATACAAACTCTTGTACTGTACCGTAATTTTTCACAACCAGGGCTTTTCACATAAAAACACGTTGTACTGAGAAAAGCTATAGTTTTCAAGATATCGCCATTACTTTTATGTCAAAATAGATGCAATTTTTCAGAATTTACTATTTATGAAAATTTTACCATCACAATATATATTCACACATGTTACATACAATAATGCTTATTGTAGGGTATCCGTAAGAGACAGCGAAAAATGTTTTTTGTACATTGTATTAATGTCGAAAATTTCCTCTTACACAATGCTCTTTAATTTTTTATAGTTTAGGTTTTACTTAAGAAATATTCTCTAAACGCTTATATTTCAGGTCAAAGGGCACACACATTTTCAGTGAACTCCTTCTCCCTACTCTAATTTCTTTAAAAAAATTTATCAAAATTGGTACAAAAACACGGAAGAACTGTTTCTCCAGCATATTTCTATATACCGAAATGGCTTAAAACATAGATTTGTGTATAGAACTTTGGAGTGATTTGAAATATTTGAAAATTTTTTTCATAGAAATTATTTCTTGAGCTGTAGAACTTTGTAAACAATGTAAAAACAACACTTTGAAAAATTGAATTTTCACCAAGAAAATCATAGGGGGTAGCTCAGAGGTACATTTTTTAGAGGTAGCTCATGAATTTCGATGATAGTTTTGATGACTGTTTATTGAATTATGTGTCAAAATGATGTGTCATATGAAAGAGTGTGAAAAAAGAAAATGTAATAAGAAACCAAAAATTACAACAAACAAAAGTTTGTCTTATTTTTTGAGCAAAACCATAATATTGTGGAGGTTTTTTAAAACAATATAAAACATTGAATTGATGAAATAATGGTTAATCTTTTCTTATTTCTCCAAAATCATTTAATTTATCTTTCAGATAAAGAAAATTTGTTGAAAATTTATTAAGAAATGGCTGAGATATTTGCTTGCAAAGTCAAAACTTTAAATTTCAATAGTTTTTTTCTGAGGCGAAAATATTACCAAAAAAGCTTTTATATACCGTAATATTCCTCAACCAACGACTTTTCATACAAAAATACGTTGTACTGAGAACATATATAGTTTTCGAGATATCACTATAATTTTGATGTCAAAATAACGGAAATTTTTCAGACTTTACTATTTGTAAGAAATTTTACCATCACAATATCGCTACCTTAATATAAAAAGGCCCTACCTCATATTTTCTTACTTTACAGGAAATGGAAAAAACTTAATAATAATCATAATTTTGCGGGTCCAAATTTTCTTGAAATGGATTTTTTATTTAAGACACTAACCAATACAATGCTGTAGCAATATTTTTGCAGCAATTTTTTTTTGCAAAAATCTGTAAAAAATTTATTTTGAAAAAAAAGAGTTAGGGCCTTTCTACATTAGCGATATATATTTACACTTGTTGTATAAAAAAAAGCTTATTGTAGGGTATCCGTAAGAGATGGCTCAAAATGTCGAAAGTATTTTTTGGACACCTTATCAATTTCTAAAATTCCCTCTTACATTATATTCTTCCATTTGTTACAGTTTAGCTTTTATTTAATAAATGCTTTTTTTACGTTCATATTTCAGGTCGAAGTTCACCAATCTAAAATGTAATCATACTGTGCAGCAAGGTTGCCAGCCAAAATTCGGAACAATTCCCACAAGAATTACCTTTTTTCCAAAGTAACATAAACTAAATACCACCAAAATTCCCATGGTAAATGTAAACAAAAAAATTCCCACTGCTATTAAAAAATACCAAAAAAAAATCCCACGATCATTAAAAATTACCACAAAAATACCACGCGTTTTAAAAATACCACCAAAAATCCCATATGCTTTTAAAAATCCCAAAAAAAATCCCATACGTATTAAAAAATACCACGAAAAATCCCATATGTATAAAAAATTTTGAAAAATTTAGAATACCAGAAATTTTTGCATTTATTGTCGTTGTTTCAAAACTATAACAAATAAATAGCATACAAATTGTTTCTTATAAAGATAATTGTAATACATATTACATGTTTTAATCTTACATTTGCGATCGTGAATTTTATTTGTTTGTTTCCATTTAATAATTTCTAAAACGAAATTATGCTTATAAAAATAAAATAATAAAAAATAAACGAAATAAAAAAAAAATATTGTTTTCAAAAATGTTTGTGGTTTGTGAGGTGAGCAATTAATTTTAAAACAATATGATTTTTAAAAAATTTAGGTACTCATTTCTAATATCAAATAATAAAAGTGACTTCAGAATAAAAAATAAACAAAATAAAATAAATATTAGTTTTCAAAAATATTTTTGCTTTGTAAAGAGATAACCAGTTAACTTCAACAATATATGATTTTTAAAAAATGTAGGTACTTATTTCTAATATAACATAATATACATAAGTGACTTAAGATATGAAAAATAAACAAAATAAAATAAATATAAAGTTTTCAAAAATATTTGTGCTTTGTGACTTCAGATATAAGTATTTTTAATTTATTAAGAACGTTTTAGAATAATATTAGTTTTGTTTTTTGTGTTTGTATATATCAGGGATGGAAAACGTGCGAACACATTTTTAACAGTTCTTTTACACTAACTATTTACAACTAAAAAACCAAGGAAATAATAGTGGTATTCATGAACGCCGTATTTGTGATTTGTGATGACAGGACAAAATGTACAACTGTGACAACTGTGAGCACAACTTAAGTGAAAAGTATTCATATGTATTTTCAAAACACCGCTGGAAACTTTAATATGAAGCTCAGATGTTTGGAATTCTATTAAAGGATACAATAACACTCTACAAAAGCATGCCTTAGGGCATGTACAAAAATGGCAACATTTAACACACCGGTTTAACTTCTGTTTACATGAAAAACAAAAACAAAAAGATAACAGGCAAAATAGCACATCTTAGAATTAGCACATACGACCGTAATTAGCATGAACTATGAATTGCCCAATTGTCTATTATTGTTTTGGTAGTATTTATATATTTCACTTTTTTTTTAATTTTAAATTCATTTTATTAAGCTTAACGCTTGCATGCAGAAATGTGGAATTTTCAGAAAAGGTCAGAAATTTAAGGTCAGAATTTTTTTCAGAAAAGAATGCGCTATTAGTTTTTATGCAATTTTGTAATGTCAACTTGTTCTTAAAACAAATATGCGATTTAATCGTTTATATTAAAAGTAAGTTCAAAGAAAAGCTTTACTCTTCTGTATATATACGTCGATCATCGAATACTATGATCAAGATTTTGCTTAATAAAAGTGAAAAAAAAATTTTAAGAAAAAATTACCAAATTCCCATGAAATTAAAAAATACCACGCTGAATTCCCACGCCAATTAAAAAATACCACGCTGAATTAAAAAATACCATGGGAATTCCCAATAAAAAAAATTCCCAAGACCAATTAAAAATTACCACGAATGGGATTTTTCCCACAATACTGGCAACCTTGCTGTGCAGCCAGATCTTTCATTTAATGAGGAATCAATCACCACTCTACCTCTTCCTAGCCCTGAGATTCCTTACTAAAAATAATACAAACTTTCAACGTTAATATTTTAGGTCAGAGGTCATAAATTTAAAATCTAAAGTGATTTTGCACATATAGGGCGCAGTATCTTTCGAATGATATAAGTTTTATTGCCCTTATTCTAAAATTAATATCATTTAACATAATAACATAACAAAATTAATAACATAATAACATTTGATGTTTGCCTATTAACATATAAGATATGAACCTTTGAGTAGAACTCTAAATGAGTATGATTTTCTAAGTTCTTAAATAAATTTTGATTTTTGTGATAGCAAGAATATATTTATATATGCTCTTGATTGTTGTTATTCTTAAGTTATATATTATAAAATTTATATTATATTATATTTATAAAATAATTTTTAAGTGTTAATTTTTTTTAATCCTTTGCTTATATGTTTGTTAGAAAATGTAATAATTTTTAGACAATAAACTAAACTAAACTAAGCTAAAAATTTTTAAGTTTTCAAAAAAATTTTTTTTTATTTATTTATATATTTTATTGACATACTAATGGAACAAGACCGAGGTCTTATAATTAAAGCACTAGCCTCTAATTTCATCAGTATTTGTGATAACAGGGTTAATTATACAAGTTACTAATAAAAAAACTTAATAATAAAGCTTATATAAAACAGTAATGTTTGAATTTAAATTCGAGTAAAAGTATTGCTTGATAGCTTAAATTACAATTCTGCTTGTGTAAAAACTGAAAATTATTGCAATGAGGAGAAAAAAATATTCAATCGAAATTTAAATTACACAGCATTGGTAATTGTTCTTAGATCAGTTGGTAGAGCGTTCCAAAGACGGATTGAATACACAAAAAATTGTCTTTCCGATGCCAGACAAGAATGACGCATTTGTATAATAACGTTTGATCTTCGTGATCTTGCAAACCCGAGTCTGTTGTACAGATAAACCGGCTCCCTAGTATAAACCACCTTGTGCAGTAAAATTAGTGAACGAAATTTCAGTAAATTGTCAAAAGTCATATTGTATAAACGTTTTGCATGCACGGAGACATGATCTCTACGTTTTAAGCTATAAACATAACGAGTAATGTTGTTGAAGAGAACATTTAGTTTGTGTTTAAATAAGCTGTCACAGTTAGCAAATATTTCGCACCCATAGAGCAGGGTAGGCATAAGGTACGATTTAGCCAGTAAGATACGTGTTCTAAGGGGCGTAAAATATTGAGTTGTCCATAAAACACGTAACATACCATACACTTTACCGATAGTGCTACCTATATGAGTGTTTCACGACAATGTTCTATTAAATATTATACCTAGGTTTTTCACGCTATCCACACATTCAATATCACAATTGTTCAGTTTAATTTTTGGGAAGAGTGAATAATCTACTGGTTTTTTTGAGATGACAATGCATTTTGTTTTTCTGGGATTTAAACATAGGCCATTTGATGTGGCCCATTCGTTAACGCGTCGAAGATTATCATTTAGGTTCGAAACACAAGGGACGATAGACTCACGGGAACAACTAACATACAATTGGACATCATCGGCATACATATGAATATTACAATTTTGCAACACTTTTGGTAGGCAATTTATGTATACAGAGAAGAGCAGAGGACCTAACACAGAACCCTGAGGAACACCTCTGTCATTTGGTAGGAATTTTGATACAATGCCATTTGAACAAACTGCTTGTGTTCTGTTGGATAGATAGGATGATATCAAATTAGCAGCAGTCGGGGTAAAATGAAACAGATTCACGAGCTTACTATACAACACAGAATGATCCACCGTATCAAAGGCTTTTGAGTGGTCTAAGAGCACTAGAAAGTTAATTTTGTTCTCATCAATACCTACTCTAAGGTCTTCAACAACATCAACTAGTGCTGTTACACAGCTTCGCTTAACTCGGAATCCAGATTGACATTCGTCTATTAAATGATTTCTATAAATGAAGTTACACATTTGTCTATAAATTATTAGCTCTAGAACTTTTGATACATACGACAAAATGGCTATAGGACGGTATTCGTTGCACGTTTTTGGAATCGGTATTATTTTTGCCTGTTTCCAAGTGGAAGGATATATAGAAGTAGTGAGAATAAAATTAAAAATGTGTGTTACAAAAGGTAGTAATTTAGGGAGTAGGGCCTTGAGAAATACAGGATGAATATTGTCGAAACCAACAGCATTTGACATTATAGCTAAAAAACACTCGAGAACATCTGTTTGCTCAACGCATTCAAAACTAAAAACATTGTTACTTCGCACGCTGTTAGGGTTAGCGAAAGATTCATGAGAGATTGCTGGCATTGGAAGATCAAGAAACTTTATATTTAAATCGTCTACATCAACATCATCACTTTTCCTACCTTTACACTTGCCCATTCCAATGTTTTTTATTTCCTGCCATGTTTTTTGCTATCAATTGCAGAAGAGAATTTTTCACAATAAAATTTTGTTTTTTCTGATTTTATTTCTGCAACAACAATTTTCCTAGCATTTTTGAATTCACTATAAATCTCCGGTGTCTTAAAACGTTTCCATCGATTGTATAGTGTATCACGTTGCAATATTAAGTTTTTAATTTTGTCGTTAAACCATGGGCGCTGAATAGGTTTAAAATTTTTATTTTTAAGTGGGACGAACTCCTCAAAAAGACTACTGAGGTTGGATTGCAAAAAATTAACTTGCTCATCGGGTGATGTCATACTGTATATACTGCTCCAGTTGATATTTGAAATTCCAGACTCGAGACGATGGTAATCAATACTTTTAAAGTCGCGAAACAAAAATGACTTTGGTTGCGTCTTCAACTGAAAGTCGCACGACACAAAAATTATATCATGTTTGGAAAATGAAGGATAAGATATCTGATCATAAAGTAAAATTTTTGTTTCATCGTTAACAAGAAATATGTCAAGCAGTGTGTTAATAGTTTTTGTATAGTGCGTAGGCATAGTAGTGTTGACTGGAAAAAGTCCTAAAGTCTGCATTTCGAGAGCTAAGTGAGTTTCCGTTAAGAGATTGCTATTAAAATCGCCTGCAATAAGAATTTGTGAGTAGCCAAGAGAGATATTTTCAATGAGTTGAATAAGATTTGTCATATCAATAGTTCGATTGGGACGGTAGACATTACCAATAAGGAACTTTTCATTTGCATTGGATATAGCAATAAACAAAAATTACACAAAAATTTAATAAGAAATTGGAAACTGGTAATGAAACATTTTTGTTCAAGCATTTTTCAACTGGAAATCAAGAAATAATCTTACTCCTGGTATGTAATTAAATATTCTAACTGAAATATGCTAACTGTATGAAATATCATGAAAACCGTGTGTATTGCAAAAAGGTCAAAAATAATTTAATTTCAATTTTGATCGGTTGAAAATCTGTTCAATAGCTAAAAATAAAAGCTAGTTATGTTTTATTTTAGCGTTTTAAAGCCACACGGGTTTACTAGTTGAATTAAATTTTTAAAAATGAATCTGATGAAACCAGGAAACGCAATAAGTCCAAGTAACACTTATCTGTGATAAAAGTAGTATGAATGTTATGAGTCTAAAAAGCAAATTTAATCAAGTATGATCCTATCGATTTTCGAAACCATTGATCCAATATTACCCGATATACAGTACATTATTACCATCATGCTTGAAAAGAATCACAGCCACTTATGTTCCAAATTTTATTAACCTAGTATTGTAAAATTTATTTCTTTCAAGCCTGCTGATTTAATTCTAGCTAAAATAACCTTCTTGACCACAGTGGTAACGTTAAAAAACGAACAATTTTAGCTTCTCCTATTTTCTTTCAAATAATTGAAAATGCACAATAAAAATGATTACTAAAACGGAAAAAATTTAAAAAATAGTAAGCTGGGTGCTTATTTTATTTAACCTATGGCAAAAATGTATTTATTTTAGAAAATAGTTCAATAAAATTACGTACATTACTATCGAAATATGCCAGCAATTAAAGCATTTTATTATGATCTTTGTGTGAGATAATGTCTTTATGTTTATTAACAGTTGTTTTAATACGTTGGTTTTACTTTTCGAATTAAATTTTATTATTCGAATAAAATCGATAATTTTCGTTAACAGTTTTGGATATTGTTAGAATAGAGCACAATTTTTCTGTATTGTTTTGGCATTCTAGATAAGACAAATCTCACTCGATAATGGGTCTTCTATTGCAAAAAACATAAAATTATCTTAAATTTAGTAAAGCCTTGTAAGCACTAAAATTTAAATAATCTTTATTCAAAAGAAGGAAAAGAAGAAAAAGAAGTACAAGAAGAAAAGAAATCCCATCCACTTCAAGGTACTCGAAGCAAAACAAAATCACAAAATCTACCACTTTCAATTGTCTGTGGGGAAGAAACTCTATTAAAAATCTTCAACGACTATAATGAACACATAGACAGACATGCACACATACAGAAACGTTTTAGGCAGGATATTTAACATACATATAAACATATACATATATAAAGCCAAACACAATGGCACATACATGATTATCGTTTGAAAAAAATGCAGCTTTAAGGATGAAAGATTTCTTGAAGTAGACTCAAAAGTGTGGATGAGTATTTGTGCTGCAACACATCAACATAATACACACACACACACACACACACACACACACACACACAATGGCAGGCACACGCACTAACAATGACAATCACTTGGGGGACAAAGTGACACAAAGAAACTACTTGAGTGGTTCCCCAAGATGAAGCAGCATCAAAGCCAACCTCAATAGTAGAAGCCAGCCAAAGAAGTGGTTGACAATGTAGATGAAGCTATAGAAGACAGCGCCAACAACAATGACAGCGACGATGAACAAGAAAATGTTGAAAAATCTAAAATAAATAAACTGCAGACAAAGCACACTCTGGCCACAGAAGAATACAAGCACAGAAGAAGAAGAAGGTAGTGACAGTAGTTGTTAGCAGGCTAAAGTGTCAGTCGTCAAGCGGTGTTCAAAGTGTACCCGAAGAAGTTAACACCAAATGGTACTCATGGGCTCAATATAGTTTAAAGTGTTCGATTTAAAGTTTAGTTTTGTTTGAGTTTTTATAATTAAAGCGCCTAAAAGTACGCTGCTTTTGGTTTTTTTTTTTTAATTACAAATAATTCCAAACAAAAATCACAACAAAATTAAAAATTTTAAATATTCAACATAAATATGCTAAAACTGGGCAAATATCTATATTTCGCAGCTAAAAAGCTTAAAATATATCAACAAAACTTCTAAAAATATGCAACAACCTGCAGCATATTTACAGGCGTTTTCACACCGAAAAGCATTAAAATAATGCCATACATTTGGCTGGTGTTTACAAAAGTATATTTTTTATACAGTTTTTATTTTAGTTTGCATTTGAATATCAACAAAACAGCGTCATTTTTTTATATTCTTTTTACACTCAATGCTACTAATGAGTGTCCAAGCACTCACACACAAATGCACCATCCAGTAATGGCAAGAGTGTTTTTTTAGTTGGTCGTAAATATTTTGGCATCCATGTGCATATGTTTATGAATGGTTTTGATGGCTACAGACGTGACAACAAAGCGTGTTAATTTTACACAGCAAGTTTGACAAGTTTTAAGAGTAATGATCCGTTTAATGTTAATTTTGAAACTGTAAAACAGAGGAGAGCGATATGTCAGAGAAAATTTAATAAAATTTTAAATTTTAATTTGAATAAATATAATACAAAACAAATTTTGGTTAATGGAATAAATTAATTAGTCTGATAAAATATCTAGTATAGGCACATTCCACGCATAACGCAATACTTTTTTTCAAAACTTGACCTCATGGCTTTCGATTTTTTTTATTTTTGGGCTATAGGTTCCTATTAAAATTCTAAGAGCATAAGTTCATTTATTTTTTTTTATCGCCATTCATTAAAAAGTTATTGACCTTTCAATTCTGCAAATCATCCGAAAACGCCAGAATTGGAAAATTTTTAATTAATTGTATCTACGTCAGTTTTAATCCAATTTTTATAAATGAGGTACCATTAGAAAGGTATTAGAAAGTAATTTTTGGAAATAATATATAATTTTAAAATTTTGGATGTTAGGGTTGCCAACATATTAAAAAAAATTTATTTGCTAATTTCTCAAAAAACGCGTAATTTTTTTTCGATTTTTTATTTTTTTAAATTTGAAGAAGAATGTTGCCTTTAAGTCAAAAATAATTTTATGATGGAGCTTTTATATGTTTTTTCGCAATTTCAATTTTTGTGCTTACACCTTATCATTTTGAGGCAATTTATCGCCTATAAATTTCATAACGGTAAAGATATTTGCAAAATTTATTCTGCAAAATGGTTTGTCTTATAAGGACCAACATTGTGTTTATTAGTTTCGATGACCTTACACATGACCTTGGTAGAGAAAACTGGTAAATAAAAAAAAAATATTTTTAATTTTTTTTTTACTTTTATTTGTAAATTTTGTTTCAAGATTGCCATATTGAAGATTATTAAATTCTTACTGATTTTGTTGCAAAAAGTTTTAAAATCGGGCTCAAAACAAAAAAGTTATGATGGTCCAATGAATCTTATGTATTAAGAACTTATTCATCAAATATACGTTAGCCTACACTTGTATGTAGTGAATGAACCATCAAATCTATTAAACTAAAAACTGCAACGAATCATATTATTTTATAAATTTAAAAAAAATTTATGAAGTCTATTCATATTATGCATTTTATGAATCTTTTGAATTTAATGAATCTTTTGAATTGTATGCATTCTATGAATCTATGAATGTTATATGTCCAATGAATTTTATGAATCCTATAAATTTTATAAATCATTTAAAACTTATGAATCTTATGAATCTTATCAATCTTATGAATTTTGTGAATGTTATGAGTCTTATGAAGCTAATTATAAATTTAATTTATATTATGAATCTTATGCACTCTATGAATCTGTGAATACTACGAGTCAAAAATTTCTAGAATAATATGAATTTAAGAGTCATATGAGCTTAGAAATCTTATAAATTTTATGAATCCTATGAATCTTATAAATCGCTTGAATTGTGTGAACTTACGAATATTATGCATCTTATGCATCCTGTGAACTTGTGCATTCTATTAATCTCATTAATATTTTGATTTTATAAATTTTATGCATCCTATAAATTTGCTATTTCCATTAATCTAATGAATATTTTGAATTTTATAAAACTTTGTAATCTAATTAATATCATGAAACTTATGAATCTCATACATATTATGAATTTTGTGAATCTTATGAGTTTTTTAAATCTTATTAGTTCTATGAATCTTTTAAGTATTTTAAATCTTATAAGATTCATAGAATCTGTGCATATAATGAATCCGTACAAATTACGAATCTAATGAATTTTATGTATAATTTTAATCTTCTTAATTTTGGAGTCTTATGAATCTTATGATTTTAAAAGTCTTATGAATTTAATTAATCTTTTGAATCTTATGAATTTATGTATGTTATAAATCTTTTAAATTTTGTGAATGTTATGAATCTTATGCACCCTATGAATTTTTGGTACAACGAGACAAAAATTTCTTGAATAATATAAATTTAAGAGTCTTATGAGCTTAGAAGTCTTATAAGTTTTATGAATCTTATAAATCTTCTGAATTGTGTGAATATAAGAATATTATGAATCTAATGAATTATATATATACAATGCATTGTGTTTATATGTGAATATTATAAAAATTATGAATCTTTCGAATCTTATGAACTTTAAGTATCTGTGAATATTATGAATCTTATGAAATTTAAGAATTTTATGAATCTTATGCATCCTGTGATTTTGTGCATTCTATTAATCTCATTAATATTTTGAATTTTATAAATCTTATGCATCCTATAAATTGCTATTTCTATTAATCTTATGAATATTTTGAATTTTATAAAACTTTGTAATCTAATTAATATCATGAAACTTATGAATCTCATACATATTATGAATTTAGTGAATCTTATGAGTATTATAAATTTTATTAGTTTAATGAATCTTTTAAGTATTTTAAATCTTATAAGAATCAAAGAACCTGTGCATATAATGAATCCGTAAAAATTACGAATCTAATGAATTTTATGAATAATTTTAATCGTCTTTATTTAAGAGACTTATGAATCTTATGATTTTAAAAGTCTTATGAATTAAATTAATCTTTTGAATCTTATGATTTTATGTATAAGTCTTTTAAATTTTGTGAATGTTATGAAATTTATGCATCCTATGAATTTGTGAAGAATACTAAAAATCTTTTGAATATTTTTAACTTTATTTTTTTTTTTTAGAGATCAAAGAATCAAGGCAAGCGCCTTATACAAACAAGATTTGGTCTTTGTTGACCTGAAAGGAAAGAGATTGATTTATTTAGAGGTATTGATTGGAGCCATACGTGAATTATTGATTAGGCAAAACAACCGTGAAAGACAATTTGCATTGCTTTTAAATCAAATGAATCTCTCGAATCTTAAGAATCTCATTAATCTTTCGAATTTAATCCGAATGCATCCTATGAATTTGTGAACACTATTAATCATTTAAATATATTAAATTTTATGAATCTTTTTAATTGGATGAATCTCTTGAATCTCTTGAATCTTATGAATCTAATCAATCTTATGAATTTAGTTAATCTATGAATTTTATTGGACTTATAAATCTCATTAATCGCATAAATCTTATGCTCCTACAAATCTGTGAATATAATGAAATCGTGCTAATTATGAATCTTATGAATTTGATGAATGTTGTTAATCTTATAAATCTTATGAGTATAAAAATCTTATGAATTAAATTAATCTTTTGAATCTTATGAATCTTTTAAATCTGATGAATTTAGTGAATTTTAACTCTCACAAATCTTATTAACGTTACGATTTTTGTGTAATCTTATTAGTCTTAGGAAGCTTAATAATCTTAGGAATCAAATAAGTCATATGAATCTCATAAGTCTTATAAATCCCATTCATTTTATGAATCTTATGAATACTAAGCTCCTATGAATCCGTGAATAATCTTACGAGTTTTGTGAATATTTTGATTCTTATGAGTTTAAGGGACTTATGAATCTAATGAATTTAAAAGTCTTATGAATTTTATGATTCATTTGAATTTTATGAATCCTAAGATAAGGCTGATCCGGGCAGGATCCAGAATGTAAATCGTGCATGCGTATAGCTCGGGTATACGTATCTTTGGAAGAGTCCATACCTCCGGGCGAATACAAAAAAAAAAAAATAAAAAATTCTTATGAACCTTTTGAAATTTATGAATCTATTAATCTTATAATTATTATGCATCATATGGATTTGTAAATATGCATTATAAATCCTATAAATCTGGTGAATCTCATGAATTGCATATATATATGTGAATCTTATAAATCTTATGAAGCTTAAAGAGTTTTATGAATCCTATGCTTTTATGAATATTATGAATCTATGAGTCTCATTAACCTTATGAATCTTTTATATCAATCTTGTGAATCCTAAGAATCTGTGAATATCATGAATCCTTTAAAGCTTAAAAATCCTATGAATTTTCTAAATCTTATGAAGCTTTCGAATCTTATAAATGTCATGAATATTATGAATGCCATAAATATTATGAATTCTTTGAATCGTATAAATCTTATGAATCTAATGAACCATATAGTGGCGTAACTCATATGATAAGAAACTGCAGTAGCTCAGGTTCAAATTGCATCTGCGACAGAATATTTTTTCTATTAATGAATTAATATCTCTGTTCAGCGTCACTTCTCTGCAAACAATGGCAAACATCACAGAGTAAAAATTGACATGTAAAGTTTCTTAAGAACATAAG
The DNA here is from genome assembly GCA_963920525.1 of Dichetophora obliterata. Taxonomy (NCBI): domain Eukaryota; kingdom Metazoa; phylum Arthropoda; class Insecta; order Diptera; family Sciomyzidae; genus Dichetophora; species Dichetophora obliterata. The sequence continues at coordinate 14,256,630 of OY986438.1, read as the reverse complement.
GCGGTCGGAGTCTGCATAAAACTCGATTATTTGTGTTTAAAAAATTTAAGTAACATCCAAAACGCAATTGATTAATAGAAGCTCAGTCGAAGTCCTTTCAAGGGCCAAAATAGCGAATTTCTTGTTTTATTTTAAAACGCGTGCAATGATCTTTTTCAAAGTGATCTTTTTTGATTTTTAAATAAAAATAAATAATTTAATAATCAGGGACCAAAAATAATAGTTATTTTCGAAATTGCTATACAAAAAGTCAAATGGAAAGAGTAAGTCTATTCGATATTTGAATATTGCAATGTGATATTTGTTAGCACAGGAATAATACTATTTAATGAATTTAACTTAACTGATTTTTTTTAAAAGTCAATAAATAATCGTTATTTTTTGACTTATTTTATTTCGATCAAAAATAAATGTTACAATTTGATTTTTATTTTTTTATCAGATATATAAGTTGGAATTTGACTTTTTTTTTTGGTGAATATTGAAATAAATGAAGAAGCAACTAGAACAGATGGCAACCCTTGATAGAGTTGATGGCGGTGATCTAAAATGGCGTCCTGCTTTGAAGTGTCATATGATTAGCAGAAATACAATTCATAAGAATGAATTATAGAGGATCTGCACGTTCATATGCTAGTTTAAACAGTGAGTTGATCACAGCTTAATCACTCAAAGACTACTGATGAGGAATATGTAGCGATTTCCGAAACAGACTGTCTAGTCAGCTAAGTGATTGACTCTATACAGAGTTGTTGTTGTTGTTGTTGTTGTCTTCTTGAAAACTCACTTGATCTAAGGCTCACAATCTTAATTCATGTAATTATTCAATAGATCATAAAAACTAATTAATAAAAGTTAATATTTGACTTTTATTTTTTCGATCAAATATAACGGTTAAAATTTGACTTTTATTTTTTCAATCAAAAGAAAAAGTCATATATTAATTCCGATATCATCTGCTTGCAGACGCTGTTCCAGTCAATTAATATGCATGAGCAATAAGCAACTAAGCGATTGCAATGCAACGATATGAAGATAGGATGTACTCTATTAATTTTTTTTTTTAGTATTTTATAAGAAATAGATCTGTCAAATTTTTAATCTTTATTTTTGAACGGAAAAATAAAAGTCAAATTTTAACATTTATTTCAAATTTTAACATTTATTTTTAATAAAAAAGTACTCAAAGTTTTAACTTTTATTTCTGATTGAAAAATATAAGTCAAATTTTAACTGTTATTTTTGATAGAAGAAATAAAAGTAATATTTTAACTTTTATTTATGATCAAAAAAATTAAAATCAAATTTTAACTTATATTTTTGATCGAAAAACTAAAAGTAATATTTTAACTTTTATGTTTGATAAAAAACAAAACTTTAATTTAACTTTTATTTTTGATCGAAATTTTAACTTTTATTTTTGATCGAAAAATAAAAGCAAAATTTTAACTGTTATTTTTGATCAAAGAAATAAAAGTCATATTTTAACTTTTATTTATGATCAAAAAAATTCAAATCAATTTTTAACTTATATTTTTGATCGAAAATCTAAAAGTTATATTTTCACTTTTATGTATGATAAAAAAATGAAAGTTAAATTTTAACTTATATTTTTGATTGCAAAACTAAAAGTCAAATTTTAACTTTTATTTTTGATCGAATTGAAATCAGTCAAAAATAAGGATTATATGTTGACTTTTTTGATAAAATCATAACCGCTACGGTTCCTGTTTATAATACTTAGTAATTTTACATCACTGCTTTGACTTTTATTCAGTAAAAATAACATTTCTTCTAAATTTTTGCTTAAAAATATTTCGCCACACATCCTTTCAACAGTTAACGAAGGCGTTTATGCATTTGGCATATATTAAAGGTATTTTTTTTGTTATTTTGTGTTTCCGTAGCTATCCTTTTTGTGTTTTTTTTTTCTTAGAATACCAATTTTTTTACTTAACAAAAGCGCATTAACAGTGTGCGCATTAAGCATGCAAACACCTCATGCATAAGCTTACAAGTTGTAATTGTGTGTGTTTGTGTGTGTGTGCCTGAATGTTTTAATCTCTTATTTTATGTTGTTTCTTTTTCTGTGGGAGGGTGGCAAAGGGATAGGATGATTTTTTTTTCTATGTAATGTTCAAAAAAGAGCCTAGTGAATTTTTTTAATGAACGCAAAGAAACATACAAGCAAAAAGGATAATGCAAGGGCTTATCATGCATAAAATGGAACATGGAACACACCCATAATAATACATAAATGCAAAGATGTGGAAAAACAACTTTTTTTTTATATAAAGCCTAACACATATATTGCACATTTTTTCATATTCTGAACAATAATTTGTGTTCACAAATTTTGTTAACATCTACAACTATAGCAGCAAAAACTGGCACGAAAAGCTACAAAATTATCCTGAAAATATATATTGAAATTGCTTTATACTCTCACTCAAGTCAGATATTTTCTATTATTGATTGTTTTCACACTCTATCTTAGCCGAAAATGCTATAAAAATGAAATCCTTAACGTTTTGTTTTATTGAATTTGCATAGAAAGCACAAATAAAGACAAAAAAAGGAAAAAAATTAGCGTCACTGACGCACAGGGTGAATAAATTCCACTCCCCTTCGAATTGATTATTCATTAGGTTTGAAAGCAAAGTAAGCCAAAAAAAAAAACATACTCAAGATGTAGCAGCTAAGAATATAAAAGCAACAGTGAAAAAGTAGTGAGTGGCAGCAGTTAAAAGCCCCAAAGCAATAACAACAACATCACCACAAAATAAAAGAAAAAACCAATTTTACCAAACTTACATTTTCGCACCCAGCCAAATAAATAAAAAATACAATATAGGAAAAATTATAAAAAAGAAAAAAATCAGAACGCAGCAAGAAATGCCGGAGTTATTGTGGAAAGAGGGAGGGAGGAAGGCAGGGCAAAAAAGGCGTGTGACTGCAAAGGGTGCGTCATAGAAAAAAAAAATATAGCTACTTTTTCTGCTCGCTATTATTACGATTTTCTCCCTTTCGATCAGCTCAACTACCAGCGACAGAACGCTGCCTCATAATCACCATATAATCAAAGTAGAGCAAGAAACAGCAGAAAAAGCAGATGAAGAAAAAAAAAACACAATAAAAGCAAAATCCAACCAAATCGAATTATATGCGTCTTTTTTATTGGCAATGATTTTGTTTTTCCTCTTTTGCTGCTAGCCAAGCCATAAAAAATCCGGCCATTAGTCGTAAATATTCACATGAAAACACATGTGGACACTATGCTAGGCAAAAGAAGCGAGCACCCTCGTTTTCTTTCTTTTTGTTTTTTTTTTTTTTAATTCTAGTTATTCATGTTTCGGCAACATCGGCTGCAATGCAACAGATAACGTGTGCCTAGACTACACGCTCTGCTTTACTGCAAGGATTAGTCCTTTAATCCTCGGCAGGTTTTTTGTTTTATTCTTTGAATTATTTCTTTAGATACCATGGCTAGCTGTAGCTGGAAAAAGGTTTAAATTTATACCAACTGTTGGTAAAATTTATCGATTTGCAGGTAATTAAGAGCAAGTTGACCCTTGATGCTTTAGCTACACCGTGAAGTATAGTTAGCTGTACAAATTTATTTTATTAATGTCATGTGAGATGTACATTAAATGATTTTTCTTTAATTATTCTAATAAATATTTAGATTTAGATTAGAATATTTAGACTCGCATGAATTAAATGAGTCTTGTGCATCTAATGAATCTTGAAACCAGCAAAGGATCAATGAGTTTTTTGAATTGCGTTTAGTAAGTATTGCAATTTTATAAATCTTTTGAAGTTTATGAACATTATAAGTCTTATGAACCTGATCAGTCTTGTATATCATATAAATGTATGGAATTTTAGGAATCTTTATATTCTTTTAAATCTTTTGAATCTTTTAATTTTAATATGAATAATTTTAATGCATATTTTTAATCTTTTGAATCTTCTGAATCTGACGAGCCTTATGCATATTTTGCATCTTATAAATCCTTTTAGACTTAGCAAAATTTATGGATTTTGTTTTTAATGAATTCTTTTTTAAGTTCTAACTGTTGCACAGTGATGCGAGCCCATATAGCGAGTGGGCAAAATTTGAATAATGGACCGATTTAGATGAATTTTCATGTCTAGGTAGATTATGATCTCCTACACTCAAAAATTACGTTTTTTTATCGGACTTCTAGTCAAGCTAAAAAATTAGTAGCAGTTTGAAAACTGTAAAATTGTCAATTTCAGAACGTAAGGTGCTACCCAAATAAGGCCAACCTAACGGTTTTTACCAGACAGAAGAGAAACGGGTTTTTTTAAACTTATTTTTGCAATTTTGTATTTTTGTTTATTCAATTCTTTTTTCAAAAACATAAAAATAAAGCATAAAAAAGTAAAAAATATATCCAGCTCAAAAGGTTTTAAAAAGGTCTGATTTTTGCCATATTAGGACCAACATGTCTAAATAAGGCCCATTTTATAACGGTTTTAGAAACATAACAAAACAGTCATAAAATAATAAAATAAGAACACTAATTGTTATTACAAATGTTGGTTTACATTTATACTGAACATAAATGCTATTAAAACCTTTTTTTTATAAAAACTTTTTCGAATAAATACTTTTATTGCCAAAAGTTTATTTTAAAAATTAAAATAAAGTTACTCTGGCTTTTTAAAGAAAATTTTGGTAATTTGCTGACCTTTATAGTTGAGGGCTTTCTTTTTCGTAGTTTTTTCTGACAGGTAGATTTAGGTGTGGACATGAGATCGGAAAAAGAAAGCCGGAAAGAAAAAAAATGTTTGGGCCTTTTTAGGCGCTCTCAATATAATTTCATTAATCAAGTTTTTCTCGGAATACACCACAGTTAGATTTTATCAATTAACCTTTTTGTTTTCGTTAAAATACCTTTCTTGATTTTTAATTCAAAGCTGGATGTAGGCAATAGTTAATTCGTAGAATAACGGACTTTTACTGCGAGCACAATATTACATCAACCACGTTGTTGACGCTACCGCTGACTTCGTTTGACTGTCACTCGCTTCACAGATTCGCAATTGAAGTAATTTTTTTTTGCATCGTGATGCAGATATGAACATGTTTAAACGTGCAAAAAAATCATCTTGCAGGGAATGCAATAAATGTGCGTATCAGAAATCGGGCCTTATTAAGGCTTGGGCCTTATTTGGCGAAGGGACCTTATATAGAATATGAAATAGAAAATTAATTAACAACAAAAAACATTACATATAAAGCAAATATCAAGAATAATAAACAATAACAATAAAAAATATGAATCTCAATAAATGAATTTTTCAAGATAATATTCAATTTTCATTCAATAAAATGCTTGAATAAAAATTTTCCAAATTTTCACACAAATTGTATTTTTTAGTGACTTCTAAAGCTAAATTTGATTTATTTTCTGTTACAATCCTTTTTGATGAAAGCAAAGGATCCAAATAAATCAACACACTAGAAAGAAGATCCTTGTTGGCGTGAGTTCTGGAGTCTTTTCTTGTATGTGACAACCGGACATTTCTCATATTTTTATTATTTGCCTCCAATGCTTTTGACGACCTTATCGATCGATGGATTGTACAAGATTGCTGTTAGCATAGAAACATATGTTTGAAAATATATGTGTATAACAGACATTTTTCTTGACTTACATGATCAAGATCAGCAACACTATCTGCAAAAGCAACAGAAAAAAATATGGAACTCATCCATAGTAAATTGTTTTTTTTTCTTATCGTTTTCTTAGGTTATTGCACTTTGTCCATTTGGTTTGGGGAGAAATATTAAAAACTTTATTTTTTTTAATTAATTCGTCTTCATCGAGGATTTTATCTTGAAATTTGTTTCTTACAAACAAAAGGAGAATTTGTTGAATTAAATTTAATACAAATAAATTAAATTAAAAAGTTAACTTTAAAAATTTGTTTGGAAAATTGCACGGAATCAAAAACTAAACGCAAATCAACAACTTCTTCGTTGCTTAAGCATAGTAATCTGTTCAGTTTCATGTGAAATTCCACTCAAATCTCTATACAAATATGACAGCTGCGAAACATGCGTGGAAATTTTCACAATATTTTCGTCAGAGCAGTACTCTGTATTGCGCAGCAGGAAATTATGGCAACATGTTTCTGAGCAATATTTTTTCACGACAATTTAATTGTATTGCCTATTTATTTTGAAGTGAAAAAAGAGAGATCATATGAAATCTCCCAACATATTCTCTGAATCTCTCTGAGAAACGTTGCCAAAGGAATTCCTAGCAACAAACTTTAAGTCAGAAATTTCACGCAACAAATAAATAGATGTTGCCAGCGAAATTTCATGCAAACTAACAGAGTACTAGGCTTAAGCGTGTAAATTTTCACAACATGTTCGTCAGAACAGTACTCTGTTCCGGTGCGTGAAATTATCGCAATATGTTTCTGAGCAACATTTTTTCACGACAATTTAATTGTACTGCCTATTTATTTTGAAGTGAAAAGAGAGAGATCATATAAAATCTCCCAAATTATTCTGAGTCTCTCTGAGAAACGTTGCCATAGGAATTCCTCACAACAAACTTTTAGTCAGAAATTTCACTCAACAAATAAATAGATGTTGCCAGCGAAATTTCACGCAAACGAACAGAGTACTAGGCTTTAAATAAAAATATTTGTTTACATTTATTAAGTAACGGTATTAAGCAATACATATGCTATGGAATATCGGAGTTAAAAACTTGGATCCTAAAATCCCATAAAAAATTCGGGACTGTAAAATTAAAAACTAATTTGTTTTCGTATTTTGTAACTAAAATCTCCAAATTAAAAAATTCTCCAGGATTCCGGGATCCTTAAATTTGGGTACCCTAGTATATGCAAAACAATAATAATACTCTTGTGAGACTGCACTCTCATACACACATACCTATGTGTTATTGTTTGTCAATTAATAAGTGCAGGTGTTAGAACAAATCGCAAATTAAGCCTTTTTAAAATGGAAATTAAACTAATTTGGAAGAAAACAGTCGAAAAGTTATTTATTAACTCTTAAAATATAAGGTTCAAATATGTCATTAAAAGAAAGACCCCAGATATGTTTTCCTAAAAATGAATTTTTTTTTTCATCAAACTTTGGAATTTTTCGTGTTTTTCAAATAAAAATAGTAGGTCATTGTAAGCTTTTTAAACAATTTGAAAACAAACATTTTATAATAAGTTTTAATTTTTTTTATACCTCTATTAAAATTATTTTAAAAATTTTTTATTTGAATCGAATAGTGTAAGAAATGTATTTTTGGGAATTTTTCTTGCAGAAAGACTAAAACTGCTTTTTTATACCGGTAATTTTTTGCTTAAAAAAGTCAAATTTCCAAAGCTCCTACTAGAACAAGAAGAAGTAAATCAAAAAATTTTGTAACAGTTTTCTTAGTGCATGCATTACTTTTCCAAAAACACCAAACACTTAGATACTTGCGACATCAAATTTTTGTGCTTTTGCCTACTGGACGCATCACTGTGCGTTGTGTCAAATCAAATGAAATGCTTTAAACGACATTAAAAGTAAACAGTTTTATTTCTTGTGAATATTATAAATACCTAATAAATTTTTTTTAATATTCATATAAATTTTATTAATCCTTTTGCTTCTAATGTAACTTTAAGATCTTTTATTTCATATGAGTTTTATTAATCTTTTAAATCCTCTAAATTTTTTAATCTTTTTCAATCTTATAAATATTATTAATGTTAATTAAAGTTTTTTCTAAATGACTTTGTTATTTATTATGTTGATTTTATATGATTTAAATACAAATTCTAAATGTTTGATAGTTTAAATCATACTTGATTTTTTGTTGTTGTTTCTTTGGAAAGATTCGTTAGAACAATTAATTGTTCTAACTTTGACCTTAAGCTCAATAAACGATTTTAAACTATCAAACGACTAGAATTTGCATTTAAAATCAAGTATGATTTAAACTATCAAACATTTAGAATTTGTATTTAAATCATATAAAACCAACATATTATTAATTTTATCAACTAAATAAATCTTTCAAATCCTATGCATCTTAAAAGCTTTTGAATCTTATGTATCGTATACATTTTATCGTGCTTTTTAATCTTATGATAAATCTAAATTTTATTATAAATGTAAACAGTGGCGTAGACATGGGGGGATCCACTGCTCTGGACCCTCCCAGAGCTATGGAAACATTACCAAATATTTCACTTTATTGTGAATTGATTTTAATTTTAAGTTAAGCACGAACCCAAAGGTATATGTTTTGCCAACAACTCTTCTTTTTCTAGAGGAAGTTTTCAAAATTTGATTTAGTTCAATGTTTAATCTTATATATTAATACTCAAATATCAAATGTTGTAATTTTTTTGATATTATTTTTAGAATGAGGGAAATATAACGTATATCATTCAAAAGGTACTGCACCACAGATATGCCGAATTATGTAAGAGTTAAAATTAATGACCTCTGAACCGAAATACTAACGTTGAAAGTTTATATTAATTTTAGTAAGGAATCTCAGGTCTAGGAAGAGGTAGAATAGTGAATGAGGTATCAGATTAATGGTCTGGCTACGCAGTGTGATTGCATTTTTGATTGGTGACCTTTGACCTGAAATATGAGCGTTAAAAGAGCATTTATAAAATAAAAACTAAACTGTAAGAGATGGAAAAACATTATGTAAGATCGAATTTAAGACATTGACAATATGTGCAACAAGTACTTGAGACATTTTTCGCCATTTCTTATGGATACCCTACAATAAGCATTTTTTATGCAACATTTGTGAATATATATTGTGAAGCTGAAATTTCTTACAAACAGTAAAGTCTGAAAAATTTCCGTTATTTTGACATAAAAATTATAACGATATCTCGAAAACTATATATGTTCTCAGTACAACGTATTTTTGTATGAAAAGTCGTTGGTTGAGGAATATAACGGTATGCAAAAGCTTTCTTGGTAATATTTTCCACGGATATTATGTTAAAAAAATCCCCTTAAAAAGACATTAAAATTATTTAGATATCTCGAAAAATGTATATCTTCTTAGTATAACATGTTTTCTTGAAGCAAGGCCATCGCCTCAGAATGAGAAAAAAACTATTGAAATTTCAAGTTTTGAATTTGCAGGAAAATATCTCAGCCATTTTTTAATCGATTTTCAACAAATTTTCTTTGTCTGAAAGACCAATTAAATGATTTTGGAGAAATAAGAAAAGATTAACCGTTATTTCATCAATTCAATGTTTTATATTGTTTTAAGAAAACCTCTAAAATATTTAGGTTTTGCTCAATAAATACAACAAACTTTTTTTAATTTTTTTTTTTTTTTTATTACATTTTCTTTTTCACACTCTTTCATATGACATATCATTTATTTGCAAAAATTGCCTCATTTTGACACATAATTGAATAAACTGTTTCTATCATCGAAATTCATGAGCTACCTCAAAAAATTTACCTCTGAGCTACCCCCTATGATTTTTTTGATGAAAATTCAATTTTTCAAAATGTTGTTTTTACATTTTTTACAAAGATCTACAGCTCAAGAATTTATTTCTGTGAAAACAATTTTCAAATATTTCAAACCACTCCAAAGTTGTATACACAAATCTATGTTTCAAGCCATTTCAGTATATAGAAATATGCTTGGGAGAAACAGTTCTTTCGTGTTTCTGAACCAATTTTGATAATTTTTTTAAAAGAAATTATAGTAGGGAGAAGGAGTTCACTGAATATGTGTGTGACCTTTGACCTGAAATATTAGCGTTTAAGGAATATTTCTTAAGTAAAACCTAAACTATAAAAAATAGAAGAACAATGGTGTAAGAGGAAATTTTCGACATTAATACAATGTACAAAAAACATTTTTCGCTGTCTCTTACGAATACCCTACAATAAGCATTTTTGTATGTAACATGTGTGAGTATAAATTTTGATATTGAAATTTCTCATAAATAGTAATTTCTGAAAAATTTCCTTTATTTTGACATCAAAGATATGACGACATCTTGAAAACTATAGCTTTTCTCGGTACAATGAATTTTTTATGAAAAGTCATGATTGAGAAAAATAACGTTGTACGAAAGTTTTTGCTTTTGGATAATGCTTGTACAGATAATGTTTTTTAAAAAATTTCGGCAATTTTGGTATCAAAATTATTGCGATAACTTGAAACTTAAGATTTTCTTAGTACAACACATTTTCTAAAGCCAGGTTGTCGCCTCAGAATGAGAAAAATACGATTGAAATTTCAGAAAGTTGGTCGAATTTCGGCCACAGGCGATACTAGTTTTTTTAAATCGGTCAACAATTACTACAGATGCAGTGACATGTGAAGCTTCCAGAAATTCGGAGTTGTTTGGATTCAATTCAACAAGCTCATAATTTTTTTACTTATCTACCGTTTTTCGACGTTTCAACAAAGTAATTCTGTGTAACAAGATATTCAAAAGTATACTCTTTAATGTTATTATAGTTTTTACAGATTCCCCTAAAACCAAAAGCTATCCACGCCACTGAATTTAAAGGATAATATATCTTTGGTATCTTTTGAATATTATGAGTCTTATGAAACTTATGAATCTTATGAAACATATGAATCTTATGAAACTTATGAATTTTAGTAATCTTATGAGTATTTTGAATCTTATTAAGCTTTTGAACCTTGTTTTGACTCATTAGTCACAAACCATAGTTTCTGTTCAAATCTGTTACAAAAACGAAATATCTCCTAATTAGGTCTTATTCCATTCAGTCATTTTCAGGCGTTTTTTCATTATGAAAGAACTCTTTACACTGAAAAATAAAGACTCTTCTTTTTAAATGGAATAAAAAATAACTTCAAGGAATTCTTTCTTTTTAACTGTCTTTGAAGAAATTAAAATTTTTATAATCTCTTTTTGATAGGAGTAATTTCGTTAGGAGATAATCCAAAGATTCACCAGTTCTTCTGAATTTAAGAATAGTTTATATATATCAATGCGAATAAATGAGTTAAATATAAATGGCACTGTTTGGCTTACTTATATTCTTAAGCTTATGAAAAGGAAAGCGAAAAGTAAGCATGGCGAGCGCAGGCGGTTCTAAATTAGAAAATTTTAGAAATGGACAAAATTTGACAAACAGAGAAAAATATTGTCGGTTTTTATAGATTTTTCTTATTGATCTGTTATCAAAGGAGAAACTGATAAAAAATTTACCCCAAAACCTAGCAACACCTTCACAAACTTTTTTCACAGTGTAGAAAGCGCCATTGTTTAAATTTTAAGTGGTTTTTGGAATTCTTTTTTAATACTCTGATCCACTGTGCCGCTCTTTTTGCTCTGTAACCACTAATTGTATCAGACACACTCAAATAAAAACTGAGTTCCCAGCAGCAAAGATACAACTTATTTTTTTTTTAAGCACAAATGCTAGTGTGCTAAGCATCTTATGTATTTTTGTGTGTATATTTGTAGTACTAGTTGCTTATTTTTTTAAACTGTTTTAAATAGTTGCCGGTTGAGCCTGGAAGAGTAGAATTCGCTGTTTTTGTAGATGTTGCTGCAGATATTTATTTAAACTTTAAACGTTGGGGTGGTTCAGGGCGCACGTTTTTGCCACGCTCTTATGGCTTATCCTTAAACACACACACATACTCACCAACGCCGACCTGCCGATGCAGCACGGAATACGATAGTTTAGCGGAGGCATGATAGGCACACTCGACAACTTGCTGCAAGTTGAGGGTTGTTGTTGCAACCGGTTGTTGTTATCGTCGAAGGGTTAATGATCGACAAATCGCAAAATTAAAACGAAACTTGAATGGCCAACAAAAACAACAAGAACATGAACATGAACAAGAACAACAACAAATCTACACTTGATTTTGAGCTAACTAAGAAAAGCGAAGTTTTGTGAATTCAGAACGTTGTTGCCCTGGTTTAATGGTACCCAGAACGAAGGCATTCGTGCTGCATGTGCGATTGCAGCAAAGGCAGCAAAAGAGGAAGGAACAGGACATGCATTCTCTAGCCTGTAAGGATGAAAAATGCTCGTTTGTTGGCATAGATGGATGTGTGATTGACTGACTGCTGGGTGGTTGGCTTACTGTTAAAAATTGTTGCATAAACATTACGTGTTCTTGTCGTAGTAGATGTTGTTGTTTTTGTTGTTGCTGTTGTTTTTCTGTTCAAGCTGTTTTATTTGTTGTTTTCTTAAGCCTCGACTTGGCTGCCGCTCGGTCGCGTGCTAGAAAATAATTCTAATGCCTCGTTAATGTTTCTATTAACAGATTAGTTTCAAGCAGCAGCAATGCCAAGATGTTTTTTTTTTCACTATTTAACCCTGTTATTTTGTATTTTGTGATATTTTCCTTCCCAGCTTAGCTTGTTGTTAGCACATTGACACGTTTTGCATTCATTTCGCTAATAGAAAAAGTGGATAAAAATGTGCATAAAAGTTGGAGATAACGTGATAGATACGAAAACGAATGGGATAGTTTTCAAATTTATCTAAAATAAAGTTAAAATGTTAAAGTTAATTGGAACAAGTGAGAAAATAACTCCGACTGAGCCGAAGTTAAAATACCCTCACAGCAATATTTAAGTATATTCGAAGTTTTGAATGAATGCCGTTATGATAATGACGACATGCCGTGAATAATGACGTCACTTTGCTTGGGAAATTGGTGATGGTTTTCTTATTATTTTTGCCAAATTTCAAAATCGTAGTACGTTTAAAATACATCTCAAAATCGATCCCTAAAATATCCTGTCGTTGCATTATTTTGTGTAGAATTTAAAAAGGTTTTGATGACGTGAATTTGTATGGGAGATAAGCATGGTCTACATTGGATGTGGTCCAATTTAAAACTCAAATTCATAGTACGTTTTAAATACATCTTAAAACCGATCCCTAAAATATCCTGTCGTTGCATTATTTTTTGTAGAATTTAAAAAGGTTTTGATGACGTGAATTTGTATGGGAGATAAGCATGGTTTACATTAGATGTGGTCCCATTTAAAACTCAAATTTCAAAATCGTAGTACGTCTTAAATACATCTTAAAACCGATCCCTAAAATATCCTGTCGTTGCATTATTTTTTGTAGAATTTAAAAAGGTTTTGATGACGTGAATTTGTATGGGAGATAAGCATGGTCTACATTGGATGTGGTCCAATTTAAAACTCAAATTTCAAATTCATTGTACGTTTTAAAATATCTTAAAACCGATCCCTAAAATATCCTGTCGTTGCATTATTTTTTGTAGAATTTAAAAAGGTTTTGATGACGTGAATTTGTATGGGAGATAAGCATGGTCTACATTGGATGTGGTCAAAATTAAAACTCAGAATGCATATTTAAAATCAATGCTTTTTGTATCAATCAATCAATGTACAATATTTCAAGATTTTTTTACTAATTTTTGTGCAATATATCAACGTTTTGCTTTCTTGATGGCGTCACTTTGTATAGGAGAAAGGCGTAGTTTCCAATTGATTTTGACATATTTCAAACTCATGGGCTCTAATTTGAACCTGGCTTATTTTAAAAATTTAAAGTAAATTTAAATAACAAATTAAGAGCGCAAATTTAAAATCAAACTAAGTACATTTGCAAAAATTTAAGTGACTGAGTTAATTTCTGTGAAATTTCAAGAAACACTTTGACATCAAGAGACACTTTACCGTTTAGGTAGACGTGATATTCTGATGATTTGGCCGAGCTTCAAACTCAGAGTGCGTATTTAAAATCACAGCTCATGTGCAAATTTCATGCCATTAAAATAATTTTGTGCAGATTTGAAGGATTTTACTTTACATAAAGTTACTTTGTATGGGAGGTAGTTCTTGTATTATGTTTTGCCAAATTTCAAACTTGAAGTGCACGCTTGAGATCAAGACCTATGTACAAAATTTCAGTTTATTCAATTTATTTTTCTGGAAATTTAAGCTATTTTTAATGTTTTGATGAAGTCACTATGTATTGGAGGTAAACATGGATTTAATTTTATTTCTCAAATATTAAACTTGGGTGCGTCTTAAGATCAAAGCTTATGTCCAAGATTTCAAATTACTAAATAAATGTTTATTAAATTTTTAGATTTTTTACCTAGTTATATAATCAATTTGTATGGGAGGTGGCATGGTTTTTTGTTTTTTTTATGCAAGTATCAAAGCCAGAGTGCATATTTTAAATAAAAGCTTTTGCATAAATTTTTACGTTACTAAAATAATTTTTGAGGAATTTTTAGAGGTTTTACCATTATTATGCAGTTACTTTGTATGGGAGATAGACGTGATTTTTATTTGATTCATTACCGACTATCAAACTGAGAGTGCATAATTTAAATTAAAGCTTATTTTTTAGATTTATAAAACTATTAAGATGCAGCAATTCCATTTAACGTACCGAAAAAATAAATATAAGGGAATGATGATCTCCGTTTTCGGTGAAATTTTGCATAGCATCACTGATGGAAATAAAAAACTAAATTTTGGAGGAAGAGAGCTTGGCTATACTTTTGGCAGAGTTACAGGGTGCACAAAATTTACAAAAATCCACAGAAACGTTGAAAATAAATTTTAACTAAAAATTATATCTTGTAAAACGTCGGAAAGGGATTTTAATCTAAAAATTATTTTGGGAAGTTTCGGTGGTTGAGGTTTCCATACCTTGTGGTAAGGTAATTTATTTCGATGTAGAGGTGCGAGGAATACCATTTAAAAAACTTAAATAATGTTTTATTAAAGCTTACAAAATTACCTTTTCAACGATATAAAAATTAGTGTGAAGACTAAATGGGTTAATGAGATGTGGTAAAACAACTAAACACAAATATTTTTTGATAAACAAACGAACTTCTAATCCGAATTTAAAGTTTGAACTACTGTTGGAAAGGTAATTGAACGGACTGTAAACCAAATAGAGTTTGAAGAAATATTGGTGGTTAAGGGTTCCATCCCTTGCCGGGTGTAATTGGTTTCGAAGAAAAGGTGTCAACTTGGGCTTCCAATTTCGGGACGTTTTGACAATTCCGGTATTTCGGGATTGGAAAAACACAATCCGGGACTAGACCCGGAAACCTTAGAAAATGAATTTTTTGAAAGACGTAATATGAAGTTCTAAGGTTATGCCTTGTTTTACAACACAAACCAATGCAGACAATTTTAAAAACTAAAAAATACAGTTTCGATGAAATGTTTGGACAGTATATATTGTTTATTTTTGAAAAACAAAAATAAATTCTTAAACAAAAAATTAATTAGATGAGATCATTCGGAAGGCTCATTAAATTATTAAAAACCATAAAACAGTATAATAATTTTAGTACTTCTAAGTACGAGTTTTGTACAGCTTGTTTAAGGAAGATTTTTTTTCTTTAATTTTTTGAGGTCAAATTTAAGTCTATTAAGTAAGTATTTTGTAATATTTTGTAAGTTTAGTTCAAGAAAGGTTTACAAAGGTAACAAAATATTTTTATTTTTGTATTATTAAAATCACATTTCAGTATTTCTCAGGTAGTGTCATGTGTTTCTCTCACATTGTGTTATTTTGTAGAGATATTTTGAGACAGGTTTTTATTTAAAAATTTTTTAAATCCCTTTCAGGTTTGTCTTAGGTAGTATCATTGAACTTTTTGGTGGAATTTTTTTTGCAGTAAAGGCACTCCCGGGATCCGGAAAATCCTGGGATCTTAGGCTTTGCAATCCCGGGACTGACGGAACTACGAAAATTCCGGAATCCCGGGAGGGATGCTCTAGTATCAACGGTTGTTCAAACTAAATATTCGGTTAAGAAATGTTTAAGATATGTAACCTTCTCCGAGAAAAGGGACCTAGTGTGTGAAAATGAAGTTTTGAGAAAAAAAGTAAAATTTTAGTGTTTTTCTCATTTTTATCGATTTTCCCAAGTTCGTTTTGTACCTTTTTATGGGGTTAATTAATTTTTATCAGAAATCTAACTCGTTTCATCTTATTCTACACCCTTTTAGGTACCTGAATCCACTCTTAAGTCCAAACCCGTTTTTTGACACACTAGGACCCTTTTCTCGGAGAAGGTCACATACGCATTTTAGTAAAAATCTATTTTCAACGTTTTTGCCGATTTTTGTCAATTTTGTTCACCCTGTAACATTGCCAAAAATCACGTCAAACTTTTTTCCTCCAAATTAAATTCTCTATTTTCGTCAGTGATGCTCCATGAAAAATTACGCCCAAATCGGATACGATCAATCCGTAAACCCGGTACGTTCAAAACGGAATTGCTGGATACTAGAGCGGTCCTTTTTTTTCACGAATAACGGACTGAAGTTTTGTTCCTTTACAAAAAGAAGTAAGCTGTAAAATTTAAAGAAAAAATATTGATATTTAAACGTGCCGCTTGCAACCTTAAAGTTGTGCTCTTTAAGGGAAAAAGTGCTCTTTTTTCAAAAATCCCGATAAACTTTTTAAGTGCAACTTTAAATTTTAATTTAAGTTTTCTTTTAAAACAGCAATAACCAATTAAAATTAGACAAAAACTACTAGAGTTGCAATTTTTAACTTTTTAAAAAAAAAATCAAATTTTTTGCCTTGTATTAAAAAAATCGCAAAAATCAATAAATATTATTGAAATGTTGTGGAAATATTTTCTTGAACTATACTTAAAACATGTACAAAAACGTGTGTGATTACGTTGAATAACCTAGTTGTTCTGGAATTTTTTGCTGTAAGTGTATTTTTTGGAAATTTCGAGTTTGGGTATTTTTTTTTGTAAGAATTTAGCTTTTTTGAGCTTTTTTGTGCAGAAAATTAAAAAAACCAAAATTCGGATACCAAAGTTATTCAGATAGCATTGAAACTTGAGGTTTTTTCCAAAAATTTTCAAAATGCCAGCTTCCGACATTTTAAACAAAGTTTTTGCACAAAATAGCTCAAAAATATCAAAACTTTAATTTTTAAATTTTTGGGATTTTTTTGTAAAAATACCCAAACTCAAAATTTCCAAAAAGGTTAACTTCTAGCAAAAACTTTTCTAACGACCAGGTTATTGAACGTAATTGCACAAGCTTTTGTATCTGTTTAAAATATAGTGTACGAAATTATTTTCACAACATTTCAATGAAATTGTTTCAAACTTGGATTTTTTTCAAATTTTTTAATTCAACAAGGAAAAAGAATGAGATTTTTTCGATAAGTAAAAAATTACAAATCTGGTAGATTTCGTCTAATTTTCATGTTTGATACCACATTTTGAAGAAAAACGAAATCAAAAATGGGACGCATACCAGTTTTTTAAAAATTTGCACTTTAAAAAAAGTAATTAGCATTTTTTTAAAAAAATATCTATTTTTTCCAAGTACCGTAACGGTTATGATTTTTTTGAGAAAAGTCAACAAATAATCGTTATTTTTTTACATATTTTATATCGATCAAAAAAAAAGTTAAAATTTTACTTTCATTTTTTAGACCAAAAATAAAAGTTCAAATATGACTTTTATTTTTTGATCAAATAAAATTTTAGTAAAAATTTTACTTTTATTTTTCCGATCAAAAATAAAGCCTTAAAATTTTACAATGCTATTTCTTATTAAATATAAAAATAGTCAAAATTTTTAATTGAATAGCTTAGCTGCTTATCATTTCACATTCCGTTTTCATTGATTTCAGAAACGACTGAGGCAGTGACTACAAGCAGATAATAAAGCAAATAAAATTTGACTTTTACTTATGATCGAAAAAAGAAAATTCAAGTATTAACTGGTATTTGTGATCGAAAAAATACAAGTCAAATTTTAACTTTTATTCAGGTTACGGTTATGATTTTTTTCCAAAAGGTCAACAAATAATCGTTATTTTTTGAACGATTTTATTTCGATCTAAAAGAAAAGTTAAATTTGACTTTTATTTTTTTGATCAAAAATAAAAGTTAAAATTTGACTTATATTTTTTTGGTCAAAAATATAAGTTAAAATTCGACTTTTATTTTTTCGGTGCAAAATATAAGTTAAAATTTGATTTTTATTTTTTCGATCAAAAATAAAAGTTAAAATTTGACTTTTATTTTTCGATCATATATTAAAACTTGACTTATTTTTTCGATAAAAAATAACAGTTCAAATTTTACTTTTATTTTTTCGATATAAAAAAATCTGTATACTGCTTAATGAATGTTCTATTGAAATAGGAAATAATTTTTATTTTTAATCCTTACTAATAAAAAATTAGTTTAAATATTGTTTAATTAATTATTAATTAATTATAGTTAGGTATATAATTAAATTCATCATATAATTTAATAATTCAATATTATTCTTTAACACCTATTCGTAACATTTTTTCAATGAGAAAAAAACATTACGTTACTTAAATGACATCGCTAATTTGCTTATCATTGCACATTGTGTTTTCATGCATTTCGCAAACAATCGAGACAGCAGCTACAAGCAGATGAGGTGATATTAGAATTCAAAGAAGACTTTTACTTTTAATCGAAAAAATAAAAGTCAAATTTTAAATTTTATTTTTGACCAAAAAAAATAAAAGTCAAATTTTAACTTTTATATTTGATCAAAGAAATAATAGCCAAAGTTTAACTTTTACTTTTGATCGAAATAAAATTGGTCAAAAAATAACGATTATTTCTTGACTTTTTAAAAAAAAAATCAGAAAAATTAAAATCATTAAAAATTATTATTTCTTAGCTAATAAGCATCACATTGCTTTATTCAAAAATCGAATTAACTAATTCATTTCATCTGAGTTTTTGAATAGAACTTTCGAAAAAAACTGTTATTTTAGGTCCCTGCTTTTTTCCCCATATTAATCAGATTTCCAACATAAAGGTCGCAAGCGGAATTTTCTGAATTTAAAATTATGCATTTCAATTATTCTCTTCTCAATTGATTTTGTCTGAATTTCAGTTGATCTATACTGAATTTTAATTCATCTTTTTTAAATATCAATTGATCTGTTTGGAATCTCAATTAATCTATTTTGAATTTCAGTTAACTTTTTCTGAATTTAAAGTGAAATTCTGAATTTCAAATGAACTATTCTTAATTTTAATTAAACTTTTCTGAATTTTAATTGATCTATTCTGAATATCAATTGATCTTTTTTGGATTTCAATTAATCTATTCTCAATTTCAAATGGAGTTTCTGAATATCAATTGATTTTTTCTGAATTTCAATTGATCTATTCCGAATTCTATTCTAAATGGAATAACTAAATTTCAGTAGATCTTTTTTTAATTTCAGTTGATTTATTCTAAATTTCAAGTGATCTGTTCTGAATTTCAGCTGATCTTTTTAGAATTTTAATTAACTTTTACTGAATTTAAAATGGAATCTCTGAATTTTAATTGATATATTCTTAATTTTACTTAATCTTTTCTGAATTTCTAAATTCCAGCTGATCTTTTCTGTGTTTCAATTGGTCTGATCTGTTAATTTCGAAATTTCTATTGACATTTTCTGAATTTCAACTATTTTTATTTTAATTTCAATGAGAAATTTTAATGAGTTTCAAATGGAATTTCTTAATTTAAATTGATCTTATCTGAGTTTGAATTTATCTCTTCTGAATTATATTTAGAAAGTTTGTAGAATCAACATCTAGAAAGGATAAGAGTTTGATTTGAGATACCTTGGCTAGAAAAATTTTATATCGTAGAAAAAGCTTAACCAAGAAGCTGTCTCAAAATTTTACTTTACCTCATATATTTCATATAAAGGTTTTATTACAACTTACTTGATCTAAACCTCACAATTTAATTCGTGTAAGGTTTAATTAATTTTTATTAAATTAAAGACCAAGTACCTTTACCTCTATTTTTTTTTCTTATTAAAGTTTTATATCTTTGTTTATGCAAGTGCAGAAATCGTGCTTTAGCTTTAATTTTCATAAATATAATTCTCCGCAGCACAAAAGTGTTTGCTGTGAACATTTATATGTCAGTGAGGTAATAGTCATTCAGAATATTTTAGGCGATTCAAGGCTTTGCTTATGAAAAACAACATTAAAAAAGCATATCATTTTCACGTCTTACTTGGGCTTTGCTTTTATACTTTGCTTTTATATGGCTGTAAATGTTGCTGCTTAGCATCAAAGAGAACTTGAAATAACTGTTATTTTTACTACTTGTAGTTATATCCCGTTATATCCCAAGAGATAAACATGCGAGTCCTCGCAACGGTACAGGACACGCTTTAGTGCATAGCTTATTATTTGTGTTTAATTTAAAGTATTTTGAATCAACCAACTGCTTTTATTATATACTTCATGTGCTCATGTATTTCGTTGTCTTTATTGTATATTTTGTTTGTTCTTGTTGTTGTTGCAATTTTGGTACCATTTGTCTCAATGTCGTTGGTTTACAGAGTGTCAAACTTTTTGCACATTTCTAAGGGACGTGCCTGTAGTTAGTGTATCTGTGAGTCTACGTCTGTCGAGCTGTTGGTTGGCTACGTTTCACCAACTTTTTAATTTATCCTGTTGGTTGATTTTTTTCAAGTCTATTTTGCTAGTGTTTTTTTGTCCCCATTTTTGCTGCTGCTTTTTTGAGTGCATTTTTATATCCTTTATAAAATTTCATCCTTTCATTCAACATTTGAAATGTAATTTGAAATTAAATGGTCCGAAAATATTTCTAGTTTTAGAGTTTGTCTGTCTGACTGACTACCATGCGTTTATTGCTCGTTGCTCATTGCTGCTGTCTGACGCCTTGGCTGACTCTTGTCTACCACATGATAAATTAAGGTTTATTCTTTTTTATATCTTTTTTCTTTGCATATGCTTAACTTATTTCCTGCTTGCTTAGAATACTTTCATAGCTTGCAATATAATTTACTGCCAACTTTCACATTGTGTGCGCTATTTTGTTGTTGTTGTTGTTGTTGTTGTTGCAGTTCTTTTGATTAACAAGCTTAGATTAAGGTGCAATTATTTTGGACAAATTAGACTAAATTATGTTAATTGCATGGAAGAAAATGAAGCTTTCTTAGTAATAATTGACAGTCTTGTTTGACCAATCATCTTAGCAGCAGATATAAGCTACGGCTTGTATTCAATTTATCAGTCCAACTCAGTTTTTCTAACACTAAATGGCACTTGTAATGCATTTTTTCAAGCGAAATTTGCATAGAGCATTTAAGTGCTCTAGAACTTTTTAATGTTATTTGCTGACTCTATTTGAAAAAGTACGGTAAAGAGCCATAAAAAGGGAGCTAGAGGGTTAACATTTAAAACAAAAAAAATTTTCATAAATTTTGCTATAGGTCTTTATTAATAACAACTATGTTAAAGCTAAGGATTTAGTTAATTTTACGATTGACAGATATTACAAATTAATTTTCGGCACACAAAAAAAAATATATTTTTTTACACTTTGGCTTTTGCGCCGATTTTTTTTTAAACTTATAAATATTAATACAGTACCAGTTTTTATAGTAAATACTTCTTTTCAAAAATAAGGACAGTCAAATACATAAAAGTGGCAGACACTACAGAGTGAAAACAAAAGAAAAGTTCTCTGAGGTAAAATCATGAAGTTTTGAGAAAAAAAATGAGCTCAATATAAATATAATTTTTAATAACTTATTATATGCAAATGTATTAAATGACATACATGCACTAAATTTTGAAAAAGGGACAAACACTCCAATATTTTTTATGCATAAATAGTACGCAAAATACTTAATAAAAATCCTTTTACAAACCTTTAATAATATTTTACGTTTTCTAATGCATTTTTTTTAAGTTATAAAATATTTTTGATTTTAAAATTTAGACAGTTTTATAAAAATACAAAAATGTATCTATCAAAAACTCGGATCAAATACATTTTATAATTCTTAGCAGTTTTTGTTTTCTAAAGCTTCATTGTAATTTTGTATTTTAGGCAATATTATAATATTTTTTCTAGTTTAAGGACCAAATTCAAAAACCCAATAAATATTGATGCTGACAAAAATGAACTTGTAATATTTCGTTAATTCTAAGCATTTATGTTTTGTAAAATTTTGTATAAAATTTGATCCTTTTTGAATTAAAACCATTAAACTTTTTTTTTTTTGCTTTTAGTGCATTCAAGACATGGTAAAGCAGCAAAAAATGCTGCGCAGATACACCAACCCTAGCGCAATTTACTGTGTCAGCGTAGTGCGTTAACGCAACTGCGTCATGATGTAGTTTAAAATACTCAATATGCGGAGGCTGTTTTTAATTGGATAGCGCATTGTTTTATGTGCTCAATTTGTTGAATGCGGTGAGATATTTTTTAACTATTAATTCAAAATTCAGCTTTAACGCAAAATCAAAAAGTGGCGTTGCTAAACATAACAATCAAAGGCATTTCAAACACTCTTAGGCATGAGAGTATAGATATATATATATGAGAGGCATAATCAATATCTTACCCGCAACCACTTTTTCATCTTTAAACAAGCAAATAAAATTTGCTTCGACAATTCTATCGCTATGTTTGAAGCGCCGTACAGCTTGTGCAAATTTTGTTTGCTGTATAAAAATGTTCTCTTTTTTTTTCTTTGAGCGTGTCATTTTTATTACTTCGCTGTTGCGTTACTTTTTTTAAAATAAGTGAATCAGCGCAGTAACGCATTTACGTGCTTCAACTCAATAGCGCAACGCAGCGCAGCGTTCCCCATGTCTAGTAAATTCACGTCAAATTGACTGTTAAAAAGATTTCTTAGACTTTGTATAAGAAATTTATTAAAAAGCTTACATGAAAACCATGTAAGCCTACCGTGCAAAATGACTACATAAAAATGGTAAAATTTCTTAAAATTTCACAGAAAATAATTCAGTCACTTGAAATTTTGAAGAAAAAGTTTGATCTCAATGTTGGTCACATAATTTTTTTTTTTTTTGGCAAAAGATAATTAGATCCATGTATACACCTCCCTTACGAAGTGACTATAAGAAAACGGTAACATCTTTTGAAATTTTACAAAAATTATTTTTGCAACGTAAAATTAACACATAAGCTTTTATTTTAAATATGCGCTCTGATTTGGATATTGGCAAAATCAAATGTACGCAACCTCCAATATGAAAAGGTAAATTCTCCAAAAATTCTACAAAATCTAATATAATTACTTGGAGTTTTAGTTTTTACAGACGCATTGATCTCCGTCTGAAATTCTGCAAATAAAATTATAGCAACGCATACCTCCCATACAAAATGTCTGTGTATATGAAAACTCTTCCAATTTCACAAAAATGAAATCAGTGACTTACAATTTTTCACAAAAGCTTTAATCTCGAATAGGCATTCTGAGTTTGGAATTTTGGAAAATCAAATGAAAACCACATCTATATTTTATACAATGGGACAAAAATATCAAACTAAGCGTCAGTATAGAGGTCAGTGGTGCCAACTTAGTGACAAAAAGAATTTTGACAATCCTTTTAAGCGGATTTTTTAACTTATCAATTAACGATACTTTCTTGACAAAATATTAAACTTTAAGAATGAATAAATATTCATAAAGGAAATTTTTCTCAACTGCTTAAAGCATTTATATGGAAGAACTTCAGGTAAAGTAAAAGTTTGGGACATTTTTTTGATTGAAATTTTTCTCAAAATTAAAATGTTTCTACCTCAAATGAGATTATACTCTTTTAAGCTGAAGATTTAAAAACATTTATAAATGTAATTCATAAAAGATCAATTAAAAATCAGACTAGATCAATTGAAATTTAGTTATTGAGTTGAAATCATGAGAAACTCAAGAAAGATCACTTGAAGTTCAGAAAGCATTGACTGAAATTCGAAAAAGATTAATCGAAATTCAGAAAAGATCATTAGGAATTTAGAAATGATGAATTATATACATATCAAAAAAGATCACTTAAAACTAAGAATATATCTATAGAAATTCAGAATTTAATTTTAAAATCAGAAAAAGCTAATTGAAATTACAAAAAAAAAAATCGATTGCAATTTAGAAACAATCAATTTATTACATTTGGAAATTTCATTTAAAATTCGGAATAGATCAATTGATATACCAAACAGATCAATTGACATTCGGAATAGATCAATTGATATACCAAACAGATTAATTGACATTCGGAATAGATCAATTGAAAATTAGAAAAGATCAATCGAAATTCAGAATTCCATATTAAATTCCGAAAAAATCACTTTGTATTCATTAATATCGATCCAAATTGAAAACAGGTCATTGAAATTCAGAAAAGATCAATTGAATTTCAGAGTAGATGAATTGAAATTCAGAAAAGATGAATTTAAATGAAAAATAAATAAACTGATAAACAGAGAAGATCAATTCAAATTCAAAAAAATCAATTAAAATTTAAAATTTCATTTGTAATTCAGAATAGACAAATTCAAGTCTTATAAAAAGATCAACTGATGATGAAGAAAAGACCAATTGAAATTCAGAAACGATCACTTGAAATTCAGAACAGAAAAATTGGTGTTCAGAAATTCCATTTGATCTAATATATAAAATCAAATGTTTGTCCTTCTGTCTGTCTGTCTGTTCCGTACAGGCTCGCGCACCGGTTATCCGATTCAGCTGAAATTTTGACACCGAGTACGTTTTATAGAGAGGAAGATCATAGAGGATGTAAAAAAGTTGGCGCAAGTCTGTGGGCGTGGCATTTCATAACAACTTCTAAACGCCTGAAGCGATTTCAATGAAAGTTGGTATGAAGGTTCAACTGCACCCAAGATAAAACATCTCCAAAAAAAAATTCCAAAGACTTCCGCAAGAGGGCGCTTTATGTAGTGCATTTTTAAGACTCAATAACTCCTAAACGACTTGACCGATTTTGCTAAAATTTGGTATGTGAAATAACCTGACCCTGCAACAGAATTGAGGGAAGAAAACAAAACCTGAACATAAACCGAAGACAAACGACAAAAAACGAAACAGGCTTAGAGCAAAAACTTACAACGATAAATTAGCATTTAAATTTTTCTCTGAGGTTTAACATTTTTTTCAGATTTTCTTATTTGATTTAGCATCCAATAAGCCAAACCGACATTTATGAAATTTTTGTTTATCCGTCAGTTTTTTGGTCCTGCTTTCAGTCAAGACCCACTGAAGCTACGAAATTCAAATTGTGTATCATATAACTGTGACTTCTGATATGCTAAGCTGAAGGATATCTTTAAAAAGTGTTCTAAAAACTTAAAAAATTCATAATCCCATCGATAAATTAAACGTTTCTGCAACTCCTTTTTGTTTTAAATTGTCCTTTTTTTAATTTCGTACACTATAATATATCTGATTAAAAGCATTTTTTTACTAATTTTTTTAATTTGTAAAAAGCTATACAACAGTGTTTTCGCTTAATTTAAAAAGTCAATTCCGAACTATTTTAAAAAATATGGAAACCTATTAAATAATCCTAAACATAACTTAAATTCAATCCCGGGTAACACCGGGTAACATTTGCTAGTATTAAATAAATAAAAATAAGTTTCAATTAAGGAAAGATTAAATGAAATTCACGAAAGATCAATATTTTTTCTGGTTTGTAGATTTTATTTTAAAATATATATAAGAATATTTAAAAAATTTGATAAGCTTTGATAGAGTATTTTTGAAAAACTGCAAAATTTATAAAAATTTAGTGATCATCGTTTAACTATACTATATGCAAGAACTGTAAGAGAATACACTCAATTTGATTTTATTCACAAAAAATGAATCAGTTAATAACGAAATAAGAATGCATTCAATGAATGTAAAATTGATTTATAAATAAAGTTTTTAACTCACTTTCATTTTAAAAAAATGATTACTTATTCATTTCAATTATTCATTTTCGCTATTCAGAATACTGAATCAATTTTTTTATTTTAGTTGAATGCTATTCACAAAAAATTTCAGAATTTTAAACTATTCTGTTTTCATTCATTACTAATTTTTTATTCGTTATTCAAATTTTATTATTGAGTATTCATTTATTATTGATTATTCATTATAACCCCACGTTTAAAAAACGTAATGGGGGTATATTAATTTTGTCACTCCGTTTGTAACGCCGATAAGGAGGCGAGGCCGGTATAGAAAAGTATATATATTCCCGATCAGCATCACCTCCTGAGTCGTTAAAGCCTTGTCCGTCTGTCCGCCTGTGTCCACTATAGCAGCCGTAATTTTTGAGCTATCATAACGAAATTCAAAATATAAGCTTTCAATATAAAAATAGAGGTCAAGTTCGAATCTGAGCAAAATCAGATGAAAACCACGCCTACCTCCCATACAAAGTGACCTAACCAAAACGGTAAGATCTCTTTAAATTCCACAAAAATCAATTTAATGACTTAAAATTTCGCACAATGTCTTAAATATTGAATATTTATTTCGAGTATTAAGTTTGTAAAAATCAGATGAAAACCACACCTACCTCCCATACAAAGTGACTTAACCAAAACGGGAATATCTCTTTAAATTCCGCAAAAATCAATTTAATGACTTTAAATTTCGCACAGTATCTTAAATATTGAATATTTATTTTGAGTATTAAATTTGTAAAAATCGGCCGAAAACCACGCCTACCTCCCATGCAAAGTGACTTAACCAAAACGGGAAAATCTCTTTAAATATAATTAACAGTTTGCTTAAGACTTTATATATACTCTAATTCGGCCGTAGGGGTATTTTAACTTCGACCTAGTCGAAGATAATTCCTTACTAGTTTTGTATTCATTTTTAATTCATTATTAATTTTTTATTTATTATTCATTTGTTATTAATTATTAATTTTATATTCATTATTCATTTGTATTCATTATTCACTTGTTATTCTTTATTAATTTTTTATTCGCTGTTAATTTGTTATTCATTATACATTTTTTATTTATAATTAATTTTTTATTCATTATTAATTTTTTATTCATTATTCGTATTTTATTCATTATTTACTTGTTTTTTCATTATTCATTTCATTTTCATTATTAAGTTTTTATTCATATTTAATTTTTAACTCACTATTCATTTGTTATAAATTTTTTATTCAATATTCATTTTTTTATGGCTTAGGACTAAAATGAATAAATAATGAATACAAAATTAATAAAACTTAACATTGGGAAAAATAAATAATGAATAAAAAATTAATAATGAATAAAATATGAATAATGATTAAAAAATTAATAATAAATTAAAAATGCATAATGAATAACAAATGAATTATGAATAAAAAATGAATGATTCAAAAATGAACAATGAATAAGAAATGAAAAATGAATAAAAAATGAATAATGAATAAAAAATGAACAATGAATAAAAAGAGACAAAATGAATAATGAATAAAAAAAAAACAAAATGAATAACAAATGAATCATGAATAATAAATTAGTAATGAAAAAAATGAATAATGAATTAAAATTATATAATGAATAAAAAGTTAATAATGAATAAAAACCGAATAATGAATAAGAAAAGAAAAATGAATAACAAATGAATTATGAATAAAAAATGAATAAATAAAAAAATGAATAATGAATAAAAAATGAATAAAAATTAAATAATGAATAACAAAATAATAATAAATAAATAATAAAAAATATTATAACGTATAAAAAATGCATAATGAATAAAAAAGAATAACTGAAAATTCGGAAATTTTTTGTGATTTGCATGCTTTGTGAATGGGATTAAAAATGATTAAAAAAGTAATTCGTTATTCTGAATAACGAAAATGAATAATTAATCATTTTTAAAAATGTATGTGAATTATAAATTTTATTTATAAATCAATTTTGCATTCACTGAAAGCATTCTTATGTCGTTTTTCAGCTGTACTTAAAATTCCGAATATGAATGCCGGTTTTACAGCTCTGCTATATGCTATATCCATGGTTTTTGTAATGGTTTTAATAAATAAATTAAAACATAAATCTTAGTGTAAGCAAACCCTTTTGTCTTATATGCCATCGAATTATGGAAATAATATTATTAAATATGAAAAATACTCGTATATCAAAAAACTAAAAACACTAAGATAAGCAAAAGAGTGGAATATGTTAAAATACTATATATATTTTATTTAAGAAAAATGTGAAATGTGATCTGAAAACTTTAAAATTTGTATTATTGATTCTGTGGCTTAAACAAAAAAAAGCACAATTTTGTATTCCATATAGTTTAGTAAATGTTACTAATTTTTGGCACTGATTATTTTGGCTAAATGTTTTCTAAGGAATTGATCTATATGACAAATTGTTTTGTTGTATGAATCAAGAATGTCTCATCAGCAAATGGGCTAAAAACAAAAATCAAATAATTATAGCAAAATTTGACCATGTCCTTTCCTTTGCAGACCCTGAAAAAGGTATTTGTTTTCTTTTATTAGTAGTTCTTATCTTGTTTAAGATTAATCACAAAATAACGTGCTTATATAATTTATCATTATATAAAAATGTTTGACTGTGTAAAAAATAGTGTCTGCTTGAATTGTTTGAAAGAAAAAAAATTAATTTTAGAACAATATCATGTTTAAATGAAATGCTTAAAAAATTTAATTTTATATCTATAGAATAAAGTGAAACGCTCTGAGTTTAAAAGTACACTTTCATAATCGAAATATCGATGATTTTCTACTGATCAAACTACCCTTGAATGTCCTCAGGCACTTTTTAACCTAAAAATCCTTTGCTTCCAATTGACTAACCCATTCCATTTATATGCAAAAAATACATTTATCAGTGAACATAAACGAGTATTGCCACTCCACTAAATTTGTTTTGTCAACTAGTTAATGTCAAAGGTCGGAGGTAGAGATTTTTCAAAGTGTTGGAGTTATTATAAAAAAAGGGGTGATTTTTCGCTCCTGATTTTGAGTTTTTTTTTTTTTTTGGCGCAGCCAACATAAAATGCTAATTAAATGTCGTTACTTGATTGTTGTGTGCAATGTTGTGGAAATGAAAAATGTATTCCATGTTGTTGTTTTTGCTTGGGACAACAAAATAAATGTTCCAGACCAGTTATTGCGGTGCTCAGCGGTTTTTTGTTTCAAGTTGCTGTAGTTGTTGTTGCGGTGTTGTGGGTGCTGTAGGTCCTGCTTTAAAATTGATATGTTCTAATTTAAATCAAAATGAGCGACATTAATAAAGTTAACTGAAGTGGGCGGTTTTTCTGCTTAAATCTCATTGAGACTTAAAGAAAAAACGGAAAAATAAAACACCAGTTACTCCGCAATACGGCTTGTTTTTGTTGAAATTGGTAAAAAATCGTTACTTATTGTACAAAAGGAAGAATTACTTTCATGCTTAAAGATAAATCTAGCCAATACCTCATTAAATAGATATATTTAATCAAACCTTCGGTAACGTGGTTGTTTTACCCAAACCTTTCTTGTAATCTTAATGTTTATATCTTCAACACTTTAAACATGTTTAAGCTTCTTATAAATATAATTTTACACAAATCATATCGTAAATTTATTATTTACATCATTAAACACTTTACTTCCCTGATAAAGCAAATATTAAATATGCTTTCATCAGGATAGAATCTAGATATTTATCAAATTTTTTTTTTATGTTTTTATCAGATGAGCCCGCATATCCAGCATCGATTGCTTTTCAACGAAAAAATGAACCCCATTTGGTTTCGAAGAAGTGAACCACAGTATTTTGGTTTCACTGATTGCCCTTGGCGATATTCAAAATCATTATTGCCGCTCTTAAGTATCGAATTTCAGCACGAATTCTACACTTTCCCTCTCCCTCGCGCAC
This sequence comes from Dichetophora obliterata, assembly GCA_963920525.1. NCBI lineage: Eukaryota > Metazoa > Arthropoda > Insecta > Diptera > Sciomyzidae > Dichetophora > Dichetophora obliterata. The sequence continues at coordinate 14,226,877 of OY986438.1, read as the reverse complement.
ACTGCCTGTCTGTCTGCTTCCATTCAAACCAAAATGTGTTAATAGTTATTCTTAAATATTGCCATTATTTTAGAAGTTCTCAAATTTCCCAATCGAATCGATTTTAGAGATAAACGTTGCCAAACATTTTTGTTTATATGCAGCATATGATGCTTCGGCGTGACGCAATTCGCACTCATTTTTGGTTTGAAATATGAGCTCGAATATAGAGAAAATTTTTATTAATACTAAATATACGGATTTTTTTTAATGCGCTTGCTGTTTTATTGTGTGTATCGTATGCTTCGAATTACGAGGGTGTTTTTTAAGCTAGCTACAAGGGATCATAAACGAGGTTAGCGGCCGCATTTAGTTTCAAGTTTCACTAAATTTGATGTAATAAATTTTAAACACGCGTTGTTTTAAATGTATTTCTGTGTTTATTTGTAACATCTGATGTTGCAGTGCTATGAGTGAACTATTATAACTTTTTAAAAAAGTTTTCGTAAAATATAGCTGATTGTAAGGAAATTAGAGGAACTTCGGGTATTATGGTATAGGAGGATAACGTGGTATAGGCTAATATCTCCGATTCCGCTAAACTTATTTTTCCGCAATCTTGCTTAAATTTGTGTAAACTAATAAAAAAGAGAATGGAGTTCAAGAAAATTAACGAAACCTAACAAGTTTTCGATCAGTTAAAAAAAACATATGAAGGCGTTTGATCGACTTTTTTTGTTCCAAAGTCAGTGAATTTTTTTAAGGAAAACAACGAGTTATTTATTATTGTGTTATTTCTGCATTTAAGGTAAGTGTTAGGCTCTGATTAATTTGCGATACATTTTGATAGTTCTCAACACTATTCAATTTAAAATTTTTTATACCTGATCGTATCAAATCGGCTTTTGTGGTATACAACTTGGCGGCTAATATGGTATTATGATTATGCATGTGAAAGCATAATTAAAATTTTTTTTTTTAATACTTCTTAACTTGCGCATGAGCAATACTCTTTATCTTAAGTTTCAACGATACCTAATGTAATGACTTTACTAAGCAACCCTGTTGTCATTCTTTTTTCATTACTTTTTCTTATTAATTGAATTATAAACGTTTTCTTTTGTTAAATTTGAAATATTTAATTCTAATAAATTTATAAATTAAAAACCCTTCAAAACAGTCCATATATATAAAATAAATTTTTTTTAAAAGATTTTTCAAAACCAATTCACTCAAAAACAGAATACCACATTACACCTATATGTTGTCTACCACAATACCCTCCAAATTTTTGGGAAGGAAATTTTTGGGTTTTCTCAAACTTTTCCTAATAACTTTGTAATGGGTTATCATAAGATTCTTATTCTATGCTGTTTATTTCCGGTATATCGCGGCGTCCAGGAGATGGATCGCTCCTTTCGAATTGCCAGAAAGGGGGTAAAGATCTAGTTAGACCAACCAGACCAATGTAGAAGTTAATGAGCGCAAAATCTTATTTTTTTAATTCTGAGAATATCCACTTGGAAAACAAAAACTACAGAACTATTTTCGCTTTTAGAGATTATTTAATGAGATGATATATTTCTTTATAATTCATTACGATGATTTTCGAGATTATTTAATTTACAAAAGAATATTATCTTAGAATTTCATATTCGATTTTAGAGAATCTTTAACGTAAAGAGATTTCGTATAATTCTTATGCTTTTAGAGAAAGTTTTACTTTAAGAAAATTTCTGACAATTTAGTAACAATTAGATGATTCAGATGATTTCGTTTAAGAATATTTTGAGATTTTCCTTACGATTTTAGAGATAATCTATGATACGATTACAACCTTACCAATCTGTGGTTTTTAATAATAAGAAAGATTAAGATTAAGGGAAGTGCAGCCATAGCTTAAGGCGATGTTCAGTGTACACTTCCAATACAAGTTCGAAATATCTAAAACAAGCATAAGGTTCAATACAAAAGGTAAGATTAAATAACAAAAGTACATAAGGTAGTTCATTTCAATTGGTAAGTTTACGTGACTTTTAGTACATAAGAAAAAACTGAAAATCAGCAAGAAACGGAGTACGAATGATCGTGACGTCGACATAGCGCCCGCCTTGGACTTGTGCAAAATTTTAAAGCATATTCTCCAGCTGCTTCAATGCTCTTATAACCTTGCCGAGCTGTTCCCGAGGATTGTTGCTGCTGCTGCGATCACGTTTACCGCGTTCTAGGGGGATGCGTTCTCTAGGTCGAGAACGTCGCTGCGGCGGTGAAGACTTACGGTCAGTACGAGCCTGATTAGCTACCCGATGAAGCCGCTGTGCTGATCCAGAGCCTGGTGGAGGTTTAGCTCGCTGGTCGTTCGGCGGAGTGTTGAAACTGATGCGAGGATATTTGTGTTGATGAAGAAGCGTATGATGGACGTCTCCACACGTTTTGCAAACTACCTTAGAAATGATTTCCCGACGGTGTGGGATTTGGCAAGGCAGTTAGAGCAGTACCCATGCTTCCTTATAGTTTGCCTTCGCTCTAGGACTTCCATCTTCAAGAAGAGTTTACAAAACCGTATCGCGTGATATCGCTTACATAGCCGGCATTGATACAACTGTCTAGAAACAAAAAAAATTGTATAAGTATTTATATCGTATCGACTGACAGTATGTAATGCAGTATGAGGGTTCATGGAGTAACAAAATCCGTACAGAAGGATTTTATAGTTGAGTGGGGTTATAAATTTACTAGACATATGACATATACGGCTGAGAAGCGTGAATGTACTGTATAATAATTATGTGAGTGATGATGTGAGGTGAGAGAACCATGACAAAAGATGAGTGATTACATAAGGGAGATGAAAAGATAGTCGGAGAGTTTTTGAGAAGAGGTGAAAGTATTCATATTTCATAAGTATTGCGCGGGATGGCAACTCTGAAATAGAGTGAATGTTTAAAAACGTAAAGAAATTACTCAGAAGTTGCGCGGGGTTGGCAGCTCTGAAGTATCGGGAAATGTTTTGAGAAGTAAAGAGAGAATTCATATTTCATAAGTAGTGCGCGGGATGGCAACTATGAAATATAGTGAAAGTTTTAAGAAGTAAAAAAAGTATTCAGAAGTTGCGCGGGGTTGGCAGCTCTGAAGTATCGGGAAATGTTTTGAGAAGTGAATATAGATTTTATATTTCATAAGTAGTGCGCGGGATGGCAACGAAATTGAGTTTTTCAGAATTGCGCGAGTTGGCAACTCTGAATTGTTGTAAAAAATGTTTTTAAAGAAAAAGGAAATTTTTTAAAACCACGAAATCGAGTTCTCAGAGTTGCGTGAGTTTGCAACTCTGAAGTATTGCAAACGGTTGAAACAAAATTACAAAATTCCAAAATAAATTAAGAAAATTGTTTACTTCGAAAACACTTCCAACTAGTGCATGTTGGTCTAATATATGCGATTTTCGTCAATGAAACTCATCAACGAATCAGCATGCTTCGTCTAAGATGAAGAAATATCGTGCACGATTTATTAAAGATATTTTTGAGACTACTGGGTTGTTTGTGGAAATGTCTTTATATATATATGTGTGTACTCTGTTTTTTCTTTTTTTTTTTCAATTTTAATTAATGTTTTAACATGCAATAATAATAGAGTTCTTTACTGTTTAAGTAAAAATAGAGAAAAAAAAAATTTTAAGAAAAAATTTTAAATAAAGGTTGTTTTCGATAATGTGAACGATGTGTGTGTATGTGTGTGTTAAATAATAAAAAATATAAAAAACCAAAAAGTATGTGGTATGCTAGCTTCTTGTATATGCGAATAATAATATATAATTGTGTGTGTGTGTGTGTGTGTGTGTGTGATAATTTATGTAATTTTCTCCAAAAAATTTGTGATGATTTATATGTATGATTTATATATATATATATAATAAGAAGTATGTTTTCTGCTAATTGTGCAGCATGTACGAAATTAAAAAATGCCTTAATACCTTAGACCTCGGGATTCCCTTCAAGATCGTATCCAAACTGCTACCTCTGCTGGAAATAACTGTCGAATTTGGTGGGTGTTCCTCTACAGTGACCGCTGCTACTGCAAAGTTCTTTTGTTGTTTGATTTATACTGTAACCCTTGCTAATGTGAACGCGGCTACTTCAACACTGATGCTACTGTGAACGTTGCAATGTACCAATACAATATTTGTTGGTGTTGCGGCTAAAAATTTATTTTCGCAGCTGCAGGCCTCCGCTGGCCAAATGGAAGATCACTCGTTGGTAAAACTAGCTTTAAAGCTGCACGGTTTTTTTTAATTTTTTCCTTATTTTAGGCATAAAAAAACACAACTACACACAATTCAACTAATTAATTCGAATTAAACCATGTTTAATTCGCTTTTTGGTCGACTATTGTAACTTTCGATTATATTAATAAATTTGATTATTTTTACACCTATCTACTTATTTAAAAGTCGCGCACACACATATCATTGTTTTTGTTAAATTTTAACTCACTTTTATTAACTTTTCTTCAAATTTTAGCTTTTTAAGATTTTTGCGTTTTGAGTACTTGCAATAAAATGGCCATTTTTATGTATGCTTCTCACCTCTGCTTTGCTGTAAACCGCATGGTGAAATTCAGATGGTCCAATATGCAAGGTTACACTACGAACTTGAGGGATTTTTTTTCTTCTTGTTGCAATCTTATTCTTTTCCTGATGAAATATGAAACAAAATATTATTAAATTTTAATATATCTATTTTAGTGGATAAAAACATTTCGGGTTCATTTTTATACTCGAAGGACCATGTTTATTTCCGGTATATCGCGGCGTCCAGGAGATGGATCGCTCCTTTCGAATTGCCAGAAAGGGGGTAAAGATCTAGTTAGACCAACCAGACCAATGTAGAAGTTAATGAGCGCAAAATCTTATTTTTTTTAATTCTGAGAATATCCACTTGGAAAACAAAAACTCCAGAACTATTTTCGCTTTTAGAGATTATTTAATGAGTTGATATATTTCTTTATAATTCATTACGATGATTTTCGAGATTATTTAATTTACAAAAGAATATTATCTTAGAATTTCATATTCGATTTTAGAGAATCTTTAACGTAAAGAGATTTCGTATAATTCTTATGCTTTTAGAGAAAGTTTTACTTTAAGAAAATTTCTGACAATTTAGTAACAATTAGATGATTCAGATGATTTCGTTTAAGAATATTTTGAGATTTTCCTTACGATTTTAGAGATAATCTATGATACGATTACAACCTTACCAATCTGTGGTTTTTAATAATAAGAAAGATTAAGATTAAGGGAAGTGCAGCCATAGCTTAAGGCGATGTTCAGTGTACACTTCCAATACAAGTTCGAAATATCTAAAACAAGCATAAGGTTCAATACAAAAGGTAAGATTAAATAACAAAAGTACATAAGGTAGTTAATTTCAATTGGTAAGTTTACGTGACTTTTAGTACATAAGAAAAAACTGAAAATCAGCAAGAAACGGAGTACGAACGATCGTGACGTCGACATATGCTATTTTGTTACCAATACTTCAAGCATCCAAACAAATAACATTTGACAAAGAACACACTTATAGTTTTATCACAAATCGCAGAATACAAATATCTATACCACAATACCCGAAGTTCCTCTAAATGTTTAATTTATATGCAAAAATGTATAATAGCCAATACTCAAAATCTACATCTATCTCTACCTCTACCAATCGCAGGGGTGGATTTTGTTTTTATCGAAATCCTTCAGGCCTTATGACCTCGGGGACCCCATTTACAAATTCAGAAGCGTCAGATCTACATTGGGCGGCTCTATGGTCTGCGTCTGTGCCGTAGCTGTCGGTAGTATAAAAACCTAGACTGTCGAACCTAGGCGTTCTTCGAGGAAGGGATCGCAGTCAGCAGCACCGAATGCGTCGTCGTCTATTGACCAGTTCCCGAAGCGGCCCTCTTCCAGAAAGAAATGAGACTGCAATAAACAGTACAAATTGCGTCTTCGGCTAGGACCTTTTCCCGAAGTGGTTCCTTTTCTAAGAAGTGAAAAGACCGCAATCGACAGTACCTATTGCATCATCGTCTGGGGACGTTTTTCCCAAAATTTCTTTTCTCGTACCAGGACGGAAGTGACCACCAAAAACCCGTAGATGAGGACTCAGTTTTATTCAGGCATATGGGACCTGATCCATATTGGGTCTGTGTATGTACTGTAGCAGTATAAAAAACAGTATAAAAATAGAGGACGTCGGAAAAGACCATCAACGACGATGCGCTGCAAAAATGTATTTTCCTTATGTGTAGGAATGACAACCTTAAGAGAGTCCAGCCTAGCAGAAGACATAAAATTCGAACTTACAAATTGACAAACGTTTGCCCGCAGTGGGCGCCCTAGTCGGCGTCAGTACCCTAGCCGTCAGCAGCAACTAAACCTGTCCGTAGATATAAAAGTATAAGAGTATAAGAAATAAAAGTATATGACCTGACCTAAGGTTAGGTTAGGTTAGGTTAAGATGTAGGCAGGTCTATCAACCAGCCCACTTACACCAAATTGGTCCGTTGTTATACCACAGAATGGAAGAAGGGAGTTATGAAATAAAACTTTTGTGTAGGATATTCTTAATGTTGCAGAAGCTGTAGAAACATGTGATATTCAATCTGAAGCAAGTGTTATGACTTGACCTCAGCCAAGGCAAGTTACTAAGCGTTTCTCTCCACAAACTTTTCCTACCACCACCAACTACAACTTTTTGTCGTAATTTTGATGTGTTTTAAAGTTCCTTTGATTAAAAATAAGAAAGGAAAAGTTATAGCGTAGGACCGTGGCCCGGACAGGACTCGAACCTGGAAACCCTGAGTCAACCACTAGACTATCGAGGCCGCCAAGGATAAGGGTACATATATCTGAAAAAAACTCCTATTAGGAATGTCGGAGAACAACATAATTACTCCAGGTGGCAGCAGTGGAAATACACTCTTGGGCTTTCCCATGGTTGGGGAATGTATTCTGAAAGCCCCAAACAACATTTCATCCCCTAACACTGCTGCAGCGATGGCACACTCAGCTGCAGCACCACTTAGAGCTGCGAGCAACAAAGACGCTAAGACCCCATTGCGATTGAGCTCAAGGATCTAGCGTTTGGATATCACAGGCACACCCGGAGGCACGCAGACCCTAATGCAGCTGAAAGAGAATAGAAATAAATTATCATCGAAAGCACCATCAAGCCCCAGAATTTACGACCCTGTAAGCTCAAGGTATGGTCTGTCAGAATATGTTAGGAATTGAACAAACATCTATCAAGAGATAAAGCGGCTTTTTAACCTCTCTAAGCTTGCGTACTCTGATCTCGCGAGAGAAAACTAGGAAATAGGCACCAAAGAGCCAAAAGCTGATTCGGGGGCTCAACGTACTGAAAATACAATTCCGGCCAAATGAAGACTTTCCGTCCGAAAGTTTGGATTTGAAAGGTCAGTCAATGATTGACGCTCTAAAATTTGAAACGAGTACCGTGCAGAAGGCAATTGAAAGAAAATGGGTAGCAAAGCAGTACATTTTGGTAGCAACACTCGACGTAAGGAACGCTTTTAACTCAGCTAACTGGAGTGAGATTATGACAGCCCTCACTCCAGTAAGAAACTTTGGAGTACCACGATAACTCACGAAGAACGTATCAAACTACTTTAGTGAAAGAGTCCTGTGCTACGACACAGAAGAAGGCACAAAGACGTGCAATGTCTCTGGTGGAGTCTTACAGGAATCGATCCTGGGCCCCCTGCTGTGCAACGTCATGTTAAATGGCGTTTTCAGGCTGGAGGTACCAGCTGTCTTTAAATTGTTGGATTCGCGAACGACCTAGCAGTTGTGGCTACAGAAAAACACCGTGAAAAAGTTGAGGCCATCAGTAGTGTAACTATCGTTACTTTGTACAATTTTCTGCAAAGAACGGGACTTAGTCTAGCTGAACATAACACTAAAATGATACTAAATGATACTAAATGACACTAAAATGATAAAATGATCGACTCCAGACTGTCATTTAGGCAACATCTAAAATATACGCACACAGGAAAGAAGCCAAAGCATTTATAGCGCTATCTAGAATAATGCCAAGCACAAGAGGCCCCAAACCGACGAACACGGCTCTTAAACCTAGTGAGATCTGCTATGATGTATGGTTTGACCATATGGGCCAGAGTGATGAAAAAAGTTTTATCGACACGTAGTAGCGCCAGTTTACAGACTTGGTGCTCTCAGGGTCTGTTGTGGCTTTAAAACTGTAACCTGGATATACAAAATGGTTTTAGCCAGCTCGATCTCAATTGACCTCCTCGTGGAAAAAATGCTATTCGCAGCTAGTAACGAAAGCCCAACAGCTCATAACAAAACTCGCTAGAGAGAGAAGGCTCCTCGAAATAACTCCTAACGAAATAAGTCCAAACGAAGTAACTCCTAACGAAAGATCTCCTAACAGTAAAAGAAATAAGTCCTAACGTTGAAAGATAAAATAACTCCTAACTCCTGGTTAAAGAAAAGATGAAATAAAACCTAATATTTAGGAGTAAGTTCATTATAAAATAAAACCTAAACGGAAGTGATGAATTAAGTCCTAATTTTCAGAATATTAAAAAAAAATAATTGTGGTTCTTCTGGCCGCGACCATAAAGCCAGCAGGGAAGGCTCTAGACCTCTGGAAAATGCACACAAAACGGAAAATTAAATAAGGGCCCAAATTTGGGATCTCTTTTAATATGAAATATTGCCCCTTAGTAAACCAATTACAATTTGATAAGGCAAGTAAATTGTGTTTTGCTGTGTTGTTGCTACCCCACGTTCGGTGCGACGGCTTGCACTCCTCCGCGACAGCTTGCGCCCTTCCGCGCCGTCCCGCGCTGGCCTACGTTCGGCGCGATTACCTGGCCGCTACCATAAAGCGAGCAGTAAAGGCTCTAGACCTCTGGAAAAATGCACACAAAACAAAAAATTAAATAAGGGCCCAAATTCGGGATCTTTTTTAATATGAAATATTGTCCCACCACATAAAATGATATTTGGCCTATAAAATGGTTTTCCCTTGTACGGAATTTTTAAACTACATTTCGTATGAGAACAAATCATATATAAAAATCATATCATAATAAATAAATGACATGATATTATATCATAAACAAAAAACCATTTGGGCTTTATACGGACATGCCCTTTTTTCGTTTTATGGCCTTCTTTTATGGTCTTATGGTCTTTCATGTGAAATAACTCTTAACTTTGTATGGGAAATTTTAGGAGTTATTTCATTTTTTTTGTTAGGAGCTAAATTGTAAGGAGTTATTTAGCAGAGCCTAGAGAGAAGCTTGCTAAAATGGCAAGACCGCTGGGGTATTTCAATGATATATTCGAGTGGTACGGCAGAAGCCACGGCTCAGTGAATTTCTACATTACACAGATACTTAGGATTGCTTCAGGGCATGCCTCAGAAGTATAAACACGCTACCAATCCCTACTGTACTCATTGAAAGGGAAGTACACAGCAAAAGGTGGTGCACGTTCTTTTTATGTGCACCATGTTTCAGAACGCCAGACTTGAAGCTTCGGCAAAACTTGGTTTCTCTTAAGAGCGAAGAGAAGTGGTCGGTGGTAAGCACCCTGGCTAGACAAATACCCGATGAACTGCAAAGAGTTGAGTGCGCGCTGAAGAGCATTCCCTCTTATATTACGGCAGTAGTCAAACAGTTTCCAGCTTAATGCTGTTCTCAAGTCCCGTGAAGACATGCTTTACGTCAGTTTCACGGAATTCAACAGGGTCGAAGATTCAATGCGGAAGTTTTGGTACCACAAGTTATGATTTAAAATTGTGCGTAAGAATTATACACTTCCACCTGCACGGAGGGCCTTCTGAAAGTTCCCCCTCCTTGGATAAAATAAATAAAAAATAAAAAAACCTCTACCTGCACATCTACATCTAAATATACAAATACTTTTAACTTTTAAAACCTGCTCGTAGGGGCCTTCTAAGGTACCTCCTCCGCGGATAAATAAAAAATAAAAAATTCCTACCTGAACATCTACATCTAAATAAACATTTACTTTTAACTTTTAACTTTTAAATTCCTTTAGTTAAAATTTTAAATTAAAATATCCGTTCTCAGTCTCCATTTCTCTCTCTCTAACTCTTTTTCTCTCATTCTATATGCTCTTTAGAAATTTTTCTACAACATTTTCAGAAGTTTTTCTCTGATATTTCTTACTACAACACATTTAATTGCCATTTATTTTATTTAAAAACTTTACTTTTAATTCTTAGTAAATCCTCTGAATATTCATTGACACAGTATTCACACATCAACAGCAGTGCAGCAACTTTATTTAGTTTAAAAACTTTTTACAAAACTCACTCATGTAAATCGAAAACTACCCACTTCACCTCAAGTGCGGAACCTTGTCGCCGATTCCCCCCTACTCCCTTCCCTTAAGTGGTGTACCAGCTACGGCATACAATATTAATTGAATATTTAAAACACATCCTTAAAATCACTGAAGTGATCAATAGGGAAACTTTTTGCATAACTACTATAACATTCAAGCGGACAACTGGATAGACAGTTATAGAGACAAGCGCAGCAAGAAAGAAGTCAAGAGTTACAAAAACAATTGGCAGTTAAATGAAGTGAATCGCACACGAACAATCTTTAAATGAATGGATATGAAGTCTACTGAATGTGCACTTTTTTGATAAAGTTTAGCTTCGAAATAAGTAATCGTTGGATTGGACAAAAAGAGTAAAAAAAGGTATATTATTAAAAATAGCAATCAAATACGAATGAAGCGAAGGATTGCCGTAAAGTTTTAAAGGTAGGTACTCAAATGAGAATTGAGAAGTATGAATGATTATTGCAGGAAAGTTTAATAGGGAAGGTACTTGAAATGAGAAATAAAACGAATGAAACGAATTATTCAAGTTGAACTGGAGGTAAAAACTTCGTTAAGTATTGCTTGAACAAATGCTAAAGAATATGTTAGAGATATCAAATCTTTATGTAATTGCTTTTATGAATTAGAATAAGTCCAATCTAAATCTTAAATCTTAATTCTCAAACCTAAAATCTTAAATCTCAAATCTTAAAAATTACATCGTAAATCTTACATCTGTAATCGTAAATCGCTATAACTTTAATTCTTAAATCTTAAAATTTAATTTTTTAATCTTAAATGTTTAAGCTCTTATCTTAAAACTTAATTTAAAATTTTGAGCCTTGAATCTAAAATCTTAATTCTTTAAGTTCTAATCTAAAAACTTTATTTGCAACTTTGAACTTTAAATTTTAACTCTTAAATCTTCACTCTACACTCTGAACAATTCACTTTGTTGCAGTTTTTTACAACTAAAAAATTCACTTTTGTTTTTGTATACATTGTTTCAAATCATTTCACTGCCTTCTATAAAAACCCCTGTTTCAGCCTGATTCTCAAGGCTTGAAAGGTTTTTATGTAAGGCTTGAAATTATTTGTGCTAGGTCACAAAAGTCAGTCAATATGCATGAGAGCATAAAAACAGTATTTTGCACATGTCCTTGTTAAGAAACGTTAATTTTCAAAGCTATGAAAAGGCGAAGTTAGAAAAAAGAAACAACGTAAAAGTAGGCTATAGTTTGAAACGTAGAAAAGCCAGCTCAAACTCAAAGGCAAAGCTCAAAACTAGGTCACGTGTTGTTGATGTTGATTAGTTAATGGCTGTTGCGAATGCCATTGATAATTACGAAAATGTTTGTTAAAAACACGTTTTAACAAATTTGCTAGCAAACAGTTGTAGCAAAAAATTCTAGAGAAAATCCTTGAAAAATACAAGCTTACTTTAACACAACTTTATGCAGCAACATGACCAGAAAGTTTCAAAGTCATGACACAAATTAAGGACGATAAAAAATATGACTTGGATTGACAACAAAAACAACAGACAATCTAAAGCAAACTTTGTGCTGGTGGGAATACAGTTATGCTGCCCAAGAATTAATATCACATCGATTTACAGCACGAAGACAAAGATGAAGATGAAGGCGATGAAGATGACGTTGGCAAAGTTGCCAAAGGACAGTGGCTGTCAACATGTTGTTGCTTTAGTTGTTGTCATAAATTACCCATTCATGCACTGAAAATTACCATGCTGCACGCCAAGAACAAACCTCAACACAGCAGCAGCAACACCACCACTTCACTGTCTTAGCTTGTAACTTGAGCATCCTTACAAAAGCACAGTGCAAATAACAAAGCAACAGCAACAACAACACCTACACTTATACCATCGGACATGCATTTACTTCTTGAGTATGTATGTATATAAAATATCATTTCATATAATCATGTTTTGTTTATCAGGCATTGTTGCAGCAGCAGCAGCAGCAGCCAGTTTATAAACTCCATTTCTAGCTCCAACCATTCTACTGCGCCAGGATAATGCATACAATCAATGCTCAAAGCTATCATATTTCAAGCGGAGAACCAGACATCGCTTGTGGTCGCTATATTAAATATGATCTCAGCTAACGATAAGCAAAATTGTTATAATCACGTCGCTTGTCGGTGTTGAGTGGTGGAAAGATTCGGATTGGGTAGTAGTCAAGCCTTGAAAGAGGTTTGAGTTGTTAGTTGATATAGTTGGAGAAGGAGATGGCAATGGAGATGTTAAGCAAAAATATTTTTCTTTTCTAATTTTTAAGGTTAAAGTTAAAAATAGTTTGTAGATCCGAAAGAAAAAGTTTGTTTTACAGACAAATATAGTTCCGTTTTGGTTTAAAAAAAGATGTGATTTTAAGAAACAGACCTGAAAGTAAAATATTTCTTTTACATACCTTTATAGTTCTGCTTTGGTTTAAAAAAGATTCTCTTAAAAGAAACAAACCTAAAAGAAAACATTTGATTCTCAATTATTATAGTTCCGCTTTGGTTAAAAAAAAATAGTTTTAAGAAGCAGACCTGAGAGAAAAAAAGTTTGTTTTACATAATTATAATTGTGCTTTGTTTTGCCAAAGATTTGGTTTTAAGAAGCAGACTTGAAAGTCTTCTTAACAGTCCCGTTTTGGTTTAAAAAGATTTGGTTTAAGGAAACAGTCTGTTTGTTTCACAGACAATTACAGTTCCGCTTTGGTTTAAAAAACGGTTATAGTTGCGCGACGGCACACGCAGGTTAAGAGCCCGAACAGAGTCAAAAGTCATAACGACTTGCCATGTAGAACACACAACAGAGCACTCGCAAGTTAACGAAGCCGTCAAAAATGAAATCGTTGAGCAAGAGTCGCGGCGACTTATCGCAAGAATAAAATTGAATAGAGTCTATTCTTTTTTTCTCTAACGACCGACGATTTCCTCTCTGAGTACAATTGATGCTGCCATATTTTGCTAACAATCAGGTATGTTCAAAGACAATTTCATAAATTTTGCTATGTTCTCACGTGTCTTTTTGGTTTCTCTTTCACTAATACAACAACAAAAACATGACTGCTAATAAAACTATGCTATATAAAAGCAACACTGCAACGTCAGTCGCAATCGCTTTCATTCTGGACGGGTTCTGTGTGTCTGGCGATCAAAGAGGATCACCGGTCGTAACGACTTTTGATTCTGTTCGGCCTCTGAAATAGGAGAGCTTGAAAAAGCAGCTGTGTCTTGCAACTTTTTTACGCTTAGCGACCTTTTAATACCTTAAGCCTTTTAGCCACCTGCGACTTGTTTTACTTTGTAATGTTTTATACCTTGTGACTTGTATTTTATTGCTCCTTTTTGCGACTTTTATTAATTTGCAACTTTTATTACTTTGCGACTTTTTGTACCTTGCGACATTTTTTTATTTGGTGACTTTGTATGTCTTGTAACTTTTTACCGTATTCCTTTTCATATCTTAAAAATATTTGTATCCTGCCGGTTTGAGGTTCGCGATTTTTTAATGATTCGCCACTTTTTACCTCCTGAAACTTGTTTTACGTTCCGACTGGTTTAACCGTGCGGGTTTTTGTTTCTTGTATTTCTTATTTCTCTTGCGGCTTATTTTACTTTTCGACTTTTTAATACCTCGCCACTTTTTATATGATGTGTGACTTGTTTTGCAATATGACCTTTTTCTGTCTTATGATTTTGCTAGTAGCATGTGACATCACAACTTTTTGTCCTTTGCGACTTGTTTTATCTTGTGAATTTTTGACCTCGTGACCATATTTATACTGTGCTAATTTTTATTCCTTTTGACTTTTTTACTTTTCAACTTTTTCTATCTCGCGACTTTTTAAGGCCACTTCCATTTTTGTCCTTGCGACTTGTTTTATCTTGCAAACTTATTACGCTTTGCTTCCTTGCTGCTTGTTTTACTTTGTGACACTTCACACTTTTTGACATTTTAAGCCTTGCGACATTTTATATTGTTTTGTCCACACTTTTTGGTCCTTTGCGACTTTTCTATATTTTAAATTTTTGACCTCGTGACCGTTTTTATACTGTGCTACTTTTTGTTCCTTTTGACTTTTTTACTTTTCAACTTTTTCTATCTTGCGACCTTTTTAAGGCCGCTTCGATTTTGTCCTCGCGACTGGTTTTATCTTGCAAATTTAGTACACTTTGTTTTTTTTATTCCTTGCTGCTTGTTTTACTTTGTGAGTTTTCACACTTTTTGACATCTTAAGCCTTGCGACATTTTATAATGTTTTTAATCCATGCGAATTTATATGCCTTGTGACTTGTTTTACAGTATGATTTTTTTTCTTTCTCACGACCTTTGGTACATATCGATTTTTTTACGTCATGCTTCTTCATATATCTCACCACATTTTGCCCCTTGTAAATTTTCTTACCTTGTGACTTTTTCTGTACTTTGCGGCTTGTTTTACTTTGTGACTTTTTTTAAGCTTTCAACATCCTAACCTTGCGACATTTTTAACTTTTTTATAGTTTTGGAACTTTTTCTATGAAATTACTTTTGTAACTTGTGATTTTTTTCTTACCATATAACTTTTAAAATTTCACCATTTTTTGTGCCATGAGACTTGTTTAATCTTGCGAATTTATTGATATTATGACTATTTTCTATACTTTGCTACTTTCTGTTTCTTGCGACTTTTTATCCTTGGAACTGGTTCTTTGCAACTTGTCCTTTGCGACTTGTTGTATCTTGCGCATTTGCTTACCTTGTGAAATTTTTGTAAGCATTGTGACTTTTTTACTTTTCGATTTTTTAGACCTTGCATTTTTCTATATCTTTCCGCTATTTTGTTCCTTGCAACTTGTTTTAATCTTGCGATTTTTTTACTTTTCCCCATACTTTTCGACTTTTTCTACTTTTTTTTTATCTTGCTACTTTCATATATCTTGTGACTTGTTTTAAAGTATGACTTTTTATATCTTATGATTTTTTTATACCATGTTTTATGCATTTATATTTTCTGTCCTTAGCTATTTGTTTTATCTAGTGAATTTTTTGAACCTCATACTTTTTGTATCTTCTGCCTATTTTACTTTTAGAATTTTTCTATCTCGCGACTTTTTATACCTCGCCAATTTTTGTCTTGCAACTTGTTTTGTCTTGCGATTTTTTCAACTTTTTATCCATTGTTTTACTTGGTGTCTTGTTTTTTGTGACTTTTTTAACTTTCAACATCTTAGACCATGCGATATTTTGTATCGTTTTTAATCCATGCAAATTAATGTCTTATGACTGGTTTACACTGCGAGTTTTTCTATTTTATGACCTTTTGTGCTTTGCTTCTTTTTATACCTCGCCACTTTTTGTCCCTAGCGACTCATTTTATCTTGCGAATTTTTGTGCCATGTTTCTTCTTCTATTCTCTGCGACTTTTTGTGCCTTTTGATTTTTTTACCATTTTACCATACCTTTTGTGACCTTGTTATGTGACTTTTACTAATCTTTGCGAATTGTTTTATTTTCTGATATTTTATTTTTCGACTCTTAAATCTTCTATATTTTTATACCTTTCCACTTTTTGCCCTTGCTACTTGTTTTTTTTCTTTCGAATTTTTTTCCTAGTCTTTTTGCAACTTTTCTTATGCTCTACTGTTTGATACATTTTGCACCTTGTGACTTTTTCCATACTCTGCGACTTTTTGTTATTATTGTCTGCGACTTATTTTACTCTGTGACATCTTAAGCCTTGAAAATTTGTGTATTGTAACCATAATTTTGTATATCTTCGATATTTTGTGCCTTGTGTTTTTATCACATAATACTTAACGTAACTTTACGTCATGTTAAAAGAGGCTCATCTAACAAGAATAAACACCTAAAAGCAAGAGTACCACAGAAAAAATTTTCACTTCAAAAGCTGTGAGATATAATATTTTTCAAGTCATTAAAAGAACTCACTTTTGACATTTAATTATTTTAAACCTAAGTGGAATTATATGTATTTTAAAATAAGTGTTACCAAAAGTATGGTTTTAGTCAAGTATATTAAATGACTTCTATGTTGCTTTTGATGTCTCTTTTGATAAGTGCTGCTGTCCAGGACGTCATGACGTAACAAACTCGAAACGATTCTGAAGTGATCTTATTTTTCATTTCCATTGAGAAAGTCTATTTTGTAGCCCTTGTAAGAGTTCAACAAGGCACCCACTGAACAACCATAAGCGAAAATTTTGTGTAAGGTAAGAGTTTTGCGAATGTTTTTGAATCGATTTTTTTTTCAATTTTAAATTTTTTTAATATGTCGCTTAAAAGTGTTTGCAATAGAAGATTCAAATCGTGAAAACTTTTCCCATAAATAAAAACTGTACTTCCGTTGCAAAATTATTCAAAAACTTATTTTGAGTCGAAATAAAATCATTTTAGAAGCTAAAAATTCCTCATAAATGAACCATTTTTCTTCATAAATGAGTTCATAAATGAATCATAAATGTTTCTTGTTTGCATTCTCAAATGAGTTCAAAAAAATAATTATTTTTTATCATATCAGTAGAAATAATATCTCATAAATGAACCATTTCTTGTTCGCATGAGTTAAGAAATGAATCATAAATCTTACTTTTTTATATACTAAAATGATTTAAAAAAAATAATTTAATTTATTGTTGATATTTTTATAGTAGCAAATTAAAATGTTAACCTTCATACAAACGTCATATAAACATTTGCACCACTGCGAATTGATTCTCGCCATAAGAAAAGAGTTGGATGTACTGCTACACGTTCAAAAAACCATTTTTCTTTTTATCTTTCAAAATGTCTATCATACAATTTCAACATATCTATCAAAAATGAAGATCAAGCTCAAATAGAAAAAAAAAACACTACGATTTCCGAGTGCCGAAAAATAACTTTTCTATGGTTTATTTTTTACCTCATTTCCGAAGAAATAAAGGTTTTTTTCTGAGAGGCATTTTTCTATGGCGATTGATTCAAAAGGGTTCATTTCCGAGTACCGGAAAATAACTTTTCTATGGTTATTTTTTTTAACTCATTTCTGAACAAAAAAAGTACAATTTATGGTTCTTTTTTAATCCATTTCCGAACAAAATAAGGTTAATTTTTGAGAGACATTTTAGTCCCACGAATGATACAAAAAGTGTTATTTTATGAGTGCCGAAAATGAATGTTTCTACCCGAAAAGGTTCATAAATGAATTCGAAAACAGTAATGTTGGTTCACTGGGCATAATGCCACTAAACTAAAAAAAAATCGAGATTTTTTAAAATTAAATAAAATAAAAACAAATTTCTCAGTGTTTATTTTTTGTTCAAGCAAACTTTCAGCCAAGCATCATTCTTTGGAGCAACAGATGTTAAAAGGCATTTAAGCCAATAATGCATATGAACTTAATTTTAAAAACAAAAGGTTGTCCCTATAGTCGGCTTAAAAAAATCGTTTTTCCGTCATAAAGATGATCCAATATGGATAATTTTTTAATTTTTCGTAAACTTAATAAAAAGGCTAACAATCTTGCAGCATTTAAATTTGAGAAAATTGTAGCAATCAAGGCGAGGGCAAAGCTTCTAATTCAAAAGCGAAAGAAAAATTTAGAAAGTTTTGAATAAAGTAGGCCTATTTTAGATCATGCTGATAGAACTTATGCATGTTTGAAAAGTAAATAAGTCATTTCATGTCCATGCGGAGAACACTTCATGAATAGCAATTACTCCAATTCTAAATTTTTGAGGATAATACGGGTTTTTACCTCCTAAATCCAAATCTGAAAGTTTCAGGCCACTCTCAATTGGTTTATGGATTACAGGCTTCCAAAACTGAAAAAAACGGTCTAAAAATTTTGCTAGTTGTATCCAGTTTCAAAAAAAAAAATATTATAATATTGGAAAATTTTTGTATTCTTATTTGAAAACTGGAAAACTTGGGCTCTATAGTAATTACTACGATTTTATTTATAGATGAAGAAGACCTCACATTATTTATTTTACTAATTTACTAAATTTGTTAAGTAAAAATTTTTTTAAATTACAAAACAAAAAATAAAATAAAATAAGGAGATGTTTCGAGCATGATACGAGAAAGATTTTTACCCCATTTTTAAAATATATTGAATTTTCTTATGAGTACAAGTGTGTGTCAAGGTGCGTTTTCTTTGCAAAAAAAAACCCCAAGAGAAAAACCCTCGCTTTGTTATATTTTTTTTTTCGTTTTGTGTAGAAGTAATAACCAGAGCATAAGTAAAAATTTTAAGTGGTCTTTCAACTATTCGATATAAGAGTTCACAATAAAAATAACCTATGAATTTGTAAAAAAATATCACACAATTAAAAATGTGTCAACTACTTTTTTGCTCTAGAAGTTAATTGAAGCACAAGTTTTTTTTTTATTTTATTCTATTCAAATATTTATTTAATGAACCGATTTTAATCTGTTAAATTTTTTTCACGCCACTCACTTGACATGTTTTTATGAGCATATATTTTTTAAATATTTTTAGCAATTAAAAAGTTGTTGGTAGCTTTTATTAGTGAAGAGCGTTGGTTTTAGTGCTAACAAAAGCCGATTTTTTTGCCGTTGAACAGCAAATTATTTTGTTTTGGGTCAGTGGCAACAATAAATAATACATCGTTTTTTTTTTTGCTTATATTTTTTATTTAAACAATGAAATTTTTGCTCTCATGCTATTTTTATGTTTTGTGTTTTTGCTTGCTTGCAACAAACAAACAAACAATCAGTGCAACCAAGTGCACAGCCTGTCGTTGCAATAACTATAAAATGTGACACGCCCATTTTTTTATTTTGCTCAATTTATTTATGAACATGCCTGGTGGCAGCACTGACAGCAGCAACAACAACTATAACAACAATGGCTAACATGAAATGCACAATTACAACATGTTGCCACCTAGCGATGGTTTGTTTTTAGTTTAACTGCTGCTGCAAGCAACACGTACATGCGTGTGTTTCTATCAAAGGCAACAACAACACTGCTGACAATGTTGCATGCTCTGTTGCATCAACAGCAACGGCAACAGCATCTAGAAGAACAACAAAAACCATTATAGCAAAGCACTTTATGGCAGGCAAGCTCGTTAGTTGGAGGTAAAATTGTAGCTGCCAGGAGCAGAAGCAGCAGAAACAGCACGATTCAAGAAACTCACTCAATGGTTGCAACAGCAGCATCAGCAGTAGTAAGCAGCATTAGAATAAAAATGTCAACGCATTCTGGCGTTGCCATATATTATATACAAAATGACAGTGATGGCGATGCAATTGAGAAGGTGCTACTCGTAACATGCACTTCCGCACACACACACATACAGAGACAACAATAGAGTAAGTTTAACTGTATTTGTGTAGTGTGAAGCAAGTAAAAACAAAACACAAAAACAAATAAACTCACTTCACACTCTAGATATTGGTAACGCAGCGCTGCGTTGCGTTATTGAGTTGATGCTTTCCACTGCGTTATGACACCGATATTCTTGTTTTATTAACAGTAAGACAATAACACAGTTTAGCAAATTGTGAATGAATGACACATAAAATTAGTTTTAACGGGAGTTATAATGAAAAAACGAAGAAAAAAGTTAGAAAATCAATAATAGTTTTCACCAAAAGTGACACCTAAACAGTCGTAGTTGTATTGTTATTACAAACATTTTGGTGAAAACATCGTCCTTCCAGGGTGTATTATTTGGGAGTTATTACGAAAAAACGAAGAAAAAAAGTAAAAAATCAAAAATAATTTTCACCAAAAGTGACACATAAAATAAATTTTGACTTTGAAATTATTTGAAAAATTTTTAAGAACAAAGTCGTGTTCGTATTGTAATTAAAAACATTTTGGTGAAAATATCGTCCTTCTAGGATGTATGTTTTGGGAGTTATTATGGATTAGCCAGATGTTTTTCAAATTGTGTTCATTATTTTTTCTTTGCTTATTTGGTAACAGCTTTCTTGAGTTGAGGCCCTTCACTGCGTTATGACACTCAAATATTTTTTTTATTAACAGTAACGTAATAGTGTAGTATCGCAGTAAGCAAATAGTTTTTTGATAATTAATTGTGATCTAATCTTTTTTTGTCCATTCCTTTTGTTTAATTAAGCTTTTAACTGCTTTATGGCGCTGATATATTTGTTCTATTAACAGTAACGCAATAGTGCAGTATAGCAAATTGTTTATTGTTCATAGTTTTTATTTGTTTATTTGAAAAAAGCGTTATTGAGTTGCAGCTTTTTACTGTGTTATGACACTGATATATTTTTTTTATTTTTTTTTATAAAATTAATGCAATAGCTCAGTATAGCAAATAGTTAACTGTTCATTCTTTTTATTTGCTTATATATTTGATAACATCGTTATTGAGTTGAAGCTTTTCACTGCGTTATGACGCTGATATATTTTTTCCTTAACGTAACGCAATGGCGAAGTATAGCAAATAGTTAACTGTTCTTTATTTGCTTATTTATTTGAAAACATCGTTATTGAGCTTTTCACTGTGTAATGACGCTGATATTCGTCACTAACTTTCTTCGTTAACAGTAACTCAATAGCGCAGTAAAGCAAATAGTTTATTGTTTATTCTTTTTTATTTGTTTATTTGAAAAAAAAGTGTCATTGAGTTGCAGTTTTTAACTGCGTTATATTTTTAACTGATATATTTTTTACTTAGCACTAACGCAATGGCGCAGTAAAGTAAATAGTTTATTGTGCATTCTTTTTTATTGGTTTATTTGAAAAAAGTGTCATTGAGTTGCAGTTTTTAACTGCATTATGTCGCTAGTGTACTTCTTTTAATAAAAATAGCGCGATAGTGCAGGAAGACAAATTGTACATTGTCCACTCTTCTTTATTTGTGTATTCGAACCTGTTTAATTTCAAAAGTACACGCAATGCTTAGTCTAACTTCAAACTTCTTACTTGTTTTACAGACCAAAAACGTGTATTTGTTTGATTGCTGTATAAAACTACAAGGAATAACATTCTGGTTGTATGCTTTAAATTTTTTTTGTTTTTTTTGTTTTTTTTTTTTTTGTTTTGCGCTTCATTCAGATATACTTTATATTAATTGCATATTGATTAAGTTATTTTTTTATGCATTTTGATATTATTTGATTCGTTATGTTGAATTTTTCTAGGTAAGAGTAAGTGATAGTGACAGTGATATTTATTAAAGTGGTAAAAATCGTTATAAATGATATTTGTGATTGCTCAATTTACAGAAAATGGACTATTACCATGTTCATGCTCACGTAAAAAAGCATTTTTCGAACTGCGCTTGTGCTGGCTATAGATAATGCAGCTTTAACTTTTGTTTTGACATTTGTGTCAAATAATCGCTTTTCCTTTGCCATTTTCTGGAATAAACAAGATGTAAATGAATTTAATTGTCAAATTATATATATGAGCATTTATTTATTATAAGAAGTACCTACAATCATATACTTATTGCCTTTGTTTCTTGTATATGTTATAGACATATGATAAAAAATTATCTTGGAATTTTGAAATTATCGACGAAACACTGGGTGACACGCACAAAAAAGCAGAATAAAATTTGCATTAAGTGGCATTAAGTTGCTTTTTTCTAGTGTTATTTGTATGGGAAAAAAGCTGCTTTTATGTTGCGTTTAGATGCGTTTTTAAAAATCAGCTTTTTACCCAACGGACTATTAGCCAAAATTCTTAAACATTATCTTTAGTATATACATTTTTTTTTTTTTTTTGTTTAAACAGAAAAAAATTTGCGAAAGAAAACTGCTAAGAAAAAACCTAAGCATATGAAACTTAAAAACTAGGAAGCTGTACTAACTTCACCACATTTTTTAATGTGCCACCAAAGAAAATGAATCTCACTGCACGATTTGCTATAACAATCAAAATCTTATTGCTCTTATTGAAGTTACGTTCATAGTGGAATCGTTGCATTTAAATAACGTTATGGCGCAATTGCGTTGAAACATTACGCCGATACAGTAAACGTCGATTGAGTTGTTGTATCAGCACAAAATCGTTGTTGTATCGCTGCATTACCCATGCCTTTCCTACACAACTACAAATAAACGTTGACAATTTAAAACGCCACGCGTTGGGCTCTAGCTGAGCACAGGTATCACAGGCTCTGCTCTGCTTGATGCCGTTGACGCTTTAAGCTTTTTAACTCATCCTCACACCCTCCGTTTTCTCCAACTCACCTTTCAGCTCGTTGGCTTTTGCTATATATGTGTGCGTATGCATGTGCTACAATTATTTCCACTTCCCGAACGCATCACAATCGTAAATCATTTGTCGCGCTCTACATTTTTTGCTGTTTATTGTTTGCTCTTCTTTTACTCTTCTTTACATTTATAGATATGCATGTGAGTGTGTTATTTTTGTTGTTTATTGTCGTTTGTCAGTAACTTTGCGTATGTGTACAAAAGCTATGCTGATTTATTGTTCTGATTTCTGTTGTTTTTACCTGTTTCTACTTACTTAAACTTCAGCTGCAGCGTGTTTTATTGTTAAAGATTTAATAAATTTAAAATTTCAATTCTGATAACTCGTGATTTGCTCTTTGAAGTAAGGGAAAACTTCTTATTTTAACGAATGTTTTATTTATATTTCTTTGCAAGCACGATTTGTTGATGTGGTTGCATAAAAATTTGCAAAAAATTATAGATAAAAACGACAAATTTTTGTTGAAATTTCAAAAATATTCTTAGACTTGCTGGCAACTCGTGTTGTGATCCTTGAAGTAAGGGGCAGACTTCTAGTATTAACAAAGATTTCTTAAAACGAAGTATTTACACCTAATTTTATAAATGTGCTTGCATTAAAACAGCAAAAACAGACTGATAAAAAAGACATATTTTAGTTGAAATTATTAAAAATTTCCCAAAAGTATTTGCGATTCGAACCCACGTCCTCTAGTTCAATAAACGGCTGTTCTAACCTCTAAGTCTGCGGACAAAGTAAACGCTGATGCGAGCAGGCAGGCGCATGCAGGTACTTGCTCAGTAAATGAGCCGTGCAGAGTGAATGCGAGCAGGTCAGATGAGATCAGTGCGAGAAAAAGTTTGTTATTTATTTGTTTTCCCTATTGCATCCTCCGCTAATGGCGTTTATAAAAATTTTTTATTTTCTATACATAAATAGCATACTCTTCAAAAGACCTACAACTCAAAAAACTTAATTTTCAGCAAGAGCAAAAAACAATTTTTTCTTCAAGGGACTCCATACAAAAAAAAAAAAAAGAGACAAAACGATTTCTTTTAATTAAAGACTAAAAATATGTGTACAAAATTAAGATAGCCGATGTATATGAGCACTACAAATAGTCTTACACGGAAAGGTGTATATGAAAACATTTTGAGTTGTGACTCTTTTGAAGAGAGTGTGCGATATGTTGTGCCATTAGGCCAGACCAGAATTGCAATGAGAAATACAAACTAAAATTAGCTTTTCCTTCGGAGCTAGCGATGTTTCATTGACCGATAAGATAACTCTCCAGAAATTTTATCCGAATCCGGACACCGATAAAGTAAGGCTCATTGCGATTTAATCTCATTGCATTGATATTAAGGGCGAAAATGAGGTGTTTCGCCATTAAATGTGTATTAAAATTCTGTCAACTGAATATATAATCGGATGAAAATTACCATAGATGTGATATATTACTTTTCGAAAAATTCTATTTTCTTTCTTGTTGTAATAAAAAAAAATCGTAAAATCCATATTTTAAAAAATTGCTATGAAATGTTTTTAAACATTTTTCTTTTGAAAATCAGTACTTTTACGAAAAAAATTCTGAAAAATCCAAAAATGCAAAATGTTTACCAATAATAACAATAATGCTTAAAGCACAGTCTTGAGCTATTTTGTGCACAAAATTAAAATAACCAAAATCCTAAGAAAAAAGTTATAGCTGGTGAAACTTGATGTTTTTCTCAAAAATCCACAAAATGCCTGTTTCTGGCATTTCGAACACAGTTTTTTGAATCATAAAAACGTTATATCTCATAATAAATATATGATGAGATACATGATTTTAAAATATTTTTGATTTTTGTATTTAGATTTGTATATTAGACCTTGGTTTTACTGTTCAAAATATTAAAAAAAATGCAAAACCGAGCAATTTAATTTTTTCAATTGTTTCATATGCATTTCTTTTGTTTCTTACATGCCCAACAATTTGCCCTTCGATCAATCTATCATTTACGCGTGCACAACTTATGACATACAACAACACAATATTAATCGACGTTAACCAAATTTGTTTATACCCACCAAAACAACCCTCACACTCACATAAACATGCGCGTGGTTGCTGCTGTTGATGTTTATCTCGTTCAACGCGTTGTTTTTGTTGAAAGTTTTTGTT
This sequence comes from Dichetophora obliterata, assembly GCA_963920525.1. NCBI lineage: Eukaryota > Metazoa > Arthropoda > Insecta > Diptera > Sciomyzidae > Dichetophora > Dichetophora obliterata. Next base: position 14,202,117 of record OY986438.1, on the reverse strand, counting down.
GTAATTGATCTTGTATTCTAAAGATAATAAAAAAACGCAGTTTCCTTGAAAAATTACAAAAAAACAACACAAAAAGAGCAAATTGAGTTGATTCAAAACAACCAGGCTGGCGCAGGTTTCTCGCAACAACCTGATTTGATCTGACCTGCCTGCTTCCACTCTGCACACTTCGAGCAGGTATATGAAATCGTATGAAA